>CM053511.1:12352706-12415604 GCA_028627145.1 Eidolon dupreanum
CTAACAGTAGATAGTGATGAAAGTTGCACAGCTATGTGAATATACTAAAAACCACTGAACTGTACATTTTAAAAAAGTGAATACTATGGTATGTGAACTATCTCAGTGAAATTGTTATTTAACAACATTGGGGGGAAAATGTATGTCAAGTATCTGTATGTAGCACATAATAGGTGCTCCTAGATGTTCTTAATCCCTCCTTTCCGATTGTTTTTATTTTTTAAAACAAATTTTAAACAAATATGTATAATCAACATATTCATTTCAGGTATACAACATAAAAATTTGATATTTCTACGCATTGCAAAATGATCACCACAATAAATCTTGTTACCACCCATCACCACAGGTACAATTTTTTTTTCTAGTGATGAGAACTTTTTAAGATCTCTCTAGGCAACTTTCAGATATGCAATGCCAGGTTATTAGCAATAGTAACTGTGGCTGTGCATTACACCCCCAGGACTCATTTATTTTATAACAGGAAGTTTGTACCTTTCGATTCCTTCACCCATTTTATCCCACTCCACCCTTACCTCTGGCACTCACCAATCTGGTTTTTGTATCTATGAGTTTGAGCTTGTTTTCATTTTGTTTTGGTGGAGATGGTTTAGATTCCATATGTAAGCGAGAGCATACTGTGTTCGTCTTCCTCTGTGTGATTTATTTCACTTAGCATAATGCCTCACTCAGTCCATCCACATTGTTGCAAAGGGCGAGATTTCATTCTTTTTATGGCTGAATAATCCATTGTATGTATATAGGCCATATCTTTGTTCATTGACCCATTTCTGGACACTTAGATTTTTTTCCATATCTTGGCTATTGTAAATAATGCTGCAGTGAACATAGGGTGCATATTATCTTTTCAAATCAGTGTGTTTTTGGATAAATACTCAGAAGCGGAATTGTTAGGTCATTTTGATATTTTGAGGAACCTCCATAGTGTTTTTTCCATAGTGATTGCACCAGTTTTCACACCCACAAAAGGCTTCCCTTTTCTTCACATAATCACCAACACTTATTATTTCTTATCTTTTTCATAATAGCCATCCTAGTAGGTACGACATGATAGCTCCTTGTAGTTTCGATTTACATTTCCCTGATGATTAGTGGTTTGAGCATCTTTTTATGTATCTGCTGGCCATCTGTATACCTTCTTTGGAAAAAGTCTGTTTAGGTCTTTTTTAACTAGATTATTTGAACTTTTGCTATTTAGTTTTATGAATTTTTTAATATATTTTTGGATAGTAACACCTTATCAAAGAGATGGTTTGCAAATATTTTCTCCCATTTGGCAGGTTGCCTTTTTATTTTGTTGATGGTTTCCTTTGCTGTGCAGAAGTTTTTTAGTGTCTCAGTTGTTTATTTTTGCTTTTGTGGCTTTTGGTTTTAGTGTCAGATTTTTTAAAAAATCATTACCAAGACCTATATCAAGGACCTTACTGACTATGTTTTCTTCTAGGAATTTTGTGTTTTTCAGATCTTATATTCAAGTCTGTAATCCAGTTTGAGTTTATTTTTGTGCATTGTGTAAGATAGTGGTCTAGTTCTATTCTTTTGCATGTGGTTGTCCAGTTTTCCCAACACCATTTATGGAAGAGACTGTACTTTCTCTGTTGTATATTCTTGTTTCCTTTGTTGTAAATTAATTGACCACACATATGTGAGTTTACTTCTGGGATGCTCTAATTTGTTCTTTTGATCTATGTGTCTGTTTTTATGCCAATACCAAACTGTTTTGATTGCTACAGCTTTGTACTATAGTTTGAAATTGGGTTATAATGCCTCCGACTTGTTCTTTATTCTCAAGATTGCTTTGGCTATTTGGGGTCTTTTGTGGTTCTATATAAATTTTAGGATCGTTTGTTTTATTTCTGTGAAAAATGGGATTTGATAAAGTTTACATTGAATCTGTAGATTACTTTGGGTAGTATGGACATTTTAACAATATTAATTCTTCCAATCCACGAGCATGATATCTTTCCATTTATCTGTGTGTTCTTCAATTCTTTTTAGTAATGTCTTATAGTTTTCAGTGCATAGATATTTCACTTCCTTGGTTAACTT
This sequence comes from Eidolon dupreanum, assembly GCA_028627145.1. Classification (NCBI taxonomy): domain Eukaryota; kingdom Metazoa; phylum Chordata; class Mammalia; order Chiroptera; family Pteropodidae; genus Eidolon; species Eidolon dupreanum. The sequence continues at coordinate 12,354,777 of CM053511.1, forward strand.
TATTCCTAGGTATTTTATTCTTCTTGATGCAATTATAATTGGGATTGTTAATTTCTCTTTCTGATAGTTCATTATTAGTGTATAGAAACACAACAGATTTTTGAATGTCTATTTTGTATCCTGCAACTTTACTAAATCCATTATTCATCCTAACAGACTTTTAGTGGAGTGTTTAGAGTTGTCTCTAATATCATGTCTTATGCAAATAGTGACATTTTTATTTTTCCTTTCCAATTTTGATGCCCTTTATTTCTTTTTCTTGACTAATTTCTCTGGCTATGAATTCCAATACTATGTTGAATAAAAGTGGTGAGGGTGGGCATCCTTGTCCTTTTCCTGATCTTAAAGGAAAAGCTTTGAGCTTTTCATCACTGGATATGATGTCAGATACAAGCTTGTCCTTTGTGGCCTTTATTATGTTGAGGGATATTCTCTCTATACTCACTTTGTTGAAAATTTTCATCATAAATGGGTATTGAATAACTTTCTTTTTCATGTAACTATGGATCCAATTTATTTTGAAACCTCTCATTCACTTGAATTTCAATATTTTGTTTTCAACCAGGGGTAGAGGAGAATTATAATTAGAAACTATGGAGAATCACATGTCTGAGTAACTTATAGAAATTTGTCACAGTATCATCTGTATTATGTTTTTCTATAGGGGAAAAAATATCTGAATGACATAGCTTTCAGGATCAAGTTTAAATACCTTTGCTTAGCAGTAGAGATAATCTAAAATCTGGCCTTATCTTTACCCACCACCTTTATCATTGAGTTGGTCCTCTCCCCCAAACCCATGCAGTAGGCAACTTGCTTTTCCAGATATATGCCAGTTTCCTTTTATTTTTGTGACTTATTCTTGGCACCTGATTTCGGATGGCTTCCCTGGCATCTCTCTATTCATGCAATTCCAATTCTGTCTCACAAATGCACTCAAGTCCTCTCTCTGCCAAGAGGCTTCTCCCCAACATTGCAGCCCATACAGATTCCCCATTTCTGAAAGCCTACCCTGAGGGTCTGCATTCAGTAACCATGACTTCTGACATCAAAATCACAACTCAACTAAAATGAATTATGCCAAGATTTATACTAACTGTAGGTATAAACTATACATTCTGCTTATTTTCCAATTATTTCTTGTCTGTAAGCATATTCTCCCCAATCAAAAAAAAAAATAAGCTACTCAAAGAAAGCTTTTGTTACATGTCTTTAATATCCTACAAGGTTCCTGACATGATCCCAGGAATAAAGTAAAATCTCTATAAGTTGATTCATATAGAATAGGCCGCTCTATAAACTGACTGGTTAATAATACCCTCCAAAAGCTACTACTGTTTAGCCTACTCCAAGTCTCAGCTGCCTTATCGAAAGAACATAGAGGGGCCTAAGAAGCCAAGAGGTCCTAGGCCTCTGTCTCTTCCTGACACCAAGAGGACTTTGGGCCAGCACTTTAGCAGGAATTCTATGTTTCCCAGAAGGCAACACTCAAAGCAGGATTTTAAAAGCAGGGAATGAAACAGCACTGCATTCTGTGGATCCAGACCAGACAGCACCAGAGAATACACGTCCCCATCTCTGGCCCACCTCATATACACATATGCATCAGAGTCTGCAAAACCCTGTCTGATTTCGGCATTTGTCAAATAACTCTGCCTGCTCGCGGGAGAGTCACTTAATTCTACTCCATTTCCCAAGCATTCGACCAGAGGAAGATGTAAAGTGCTGTGACCGTGTTTCTAGATAGCTCACAAATTAAACATCTTAAGGTTTTCTGCTATTTCCAAAGCAAAACCAGAAAAGCTGAAAGATGACTGATAACGATTGATACATTTCTTGGCATGAGAACATTGTTATTTTATTGCTGGCATCAGAGTGACATCATTTTTCATAAAGACATCATAATTGTCTTCGAATGTCATAAAAGGTGAAATTCATTCTCATGGAAATTGAGGAGAACATTGTAAAGCTTCGGTCAAAAGGGAGCTTAATGATACAGATGATAAAATGCACTGGCTTTAAATTTCTGTCCATAAACCAGGAGTGAAACTACAGAGAATTAGGCTTGAGATGAAAACTTTAATAACCTGAAATTAGGTTAGCCATTCCTTTACTCACTTTTTCATGATGTAGAACTATTCATTGGGAAGCCTGCTTTTCCTTCATTAGCCAATATTTCAGCTGTCTACTGCCTGAATGAAAATACTAATGGGGGAGAGAGAGAAGATGCTCACTGAAATATATCTTATTGGAGATGGCAGAAGCAACTCACAACTCACTCCTTTAGCCCACAAGACCGAAAATATAAAGCAATCAATGTGTACAAGTTCTTTGCTCAAAATATTTAGGCTCTCGTCTGTTAAACTGTCAGAAATTCTTAAGGACAAATCCTAGAATCCGTTACACACAAATTACTTTTCCAACCATGAGAATGATGAGGTCTGGACAAGAGTTTAGAAATGCCTTATTGTCATGTTATATGTCACAGTTCCCTCCTCCTCCAGCCCCACCTCAACCCTACTAGAAATTCCTTATGCTGCCAACAACATTAGAAAATCTTTACATTATTAATTTTTCCATGGAATCACTGTGTTTTGGAAGCCTCACAAGAAGCTTAGTGCAGAGTTTGAGGGCAATAAAATAGTCAGAACAAATGGCAGACCTTTCTATTTGGCATTGTGGAATGGTGCATCTGTGCGTTCCTCTCTGTGTAGCTGGAAATTTCTCAGATCTGGTCCTCAGTTTGCATTACTCAGGAAGCTGGTCTTTACTCTGTGGGAGAAAACCCTTAAGGAGAAAAGCAACATTATGAGCGGGTGGTTCTCAATCTTTGTGTTCATAGATATCATTTGGGAGTCTTGCTAAATACATATTCTGAATCAGTAGGTCTGTGTGTAGGGCCTAAGACTCTTCACTTCTAATGAACTCCCATATGCTGCTGGTGATGCGGGTCCATGGACCACATTGAGTGAAGGGGTTAGCTCACCTTGTGTATCAAACCAGGCTTCCAGCAATTAAATCAGTGCTTGCACTTGACTTTATAAAAACAAATTCACCATGTGTGTGAAAATAAAATCCATTTCATATCCATTTTGGGGCCAGTATTTACTGGGGAGTAAAGTTAATTAAGCCAGAGAAGGACATGGGTGGGCAAGGAAGAATTCTTTGATCTTTTACTTAAGCATTTTTCATTCTCACTTTCCAACTGTATATTTTGCTTCCTGGTTAAAAGTAGCTAATGCCAATTTTATTTTGCAGTTTGATTAAAAACTCATCTTAGTTAAATAGAAATCAGTTCCAGAAAGAGTCCATGTGCATTGGGCATAAGGATTAGACAGAGCAGAGCTTTGCATGACCTGTTTTATTTTGCTCACCCAAAAGGAATCTCACATTCAGTTCCAACGCAGATGTCATTTGGGGTGATATTATATGGAAATTCCAGTAATTAAACTCACTAAACTATGACCAGCTGGTGTTAACCCTCTTGTTAGGTCACAAATTGCTTCCTTCTTGGGTGTGAGGTGATATCTAAGAGCTTGTCTGTGTTCTGAATTAGTTACAGGGACCTCAGAAGGCACAAGTTCAGCAAGCAGCAGCTATCAGAAAAGGAGTTGTGTGTGTCTGTGTGTAGACTGTCCCTGGGCATACACACATGCATGGGCTGTGTGATGGGAGGGGGGAACAGTAAAACTTGAATTTCAGATATTGGTGCAGAAACATTAGCATCATTACCTAAACCTTCCCCAGGGGCGGGGCGATAAGAAAGTAGTTTACCAAAAGACCTAGAAAGGTCCAGAAAAGGTTAGAGGACATCCAAAATCTATCTTAAAAAGAAAAAAACAATGGCACTGAAGATTCTCCCGTGCATCCTAGACAGCACTTAAAAAGTGTAAGTATTTACTAGGCACCTGCCATGTACATACGGGTCGTACACATGTAGAAGAGCCAAAGGCCTTGTAAAGCCAGTGTCTTCACGCAGCTGTGGCTACTGGTGCCTCCACTAGAATACAGCCATTGCCATCAAGCGACCTTTTGGGTAGAGAATATTGTTTAAGACCTCCAGTGTCTTCTCCTGTCAGGAAGGCGTGAGTTCAAGACAGTTGCAGTATATGTCTATATAAGGTACAGGGCAGACTTTAATGTGGCTACAAGTGTCAAAGAGATTCTCGAGTGAAGTGGGACTTGAACTCCTTAGAATGTGTGGAAGTAAAGGTGTATCAAAGCTGATTTAAAAAAAAAAAAGTTTGGGATATTTTTTATCTAATAAAAAAACAAATAAAAATATATTTTCTCTATATAGTATATATTACATGTTATATGTTATATATAATTATTTACAAATATATCTGAAGATGGGAGCAAACCCAACTTCATATGTAGACCTTTCTGTATCGTTTTTATTGTTTTACCATGTATCCACATTGGTTTTTAAGATAAATTTTATGAAATCACTATTTAAGAAAATAGAACAGCTTACAGATATTTGGACACCACAATAGATGGCACATTCAGCTACAGAAACTCTGCAACACTCCAATCACTGATCCCTAGCTTTCTGCCTCAGGATGGCAGTCTAGTTCTTCCATTTTTTCCATCATTCCAATGAAAATTTAATTTGGATTTCCTCCGCGTGCTCTCTGACTTCATCCGCAATGTCTCAGTCCACAGTGAATTCAATTATTAAGGAGCTGCTTCCCCAGAAGGAAGACCATGGTTTTATTATATTTAATTCACCTGATCTTCTTTTCTAACTTTCTCTTTCAAACTCTCACCAACACAGTACTGCCTCCCCAACCACAGAAAGCACATGCTAAAAAGAAGCTTTCTTCTTATTAGCTTGATAGGTGGTCAGTTTCCAGAATCTTCCTCTAGCTAAGGAATACCATTGAGACACCTACCTTAGATGTTATATGCCTTATTATCTCGTTATCCTAAGTGGCTTTTTAAAATTTTTTATGCACTTCTTAACCCCAATCTTCCAGTTCTGTATATTTTTCTATACTCACTATGGTATTTGTTTCTTGATAGAATATTTAGTTTCAACAAAATTTTGTGGGAATATCCGTAGAGTCAGCATCACCTTTTCTGGGTTAAGTGGTGGGGTGGGGGGAAGCCGACCCACCGCTATGCCTTTTCTGCCCGCTGACCACTTGCCTCTTACACTCCACCCACCCACTTCTAATTTTGAAGCATTGCCTAAGGATGCGACAGGTTCCACAGCAGAGTTTGAAAACCTGTCTAAAAAAAGGAAAGGGTAACTTAAGCTCAAGACAATGTTTTCAGAAAGAGGCAAAGTCGCTACAGTGAGAGAGGAAAAGATTCAGGGCCGAGGGCTTCCAGTCTGAGCTACAGAGGAGGCTGAAAACCGCCGTGTGCACCAGGCCTCGGGGAAAACCACAGCACGCTAGTTAAAGGGCAGTTGGACAGATTTCTGCCCCAAACCTATTTTTTGAGTGAAAATAAAAGGGATTTTCATTTATTTAAAACTCCAAGAAAATATCTTATCAAAAAAATTATACCTACAAAATCTGTTTACCTGACATTAAAAAAAAAAAAATTAAGAAAAAAATGATGTGCTAGAAAGCTGCTACTCTGAGCCAGCTCTCCTCTCTCATCCCAGGCAGGGTTAAGGCAGCCATGGGGTTTTATTCCTTCAGTGGACAACCGCCTTCCCAGGCAGAAAGATTTAGCAGAAAGCACCACAGCCTTGGAGCCCAGCTAGACTCAAATCCCAGGATGACCTAGAACTTGGGAGTGCTCCTTAGCCGCATGGAGCCCTAGTTCTTCCCTTAAAAGATGCTGTCATTTGTAAGCTGTGTGGTATTATTAGTCAGCAGCACAGAGTCTGAAGCTAGACTGTTCCAAATGCCAGTGCAAGCACTTTCCAGGTGTTTCATGTCGGGCAAGTCTTAACCACTCCATGTCTCAATTTCCTGTTTCACAGTCTTCATGAAGTATTTCTTTATATCAAAACCTTTACTCATTTGGCAAAAAAAAAAAAAACCATGTAGAATAGGGCAAATGCTAGTACCTGCATCATAAGGTTGTTATGACGAGTCAATGAGTTATTTTTTTGTAAAGCACTTAATAAGTACTCTATATTTGTTAAATATCAATGCATAATCATGTTATATAGTAATATTTAACTTATACCAGAAACATAAGAGGTAAGTGCAGTGGATCAGAACTGAATCTGAGGAGTAATAGAAACAGATGGTTTTCATCATAAGCCCTTTGATCCCCTATGATGTAATTTTTTTTATTATCGCTCATATACATGCATTACTTTGATATTTTTAAAATACTTAAAAAAAAAAATAAACCTGTGTGAGATATGAGATATTGGTCAAGTTATTTCATCCTACTTAATCTGTTCCTTCTCATAAAATTAGGACAATAACCTCATTCATTGGTTGTTCTCTTCCCACTTCTTCATTTTCAGAAAGATACACTGTTTCCTAAGTGTAGAGAACAACTAACTAACCATGTGACCTTGGAAAGCCATGTGATCTCCTCGCCCTGTTTTCATCAGGACCGCATTGGAAGCTCACTGAAGTTCTTTGCAGCAGGGAGCCCAGTACATAATATTTTGTTACCTCTTTTAGCTTAGAAAGATACAAATGTATTATCTTAAAATTTATAGATTTGAAGCCCAACGCAAGTCTCACAAGGCTAAAATCAAGGTGATTGCAGAACTGTGTTTCTTCCTGGTGGCTCAAAGGGAGATTTTATCTCTTTCCTTTTCCAGCTTCTAGAAGCTGCTATCAGTTCTTGCTTCTGGCCTTCCTACATCTTCAAAACCTCTATGAGCTGGTCAAGGCCTTCTCATAGCATACCACTCTGACCTCCTTTTCTACTTTTATTTTCTTTAACTCTTCTACCTTATTTATTTTAATTGAGATGAAATTTATATAATATAAAATTAGCCTTTTGAAGTAAACAGTTCAGTGGCATTCAGTGCATTTACAATGTTGTACAGTCATCACAAGTCATCACCTCTAGTACCAAACGTTTCATCACTCCAAAAGGAAACCCCCATTTCCTGCTCTCCCTGCCCCTGGCCACACCACCATCAGTCTGGTTGTCTCTATTACCTATTCTGGATACTTCATAAAAATAGAATCAAATAGTATCGTGATTTTTTGTGTCTGGCTTCTTTCATTTGGTGTTTTTTGAGGTTCACCTATGTGTTAACATGTACTAGCACTTAATTCCTTTTTACGGTTGAATAATATTCCATTGCATGGATATACCACCACTTATTTACCCATTCATCCACTGATGGACATTGGGGCTGTTTCCACGTTTTAGCTGTTGTGAATAGTGCTGTTATGGACATGCAGTGTGTGTGCATTTGAGTACCCGTTTTCAATTCTTTTAGATAGAGACCTAGAAGTAGAATTGCTGGGTCACATGGCAATGCTATGTGTAACTTTTTAAGGAACCACCTGTTTTCCACAGCAGCTGAACCAACTTATCTCTAATTTTAATACATCTCCTTCGAGCTAGTCTCTCCCTCTCATGTGGCCTCTCCTGCCAATACCTCCCAGGGTTGCAGCAGTTTCTCTGACATTTATAAGCAGGAAATCTACCTAAAGAATGTTCTACATGTACAAAACAGCCAGAAACTCCCAGGAGATGAGTAAGGCTTTCTAAAGAACTTCAGGCCTTTAAAAACTCTGGCAGAACTGCTCTGTGACAGACAGATGCTCAAAATACGTTAGGTATTTTTTAAATGCGAGAAATAGGGTAAGGTCAAATGAGCCAGCTGGCTTTCAGAAGTTGAAAGCAAAACAACTATAATTGCACAGTCTTCGTAAAGTATTTCTTTATATCGAACCTTTTACTCACTTGGCAAAAACATATTAACTGCCTGTTTTGTACCCAGCTTTATGCACTGATTAAAAAACATGATCTGTGTTATCAGAGAACTCGTGATCTAGCTAGGAAAACAGATGGTAAGCAAATAATCATGTTAGAATGTGACAAGTGCTGAGAACAGGGTGTGGACAAAGTGTCATGGGGTGCAGTAGACGGAGGAGTTCATCATGCCTAGGAAGCTGAGAAAGGCTCAATAGGAAAAGAGTTTCTCATCTGCATCATGCAGCATGAGTAGGAATGTGGTCCTCAGACAGGGGCCGAGGCCTTGGGGGCTATGACCAAAGGCTCAGGGGTTCAACTGCAGAACATATTTAGGGAATCCTTAAATAGCCAGATATCTTTAGAAATAACACAGCGTGTGAGGTGGGTATGAGGGGGTGAAACTGGAAGGTAAATGAAGTGGCCCTGCCATCATGCTACCATCCCCTTAGAGAGCAGCCGACTACTGACAGTCGAAGCCCCCTGGTATCAGGAGCCCACCCTATACATGCAGAAATGTGTCACTTACTTTGGAGGCATCATTTAGAAGATTTCAAGGCAGCAGATTGGCATTTCTCTGAATTTTCTAAATGCATTTGTCAAAAACCCTAGAAAGGTCTATTGTAGAGTATATAAGCATATAGGTTTTAGAATAAAAAACAGCCTTGAGTGACTGACTGCTTTTTCTCTCCAAGCATCAGTTTTCTTACCTGTAAAATGGGCCTCATGGAAAACATCTGCCTTGTAAAGTGCTGAGAGAATTAAATGCCCAAAATGTGCATGCATTTCTTAAAATAGTACTATGTACATAGTAAGCATTTATAAATGTAGCCTAATGTTATTCTTAATAAGCTTTAAGGGTTCAAGTTGATTTGATTCCTGGGAAAGACTATATATATACTTCAACTTTCTCCTATGAAACATTTGAATGAAGGGGTCAACGATAGCCTCAAATCTTTGTCACTAAAACCCCAAGAACTGGACTTTTTGTTAGTAGCCTTAAGAAAAAAAAAAGTCTATTGTCTCTGGTTCTTTGTTTCTCTTGAGACTTTTCCAGGAAGTGCTCTTCCTGGTGAAAGCACACTGCTGTGATGATATCGCTTATTCTTCTTGGGCATGTCCCTGAAAAAAGGTCAAGAGTGACTCAAGGAGAGAACTTAAGGCATTAGTAGTAGTCTCCTGTTGGTTAATAAAATTCCAAGTATATCGCATGAGTGTTTGCTGTTCAAGTCCTTGCAACTTTTCAAAGTTTTGCATTCCAGACTATTTAAATAGTCAGCAAAAGCTAAGCCTACCTTGACAGAGCACTATCCTCAGGTGAATTTAAATTTAGAAAAATGGAGATTATTCTGACATAGCTTAAAGACTTTTCTTCGAAATCTGTCACATTTAACAACTGTGTCCAGGCAGAAGTTTATTCTTTCCAGTATGACAAAGAGGAAGAGGGGCCAAAGAGATCAAGTTCAAACACTGAGCATGCCTTGGCTTTACTCAAAAAAGAATTGGTAAGGAACTGGAAATATTATTAAATTTGCATAAAGAGAAATATGGGAGGCAACATAAACAGATCATGAGAACCATAACAGGAAACATGCCTGATCAATAATTAACAATAAGTTTAGGAGAGCAGAAAACAAATTATATATATTTACATGCAGAGTATCTTTTCCTAATGAAAGTGCTTTCCTTTGCTGTTTGTTTTTTGTTTGGAAGGTATGTTTTTACAAAAGCAAGAAATGTCTGCCATAATGGCAATGTATGGCTTATTTGCCTAAAACCTGATAACTTCTGTAGCCATTAGCAATTTATCAATGTATACATTTCCTCTGAAAAACCAATGAGTGGCTCAGGATCACTTCTTCTTTTGCTCTACTGCTGTTTCGAGGCTATTCTTAGCACTCTAATCTGCAGGGAATTTCCTATGCTCTGAAAATGTCTCAGATCTGCTCTTATTAAATGCTGCATTTTCATCAAACTTAAAAATGAGGCATAAATTCTTCAGTTTAAAAATCATACAAACGTCTCAACCTTTGGGACCTTCTATACTTTAAATCTTGCCATTGTATTTGGAAAATCATCCCCTTCTGATTTAATAATTGGTTTCCAAGTGACTGCTCAGAGTGATTTTTTCTTCAATGTCAAATAGTCTGACATTGGACTGGCTCCTTTCGAATCTGTCCACAGTGTTAGATGACTCCAAACAAACAAAACTTTGTATAGAATAAAAACTGTGTCCTGACATTGGTTTCCCATTCAATTTCAATAACTTATGTGTTTATAATTATCTTTCTATTGCATCGGCTGTTTGTCTTGATGCGAGAGACACTGAACTTCATTAGTCATCACAGTGAGCAAAGGAAATGGAGAACTATTGATCCCCTAGCAAAGCACCTGGGTGATATGGGGGCATGATGATTATGGGTTGATGAATTTACAGCTTTTGCTTTAATTTTCAAAGCAAGTCAAAATTATTTAAACAAAAGAGTTTCTATGGTTGCCTTTTTTTGGGGAGTGGGGGCGGGAAGGTGTGAAGATTTGTTCTGATGTCCTAACCTTAAAGATTTACCTCTGCAACTAAATTTCTGATTATAATGTAATTCTCTTTTTAAAAAATGAAAAAGAGTCTGTGCTCTAAAAGCACTAAAATCTCACAACTGGAAGGTGAATAGATTACCAGAACAGTGTTGAATTTCTTATGACAGTTGCAAGGGCCCAGGTGTCAAGTGTAATATGTCCACCCTTTAACCAATAGAAAGATCCACATCTGATCTTACCTGATAGTTCTTATCTGTCTTATAAAGGTGCACATCTTATCTTACCATTAAGATAATTAAATCATTGGAATGGTACTGTATGTAACTAAATGGAGAAAACAGTGAGTAATCCTGGCGGAGCCAGTACAGCTTACCTTACTTAGAAAAATGAAGGAGCTCAACATCATGGGTAAAGGACACCAACCCCATTTAGAAAATGTTGGAAATAACAGTTTACTCTTATTTGGCCTTGCTGTGTAGTATCTCTTTAAATAAATTCATTTCTCCCCCATCAATACTGATTTCTTTCCCAGAAGGTTATATGGGATAAAATAAAACTATACTGATATTATTCGCTCACCAAGGCAGATGAAAACTAGTCCTGATTATCTTTCTGATAAACTGAGACTGTCACAATTTATTTTTAAGAATATATTTTATTATTACCTCAGACAAAGTTATCAATAATTTGATAAACTTTACTGATTAATTATATTTGTTATTTATTGTTTATATATACATATATGTTTGTACCTCTTATACTTTTTTTTTTTTTTTTTTTTTTTTTACTATTTTATGAAACTTTTGTTCTTTTCATTTTCAGGGCAGTGGTTTAAGTGATGCCTTACAGGAAAGATTTGAAAATTCCTGGGGATTTTTTTGTATTACTATTTTTCTATTTTAATTTTATTTTTTGTGCCTATTTATAGCCTAGCAAATATCAGTAATTTTGATACTAGATCAGGCAAAAATCCTTACTCTCCAGGAAACCACAATATCATCTAAAATTATTTTTCTTCCTCTCTTCCTCCACTTTCAGTTCCTCCAACACAACAAATCAACAGCTAACAGACAGTATCCTTCAGGACCAAAATTTATTTCCAAGAAAGTTAACTTCCTTGGGAAAAAGAAAAAAAAAATGATCTGTCAGACACTGTTAAATCTTTACAAACATCATAGTTAAGCATGGATAATTCTACAAAGTATTTTATACATAAAGAAATTTGGGCCCAAAGAGCTTGAGTGACATATCCGAGGTCACGCTGTAAATGATAGAATTTAACCCCAGTTCTGTGTAACTCCAAAGACCAGACTCTTCCCAGTAACTTACACCTTTTCCAAAGGCAGGAAGCAGGGCAGCAGGTGAACATTAGAACGAAAGGAAAAATCTATTCAGAAATGAAGACATGAGAATTTTATAATCTCGTTCTTCAGACAGAAATGATTGGTAGGAATTGGATGGAGACTAAAGAGTGTAGGTCAGCATCTGACTCAGGACCCTACCCAGGTTTCTCTGCTCTCCTCTAAAGCACTGTCATTAATTTGTTCACTCAACACTAATTTATTGGGTGTCTGGTACGAGCTTAGCACTGTCCAATTTAGCACAGTGAACAAGACTTTGTATTTAGCAGAACCAAACGATTAACAAGTAAACAAAAAATATATATGAGCAAAATAATTGGGTGCTCTGGGTGTCTCCAAGAAGTTGACATTTGGTTTGAGACCTGAGGAGTGGGAAGGAAACAGCGTTAGATATCATTTCCTAGGCAGTGAGAAGAGCAAACGTAAATGCCCTGAGACAGGAAAGAGCTTGGCTTGGAAGAAACTGAAAAGCAGGCGCTGACACAGCCTTGTGAGCAGCAGGGTAGGAGATAGGAGGTCGTGTTGGAGTGGCAGATGGGGCAGACCAAGCAGCGTGTTTAGGCCAAGATCAGGGTGTCATTCCTCTCCGTATATTCTTTCTTCCTTCTGTTAACAGTCAAGTACAAACCTTTTTATTTTGGACAACGCCCCCATCAGGAAACACACTGTACTGTCCATTCCCAGTAGCTCCTGTGGGAGCAAGCCCTCAGTAACCACTGTGAGTGCTACCCAGTGATAACGCCTCACGTTTTTATGGGATTTACAAATTACGGAACGCTTTTAGGCACCTTTTCTCTTCTTCACGACAACCAGCAGATTAGCATAGTCTAGTAGCTACATGCCTGGGCTGTGAAGTCAATCACACCTCGACACAAAGCAGAGATCTGCTACCTTGCTACCTGAGGGACCTCAGACAAGTTACCTAATCTTTCTAGATCCCAGGTTCATCATTTCAAAAAGGGAACACCTATATCTCACTGCATTTACTCTGTGGAGATTAAGCGAGATAGAGTAACTAAATGGTACAGTATCGGGCCTGGCAGGTAGCAAGTACACATACATGTACGTAGTATTCTAACTGTTTCTGGTTTCTCCAATTCTGCAGATAGGGGAACAGAGAAAGAGATAAAGTGACTTGTCTAAGATCACATATTCAGGAGAGGCTAGAACCAAAACTCTGGTTACTTCATCTATGGGCTTTTTTCCTCCACTGCAGAGTGAAAGGAGGTGAATGACCTAGTAAATCACTGCAAAGTTAAAGGGGGTTAATGACCTGTTTCTGCCTTTCAAGAGTGTACCATCCACAGCAAAAGGAGGTCAGTTTCTGGGAGCACGGGATTAGTTTGAGCATTGATCTAAAAACTTCACACAAGAATTTCTTAAGGGCTTACTTGCTTTCCATTAAGCATTTCCCTTTACAGTTTCTGCTGAGCAAAAGAAGAAAGAAAGAAAAAAAAAACACCCTGCCCTATGCGCTCTTAAAAGGAAAAAAATAAATAAATAAATGGAAGAAATGGAAGTTTGATGAAAGGGTGTAGGTACTTTTAACTTATCTTTATCCGTCACCCTAAAATGTGCCCATAGGGAAGATAAAGAGTGTTATTACATTTAATGCTTAGTGCTAAGTTCCAAAAATGCTGACAAATCACTAATCCCAATAAAATATGTGGAAGTTAATTATAACTAAAGCACACAGAAGTCAGTCAAGAGATTGCAATCAACCAGATTCACTGAGTGAACACTGTTCTCTGTGAAGGAGACGTGTCGTTCTCTCTCTTCATCCCTTCTGCATCTCCCTTCTGCCTTGCCCCGTAACTGTGAAAGTGCAACTCCATACTATGAACGACTGTGCTATAAGCCTGAGAAGGAAAGGAAACATCACGGGCTCATGCCGGGGACACTTTGAAAGCCTACAGACTGCAGACAGCTCTGCGCTATCTGTAGCCTTAAGCCTTAAGCCTGAGGCCATTCACCGCCATTCACTCTTCTGAGAGGAGTGTCCATCAGGCACGCATTCAGCACAGCGAGCAGCTTCCCCTGAAATGTGGTTGGCTGCAGGGTACAGAAGGTCAGGCAGTTGCCAGTGCTGTTAAGGCTGCTGGGAGCCGGGTCAGACTGGAAGAGCCGCAGTTCTGGTGAAAAGGCCCTAGAGAAATGGGATCAGTCAGCCTCGAATCAAAGAAAAGTGTGGGCCAAGGGGACATGAACAGAACTGGAAGCAGGTATTTGGGCTTCAGCCGCTTGTTGCCTTTAGCCGCCTAGAGAGAGGATCCTGGTGCCATTGTCCCTGACTCACTGTGGTGTCATTCACTCACCTAAAATATATTTTATTACATGCTTAACTGTGCAAGGGGTATAACCTTCTCAGCAGGTATCCCAGAGAACATTAGTCTTTTAAGAAATTCATTGAGAAATCTATGTTTGTAACTTTTAAACTAAATCTGGAAAAGCTGACTACTCTAATCTCCAGAAAATTCGCAAAGCGTACAAGTTCTACATTCTACATTCAAACAAATACTGACTTTATTTATCCCAGCATTTCTCAAACTCGTTGGCTTATACCTCCTCTCCCTTTCTTTTGATCAAACCTACTAACCATAGTGGTTTCCCAGATTTTGCCCAACGGTCACATTTTATTAGCCTGTGTTTGTGGCCTGTGCTGTCCAATACAGTGGCCTCTAGCCACCTGAGCCTGCTGAGCACTGCAAAAGTGGTGAATCTGAATTGAGATGTGTTGCGTCAACACACACAGAATTTTAAAGAGTACAAGAATATAAAATATTTCAATATTATATATGATTATGTATTAAAAATGTTTTAGATATATTATTCTAAAATATATTAAAATTTCACCTATTTCTTTTTGCTTTTTAAAATACGGCTGCCAGAAGAAACCTTAAAATCATATAAGCGAATCACATTTTTTTTTTTCTATTGGACAACGCCGATCTAGATAACTTCTCTGCTGGGCAGAAAGCCATAGTCCAAAGGGAACTCATTTAAAAAAAGAAAAAAAACCTTCATCTCGTCTGCATCTCCTCCCCCAACCAAGAATCTATTTAGCCAAATCTTCCCTGGCCTTGGAAGCCAATTGAATTTAGACTTCTCTCTGTCACTCAGTTACTGTGGTGTCGCTTTATTTTCTTCAGATATTTCTGAAATTTTCATATTGTTTCCTTATTCATTCTCTACCTCCCTGAAATAGAATGCCAATTCCACAAGACAAGATCCTTTTTCAACCTTCACTGTGCCTCCGGGTCAAGTCGGCCACTTGGCATTGCCTTTTGCCTTGCTTCCATCGGCTCTAAAACCGTGCCAGGCACAGAGCAAGTGGTTAGTCAGTATTTTGATTGAATGAAATAACTGTAAACATGGCAAATACAGAAATGAGATACTGTCCTGTTGAGACTAAAATATAATTAAGTGGAGGGGTGAGAAAACCTTGCCTTCTAGTATTTGGCAGCGTCAGAAACTGAAGCAAAGAGCTTGCAAGCAGTTCGATATCAGAATGCAGGCAAATCTGACCCAAGCCACTGGTTCCTCAAACTGTGTTTTTTGTTTTTTTGTTATTGTTGCTTTTAATAACAACGACAGTATTAGTACTCTGTTGTATTTACTTTGTGCCAGGCACAGTTATAAGTGCTTTTCACATATTAACAAATTCAGTCCCTAAAAACAACCTATAAGAGAAACACCATTATTATCTTTTTACAGATGAAGTAACTGGAGCACAGAAAATGAAGTGACTTATGTAGCTTGTATGTGTCAGAGCCAGGGTATAAACCAGGCACTCTGATTCACTTAACTATCTGACTATACATTAAACCTCACTGGTTTTCCCTGATTTTATCAGCTTTACCCTCCCGTGAACATACAAGAGAAATATTAGTACATAGCATGGATTAGAAACATAGATCTTTTAAAAATCTATTTAAAAAGCAGATGGGAGTATTATTGTAATAACAAACTGTTGAAATTCAGAATAAATGAAGAAGAGGGATAACTGTTTTTCATACCGTCGTAAGCATCCAGCCTCATGACAGCGAGAAAATGAGGCAAATATTTTCTGTTCAGCCTTAGGTATATTTGTACATTTTAATCTCTTGCCTTGTATACTCATCAGAGCAATTTTTTCCATTGGGTTATAAACTTCCTGTGTGAATGTATGTGAAATTTGTGCTAACTACAGATATTTCCTATAAAAATGATGAGTATATTTGTTTTCAGTGACAAAACAAGCAACCCAAGGTGGAAATTAAACTAGCAGCTGTCGAGGCACATTTCCACAGGAGAGATGAGAGACTTGAGAGATTTTTGTTCGGGAACCTCAGCCTAGAAGTTCAGTTGTGAGCTGCCTTGCTCCCTGCCCTTTTCTTCTGCTCAGTTAAGGTAACCTAATTTTCCTCCTTCTGCACAACCCAGCCGACCCCACTCACAGTCTGATGTCACGTCTGATCCTCAGCAGAAAGAATGTACAAAACTCCCTAGCTCAAAAAGCTAAATATCAGTTAAATATCAACTTTCCATTAGCTCTGGTGTCCATTCTCTCAATAAATATTTATTGAGCATTTGCATAAAACTAGATCCGTTGCCTAGATTCTTATCCCCCAAACTATTTTCCTGGGCAGCTATTCCTTTTTGGTCTTCAATATCTCAGCTTGGATTTCTGGTTTCTTCTTTCTAGTCTGGGAAGACAGCCTTGGGTGACTTTTCCAAGAACAGTTTACCTGATTTAAGATAGTCTATATGCCTAGTATTGCCTCCTTTCTCTTATTAATATCTGCTCCTGGTCCTTCTTATTCAAGTGAATTCTAATGCTACTTCTCCTTCCTCTTCTCCCAAATCACTAGACACCCATTGTTTGTGCCGAAAGTTGACCTACTAAAGAAATACTCATGCACATTGTTCTGAATTCTCATTAAATTACCCTGCAGCCATCCCAAATATGCCAGTTTTTAGAACACCAGTGAATCAAACATTATACCAATTATGACTATTTGAAGAGAAGAGTTTGGCTTGGAGTCATCTGTTGTATTTAATATTTCTTATTTAATGCAATGTATTCTAATTTAGGCATGTGTCCCAAAGTGCCTCCCAAGAAATAGTAATCCTAAGAGGCACCATGAGAAAAAAAGTCTGTGCAGGAAACCCTGTATTCTACAAACTGGTTTAACATGTGACCCCCATCTTTAAATAACATCCATTAATGTCCCATTGAATCTACTTAGAAAATGCTAAAAAGGAACAAAGATAAATCAAATATATTATCCACCCTCAAAGGAGCTTTTCCTTGGAGTCGACCATAAAGAAAGATGCACAGCACAAAACAAGAGTACAGTCATGTGCTGTCTGAGAATGTTTCAGTTGATGACAAACTGCATGTACTTCCGTGGTCTCAAAATTCCTATCGCCTGGTGACTTCACAATGTAACACAGTATTGATCTGTGCCAGTCTTGGTCTATTGATAGAAATGCTATTGGCTAGAAATGCCTGAGGGCACTCACCTGGGCCCAGGTGAGCTTCCAACAGACATCTCCCCTTTCTAAACCAATGTAATCCTTGGACCCATCCTCGTGGTTCTTATTACTATTGCAAGATGCCCTTTAGCAATAATAAGAAATTTTGAAGAAAAAAGTGTATTACTTGCGGGCCCTGGAGTCTACCAGGGACCACACAGTGAGGTGGCAGGTAGTGAGAAAGAGAGCACTGGCCTGGGGTTCAGCTTTTATTGAGGTCAAGGGTGGAGGAATAGGGTTTGGAGGGCTCACTTTTTATTGGTGAATTTAAAACATAAGAGCAAAAATTAAAAGCACAGGAAGAGAAAAAAACGAGTAGCCCAAATGATCAGTTATTGAAATCAACCAAGACCTCTAAAACAAAGGGCCTGGCTTTTTATCTAGTCCCGTGGCTGGCAATGTGTTCATTCCATAGAATAGCCTTTGAAGTGGATGATGCCTCAGCAATCAAAACTTAAGTCAGGCACTTGCGTTGCAGAAATGAAAGCCAGCTGGCGAGTTTACACTGCAAGTACTCACCTGTTACAGTGATGCTGGTGTAAACAGACCTACTGGGCTGCCAGTCATATAAAAGCATAGCACATACAATTACAGTAGTAGGCTAAACCAACTGAGGTGGTGTTAGTACAGTCCATGATGTTCGCAAAAGATGAAATTGCCTAACCACACATTTCTCAGATCGTATCCCGTCATTAAATAATGCATGACTGTAAACAAAGCACAACTATGTCTGTTTGCATTTACGAGCAAATGGTTAAAAACAAGAATGGCACGATCGCTCAGCTCTGTTGAAAGGGGATTGGCCTTCCATTGGACGATGATGTAGCCCTGAATCCCTACGCAGTCTAGGATATAAAGAAAATCAGTCAGAGGGCGGTTTTAAAGAAGTCTTACGGTTGATAGGGAGATCCTTAGTTCTCCTGCTTTTGCTCCTCATAGCTCCCCCCACTAATTTCTGCCTCCTTTAATCACCCCTAAGAATTTCCAGCTTTATCCCAAATCTGGCTCCACCTCAGTATTTTTATGATTGTAATACTAAGCATTTATTTTGCAGCCCATTCCCTCATTGACATTTGTTTCACTTTAAGTTAAATAGGAATCTAAAACGCTACTCCATACCCATATTTTATCGGCTCAGTACTTTTAGGTGATGATCATGTTTAAACAGCTAAATCATGGCAGGAGAGGGAGTAGGAGAATGATGTGGGGACTCCCAGCCATAGAGCTCAGTAGCCATTGTCTTCCCTTTGCCAACCCAGTGAGGATGTTTGCGAAGGCGATAGGCCAATTCCATTTAAAGACTTTGTCATTGTTGTACCTTCATTACTCTCACCTACACTTTGGAAGCTAAGAAGGACTGGCCAGGAGCAAACGATTAATATGATAGTACATATTCACTTTAAAAAAGAACTCTGCTGAGTTATCAGTGTGCATATCAATTTGTTCTAGGGGTCTGACCACGTCTTCAGAATCATTACTGAATGTTCAGCTCTCACAACCCATGTACAATAGCAGTGCCAGAGTTCGACAGGAGCCAAATGAAAACATTGATAGTTGGTACCACCTTTTCCCCCTGAATATTCTAAGTTAAAGATTCTGTTACCAATTAAGACCCAAGGGTTTCATTAATCTGATTGCTAATAACTTATGCTTCAATCTGCTGTCATTGAAAATTGGCTGATAATGATGAGCTGATTCTCACATAACCTCCAGTGAGAATTCATCCCTTTAACATGTCTAGATAAAACTAAAATATTTCAAAAAAAATGAAAATAGATTAGGAAAGAAAAGTAAAAAAGGATTAAAGTCTACTTGAAAGAAAACACTCCTCATCTCCTCACCTCTGTCCCTCCTAGGACAATTCTTAGCTACCTTTCATCTCCCCTAAGGAGGATTTCCAGCCTAACCCCAAAGTCTGGCTCTAGGTATATTTACGGTTGTAATTTTTAAGTTGTGAATTGCTGTATAATATGCCCACCACACTGTGGGCAAAATATATTTAGTGAAAAAAAATGAATGAATATTATTATTTTATTCTCCTTCTTTACTTACATATTTTCTTCTTTTACCTACCCTGGAGTGAGGCTAAGGACTATTCAAAAAGGAATACCTAAAGGACGTGATAACATTTCCTGCCTAACGCCTCTGCTTCTCAGTCCTTGTGCTCCACATTTTATGTTACTAAGTACCATCATCCCCCGATATCTGTGGGAGACTGGTTCCAGAGCCCCTGCAGGCCCTGAAATCCATAAATACTGAAATCTCTTATATAAAATGATGTAGCCTTTGCATATAACCTACACACACCCTCCTGTATACTTTAAATCATCTCTAGATTACTTATAATACCTAATACAATGAAATGCTAAATAGCTGTTTTACTGTATTGTTTAGGGAATAATGACAAGAGAAAAGTCCCTAATATTTGGTACTGATGCAACTGTATAACACATGTCAGCAACAATGTGTCTTTTTCCGAATATTTCCCATCCATGATTAGTTGAATCCACAGATGCAGAACCTGTGGATATGAGAGCCAACCGTACTTCACGCTTTCCTCAAATGATCTGAGGTGTAGAGATAAGAAGGTATCACAGGAGAAACAGGGACAGATGTACATGACCATAGAAAGAAAAATTCTAACAGAAATAAATACTACAATGGCAAAGAAGCATTCTTCTATTTTTTCTCAGACCTCATTATGTATTCTTCTGCTCCCTACTTCTATATCCCAAATTTCGGAACATTTCTATTCTTAGACTAAAAGAATACAGATCTGTTTTTCTAATATTCTTTACACAGTTGAATTCTCAAAGCTATACCTCTCCTGACTGAGGAGGTAATGGAATCTCCAAGAAGTTACAAGAAACATTGATAGTTAAGGAGATAGCCAGAGGAAGTGCCAGGGTCTGCTTCCTCTTTTATCATAAATAGCCCCATAGAATAAGGAGTCAGACCAGTGTTGAATTATTAGATGTTTTTCTTAGATCTTCAAAATAAAGCATTGTTATTATGACAATTATAATTGAAACACTATTGGTTGAGTTCCTACAATGTGCAAATTACTTCTTTTGGCACTGGAGAATCAAAAGTTATATGAAACATATGATTCTGCCAAGAAAGTCTTACAATATATTTAAGAAGTCTGTATGTGTATTTCTATGTACATAAGCATGTATATTGTATATATGTATATTGTATAAATTGTACATATGTATATACATATACATACATATAAGAAAAATATTGGGAAAAATTAATTTTAGAATTAAAAAATGAAATTGGGAAGATTACTGAAGAATTGCAATTGGCTGTCATTAAAATAACAATATTAACAGAAAATATAAAACAAAACAGTCTGTATAAGTTAAAAATATTCATAGGAAAACAACTCTATTTTTGTCTATAATTTTATATACATTTTTGTTTTGTATATACACTTCAAATTTTAAAAATAAATACTAGACAGTAAATGCTAAATATAAAATGGGTGATGTGTGTACAGGCAACTAGTACAAAAGTTCAGAAGAGAAAGCATCCTGGGAATTATTCTGGGATTCTCTTCAAAATAAGCTGAACAATTTTTGTGTGTTTTACAAAAAACAGAACCCTTTACTGCATACTTAGCCACTATGGAACCAGAGTGTGAATCAAGGAAGCTTTCTGATTTAATGAAATATACATTATACAATCTTTTGAAATAATTCGATCTTAACAGTTTCATAAATGTACCTAAACTAGAAACTTTAAAATATTTATCAAGCAGTATTAAATGATCATTAATAGAAAAAATACTATAAATTTTTTAAAACGCCCTCTAGGGTTGAGTATTTTTTATTAAGAATTTTAACAACAACATCTCTTTCTTCTTTCTTTTTCCCTCCTATAAAATCGTGTACCATTTTTTTGGCAATGCCCAAGAATAGTGCAAATTATGCTCAATCCATTCTGAAGCTACACAGATCCACCCCAGACTCTGAATCAGTATGTAGCCCTGAGGCTGGCCAGGTGTGACTTCCGCTGCCAACTCTCCAAGCTTCTCTCTGTCATGGGCTGGGACTATCTCTACTCCTTTGGATGTTTACCTCAGGGATCTCACAAACACTGAGCTACCTGGCACAAGGAACTTCCCAATAAGAGGACAGACTCCAAAGATTAGTTTCATTCAGTCAAGGAGAACAAAATCTGAAACATTGGTCAAGACTCTTAATCATGAGTGACAGAAACCCAATTAAAACTAGTTTGATCAAAAAGAGAAGTGGTTCACATTACTGGGAAGTGCAGGGGAAGACTTGCTTCAGACCATCAGACACTGTGGCTCTCACTCTCTCTCATTCTCTCTCATTCTCTCTCTCACTTTCTCTCGCTCCTGCTCTCATAGCTCTTTCTCCGTATGCATTAGCCTCATTCTCTCAGACTGAAGCCTGAGGATGGAGTAAAGGAAGAGTCGAGTATTGGAGAATGGAGTCTGAAAAAATTGTGGCACACCCAGGTATAAGAAGTCAGCCATTAGATGTATGAGTATAGAGATCAGGACAAAGAGCTCAATTAATAATTGTCGTAGAGTACCATATAATAATAATAGAACATTTACGGCACATCACCTATATGCCAAACACTTTACTAAGCGGTAAACCTCACTGAACCATCACAATTCTGTGATATAGTCTTAGAGACTTAAATGACTTGCCCAGATTCCCATAACTACTAGATCATGGAGCATCCAAGTTCTAGCCCAGACCAGAACAATTCCTGTACCAGACACTCTGGGCTCATAACTATTCTCTCCCAAAATTTTCCTTCACAAAGGGAGATGCCTTACCCAAGGTTATGCCCCTTTGATAAAAAGTACCAAGTCCACCCACCTTGCCTCAATTTAGGAGATATCAAAGAAGTTCGGAAGAGATCTTCTGAGGCCCCTGTTGCAGCTGTAGCAGAGTCGGACTTCGCCCTCTGCCCAGTTTTACTCCCCCACTTCCTACGTGTGCTGTTCCCCCGCGTATCCCTGGTCAAACTCCTGTACACAAAACTGCATCTCAGATTCTGTTTCCAGGGAACCAATGCAAAACAAGTTCAAAGCCGGTGCTGTTGACCTTTATTATAAAAGATCTTTTCAAATCTAGTCTGTTGACTTTGCCTCCTTAACTCCAACTGAATATTGTGAAATGAATCATGAAGTTTTGAAAATGAGCAACTTCCAAACAAAAGGGAAAAATGTATTCCCACGACATGCTCAGAAAGGTAGCATAATTTTATGTGACTTGTGGACCGAGTCAATAATTTTTCAAGGTGAATGTTTTATGTTCTCTATTAAAAGCCGAGAAGAAGGCCTTTATCATATTGGTTTACTCTTTCCTGTCTTCCTGGCAAATTAAACTGTTTGATGAACAGCCTGAATGTAGCAGCTTCTCCTTTGTGGAGTTTTACAACATCTAGCTTGCCTACATATCAGAAACTGTTTAGATACAAATTATTGCTTGGGAAGTGACCATGGAGTCTGGAACACTTAGACCATGGGGAATTTGATACTATCCACTGAACCTCGGGGTGTGATAAAAACGCAAAATGCCACCAGTCCCTAACCTTAATCTGAGTTGCGACAGAAACCACGTAAGAAAGACAAGAAACAAGGAGCACTCTGTCCAGCCAGTCCTTGAAGGGGACTTTAACTTGATCTTGTCTTTCTAGAATTTTTAGAAAACATTCTTTTTCCACCTTCTCTCTCAATATTTTTTCAAGAGGAAAGACTGATCCCCATGCTATGTCTGGAATCCCAGAAAAGCCCCCATGCTTTTCCAAATGTCTCCTCTTATTGAGAATATTTGTAATTCCATTAGAAATTTGTTCACTAATGTTAGTCAAAGGTGGTCAAGGCAATAGCAGCCCTTCAAACCTTTTTATTCTATTGCAATTCAGTATTAGTATAATTGAGTTTATCAGCAACTTTTTTTTTAACTTTCATTTTTCAATTAGAGTTGACATTCAGTATTATTTTATATTAGTTTCAGGTGTACAGCATAGTGGTTAGACATTACCAGCAACTTTCTAAATGGGATTTTCATGGCTTAGTTGTTGCATAAGGGGATAGGATGGGAAATCAGCATTGGTAGAGCCATGTTTGTTCAAGATACTTTACAGACATGATCTCATTTGATCTTCAACTAACTTTATATTAGTCTACCTTTATTGGTGAAGAAACTGAGTTTTAGAGAAGTAGGTAAATTGTCCAATATCACATACAATATATCAGATGTGGGGTCCAGTTGTGGGCCTAATTTACCAGCACCTTCCTCTGTGAACACTGGGCTTGCAAGGGGAGAAGATTATGACATCAAGGTAGAAAAGTGAAGGGAAAAAAGGAACTAAGACACGAAAAAATACTTGACCTCATGGGCATCACTGTACTAGGTACATGGGCCAAAAGCAATATGGGACTACACAAACCATGGTGTAAAGCTGAAGGGGACCCTGGGATAAATGGCTCTTTCCCAACAAATAGCCAAATAATCCCCATGAAGTAGAAAGGCCAGAAAGATCTGTAAACTCATTGAAACCTTAGGTGCCAGAGATGGTCCACTCTGGATTGTAGATCCTTGGGCATTTGATACATCTGTCTTATCGAGAGTTTTTACAGCCCGCACTCAGAGTTAGGCTTCTCTGAATAAGACTTTGGAGTCAGGTGCAGAGGGAAGTCACCTGAACATCTCTGATGTAAGGGCTCCTCTTGGTGGGTCTTTATATGAGACTACAGCTTCATTCCCAAATAAAATGATATTTCCTTTGGGACTATGTACTGCTAAAGTTATTCACGGTGTTTCCTCAACAACAACAGCACTGAAGAGTTTGAAATAGAAAATGTACTTCTGGGTGCAACTTTAGTTCTCTATGTACAAGAGGGTTCTTATTAGTATCACTGAGTTTAAATGAAGTTGATCCAAGCCCACCCAAATTTTATACTAAAATACCTATTTAATAATCACAATTCTAGTACTAACCTTTTCTCATATTAGAATGTTAGACATGGAGCTCAAATAGTATTAAGATGTGTTGGGAAGATAGCATGGATGGAAAAAAGGGAGTCTATAGGAAGTAACCTCCCAGGGTGATCTGATCACAAATTCCTAAGTGGGCAGGTCATGGTGGGTAGTCACACCCCAGGCATGTAACTTTTTAATAAAAGGTTTGTCTTTGCCTTAAGCAAGCTCTGTCCATTGTGCATCTAGGTTAACACACCTTTGAAACAAACCATCCTCAAGAAAGCACATAATCTTGTCAATTATCCCGTGATCCAATCCCTGCCTTGCTTTTTCCCACCTCCATGTAATCTTCCTTACATTCATTCCTTAATTGCAAATACATAAAAAGAAGCTGCAAAACTTATTTTCTGGAACTTTCGAGATCTTGTTCCCTAGGATACATCATCAGTTTTGGTTCAAGTAACTCTTACAGAAATTCTCCACAGGTTTGGGCATTTCTCACATCACCAGTCCCATGTGATTAAGCACATAGTTTTAGAATCGAATAGCCCAGGTCCCAGTTCTGCTATTTTCTAGTGTGCGGTCTTGGACAAGTTACTTAATCTTTCTATGCCCTAGTTTGCATAAAGATAAAATGGAGACCAATAGATATCCAGTAAAACTGCTGTGAAGGACAAATGAGATAAGGTATGTGCTTCCCTTAGTGTTCTCTCTCCAATTCTCACATCATGACTGTGTTCCAGGAAAGGAATTGAAAGTGACTTACCATGAGATTTTACTCATCCTCCAGGTAAGCACATGGCTATTCAGAAGGAAAATACTGTAGTTTGGCTGAAGAAACACTAAAATTGCTTTGTCCACCTGCCTTCAAACAAGAACCCAGAATGTCGGCAACTAAAGAGCAGTTTTCCGACTCTAAAATCTCAGTATGCATCATCGCAAAATAATCTACTTTAGAAAAACAAGGTAGAGAAAGGGAGATTCTAATTTTTATAAAGCTGAAAATAGAATTCATTAAAAAACAAATACCTCCAGAACCTGTTTCATGACACATTAACAAAAATAATCTTAATTTATATTCTGGAAAGTAAATGTTGTTTTAACCATCTATTTCTCTTAGTTCTAATAGTATGATGAGCAAGATAGTTATTTACCTCCGTGGGTACATTTTTCAAATAGGACATATCGCCTCTAAGGCCATATGCTGTGAAAAAATATAAGTCACAATGTCTTAAGCTACATTTGGTGACATTTTCTGTTGTTTGCAGCACAAACATACTTTTATACTTCCATACTGTCCCCATAGAGTTTCTGGGAGGAATAAGTGAGCAGCCTCAGTGGAGGCTCACAGAAATTTGGTAGCACCTCTGGGTAAGACTGTCCTTTAACCTGTTACTTTCCCTATGATGCTGACTCCATTCTTCACAACAGTTCAACTGCTGGTTCAACTACCTACTAGCTAATTATTTAACTTGCCTGAGCCTAACTATGCTCCCCATTAAATGCAGTTACTGCCCACTTCATGGAATTATTTCCAGAAATACAAAAATTCGATACAAGTATCAATCCCTAGAGAGTAAATCTAATGACACATCCTGATAAAGATCCAGAATTCCATGAAGTTGGCGAGATTAGGCTGCAAAACTGTTCAAGTTCTTTGCAAAACCATCCATAAGTGAGGTCTAGGAGCATTAAACAAGTTAGCAGTTAAAGAAAAAGATGATAATGATTATTTAAAAAGTGTTTCAAAAGAGAATGATTGTGCAAATGTAAAGTAGTATAGCTGCTTTGGAGAACAATCTAGAGATTTCTCAAAAGATGACACATAATTACCATATGACCCAGGAATTCCACATCTAAGGATACACTCAAAAGAACTGAAAACAGGTATTCAGACAAAGTCTTGTACATGAATATTAACAGCAGCACTATTCATGACAGCCAAAAGGTAGAAATAACCTAAACTTTCATCAGCTGATGAATGGTTAAACAATGTGTGGTATAGACCTATAATGGAGTATTATACAATAGAGTCAAGTACTGATACATGCTACAATGTGGAAGCACCTTAAACATTTTGCTAAGTGAACTCAGTCACACACACACACACACACACACACACACACACACATTGTATGATTTTATTTATATGCAATATCCAGAACAGACAGATCTATAGAGATAGAATATAGATTAGTGGTTGCCTGGGGCTGGAAGGGTGGGGATCAGGAGTTGGGAGTGATAGCTAATGAGTATGGGTTTATTTTTAGATGTAAAATGTTCTGAAATTAATTGCAGTAATGTTTGTACAACTCTGAATATGCTAAAAATCACTGAACAGTATACTTTAAATGAGCGAATTGTATGATATGAAAGCTATCTTTCAAAACTTACTTTGAAAATGGGAGAGAGGTGACTCCAATATCAGAGGATTGAGAGAGGGCCTCAGAAAAAAAATAGATCAATCTTTGAATGTTTTTCAAAAACAGTCATTTATAACCAAATTGCTAAAGTCAAATGTTCAGGGAAAGACGGCATTATATAATTTACCCAGAAAAATTACAACAGAAAGAAAACTAAAAACAGTAAACACTTGGTATGTTCTTATTCCAATTAGTGCAGAGATTCATAACCTTCAGTGTATTAAATGTAAGAAAAAGCTCCTTTATTCACACAATTTTTCATCGCTATTTAAAGATAGCATTCCAGTCAAAACTTTCAATGATAACTATTCACTATGAAGTGTTGTTACCTTGTGAACTGGATTTGATTTCAGCTTGCCTGTTCTGGTACCTGTGATCCTTGTATAAGAAGGAGTTTCTGTCCACCGAGATGCGGACATGCTTGTGGATGCCGTCAAAAGCTCTTTTACTTTTGATGACTCGTGTCAGG
This sequence comes from Eidolon dupreanum, assembly GCA_028627145.1. Classification (NCBI taxonomy): domain Eukaryota; kingdom Metazoa; phylum Chordata; class Mammalia; order Chiroptera; family Pteropodidae; genus Eidolon; species Eidolon dupreanum. The sequence continues at coordinate 12,381,919 of CM053511.1, forward strand.
GAACTCAAGCATCCTGGGAGGAATTACTTTCTACCAAGCATCATATGTGCTCAGCTGAGTATATAATTTCCCAGGATTTTCTTCAAAGACCAGACTTTATGACAGAACTATTTTGAAGAGGACTGAAAAAGACCCATTCAAAATGTATCTCCCAGCCCATTGTCTAGTTAAGATTATTCTACAGTACCTTTGTGACATTACAAAACATGTCCTTTAGCTGTGAAAAGAATTTTATAATGATCTCTTAAAAAACAAAGTCAAGAATATGCACCAACTGAAAAGGCAATTTAGAGGGTTGCCATGACCATTGGTGGTGCCTCAAACTGGCTAGAGCTGTGAAAATCCAGGATGGAAGGTTCATAAACAGGAGTATTTTACAATGAGATGCTACCAAGTTTGGCCACAACTCAGATCCTGCAAATCAGGTTCAATTTTCAGTATTGTCTATCATGTCTCTGACGTAAACAAGATATACAGTTGTCCCATCAAATGTGCCTATGTAAAGCCATATTGGATAAAGTGGGTCTTTTGGCATGCAACATCCAAAAGTTTGGCTTTAATGGAGGCATTTTTCTAAGGACTAAAAATTAAGGGAAAAAAAAAAGACTTGTATAGAATAGTAAGCAAAGGTGGAGATGCCAAAATTTCCCCCTCTGGCCTGCTAATTGATTGTAGCACTCTGCCAATGATCAATTGCAAATGAATAGGAAAACCTGTTTGTCATCACTGTATGCTCCTGAGATTCTAAGGAGCCTGTTAGATCAAGTGCTGATGATTTTCACTTATCCAAACCCCACTCATCCTTTAAGACACAGGTCAAATATTATCCCTTTCACGAACCCCTCAGTGTCTGTGCCAGGAATGAGTTTCCCCCTTGTCCAAGTCCCATAGTGCCAATTTTCTCTATCATACATAAGAAAATCGGCAAAATACAAAGGACATCTCAGTAGACTTGACATCAGAATTTGAATCCTAGCTCTGACACTCCTAGCTAAACAACCTTAGGCAAGTGATTTTAATAATGACGGCCTTTCAAATTTAATGACAGCAATGATGACATGTATTGAACTCTTACCATGTATAAAGCCTTGTATGCAATACGGTATTTTTAATCCTCATGACCACCTACAAGGTAGTTATGCTTATTCTCCACTGTAAAGCAGAAGAAACTGAGTAATTAAATAACGTAGGGCAGCACATTTAATAAGCTAGTCTTCAAGCTCCAACAAATATCCATAATCCAATTTATTATCCTACCTCGCTCACGCCACCTAACACTTAAGAGGTACTCAGTAAATAGTAGTTCTTATTATATGCATGCTGACAATACCAATTTGTTCCCTGATTACCCACATAGGCCCTAATGGGAAATCACAAAGGCCGTATTAACCACTGTGCTCTCAGAGGCCGGGGTGTTACACTGACCGTGGGCAACCTGGTCCTTTAGTTTTACACTTAGAAGCAAAAGAGCTGCAGTGGAAAGTATCAAAAGCTATAAAATTCAATGAGATTAAATACCTGCCATTACTCTATTTTTTCTTGATGAAAATAAGGTCATTCTTCATAGACACAGAACACTATTCATTGACACAGAACACTCTAGCCTGTATGAGATTCAAGTTGATTGAATTGAATATGATAAAATATTGCAAAACATCGCAATTTCACAATTAATTGATACTAAAAATAGCATCTATCAATATCAAATTTACCAAAACCTCATTATAAATTGTATATTTTTATTCTAGATAATTTTTTATTTAAAAAAAAATTAAAAGAAGTGTATTTTTACAGTTATTTCAATGTAGGGCAAGACTTTCAAAATTTTATTTGGAATAACCACTTTTGATCTGGAATACAAGTTTTCAGTTCTTTTTAAAGTCCTTGGGGCAAGGTTGGAATGTCAACCTTGCAATTGGTAACATGCAAGGCATGCAATTGGTAACAGAAAGAATTCTTTTGAGAGCTACAGACTACTTGAGCTTAGCAACCTGGAGTTTATATATTTTATCTTGCTCTTGGTGATGATCTAAGAAGTCTAGCTTCTGGGTAAAAAAGGAGAGAAATGTAATTAAAGTAATAATTGACTGTGTTGATGCTAAACTTTCGTAGTTACCTTAGATAGCAATCCTATAACTTTGACCAGTGGACAAACTTTCACTAGTAGTAGGATGGAAGTTTTCACATGTAAAAGCAATGTGATGTAATGACAGGAGCAAAGACTTCGAAGGAAAGAGGATAGTCTTCAACCTGGTTTTTTATGTACTTAGGCAGTTAATTAACATGCAGCAAATATTTACTGAGAGCTCAGCTTGTGCTCAGTATTGTTTTAAGTTACTAGGCCCTAAAACTACTCTCTAAGCTTCTGTTTCTTCATAGTAAATAATTCTAACAAAGAACTAAGGAACATGTAAGCAAAACACCTAGCAGAGAACCTGGAATACAGTAGGCGACTAATAATAGATGTATATTATTGTTTCTGTACAATGGAAGTTTTCAAGAGGAATCTGATCTTTATAGTTTGATTTTCTTTCTTCTCCATCTCTTGATAGATGTGACTAAAGCTCAATTTTATTATCTCAGAAATAGGATCTTAGCCTGATTTTTAAACTTAAGTGTATACATGAAAAAGGAAAAATTAATCTCCTGAGTATTTTTCCAATAATATTAATATAAAATCATATTTTGCCAATAATTTCCATCAATGTAGAATGAGTCAGTTATTTGGCATGTTGCAAAAAAAATACTTGTATCAAGATGCTTTCAGTTGCATTTAAGAGAAAAACTCCACTCAGATCATACGAATGATAAAGGAATTTTATTAGCTCATATAATTTAGATGTAGAGAGTAAAAACTATGTATTATGTATAATCCTTGCAGCAAGCCCATTGTCATCCAGGAAATAAACAAAGCCTAGAGAGGCTGAATAACCCATCAAGGTTCACACAGCTCCTGTGTGGGGGTTGGTGTTGGAACCCAGGCCGTAGAACTCCAAAGCCCATTCTACCCTTTAAATCACTTAGAACAATTCCTGGTACAGAACACCCAAGCGATATCAGCTTTTCATAGTAATCACTGGGCTATTTCACCTTCTAAAACATAGTGATTTTTATTCCTTTTTTCCATTTTCTGCCTTCACATTAGAGGGTTGTATATTCTCTAAGAAGTCAGAGAATTTGTATTAATATGCTACCTTACAATTAGTTTCATTTTTCAAGTCAACAAATGCCTAGATCCAGGCACAAAGCTAATAAAATAGTTGCTCTTCATTTGAAGTTTATAATTTATATATTTCTATAGCTCTTCAGAGTTGACAAAGGAGTGGTGCCTGGATTAGCTTATTTGATCCTTGTTACAAAGCTGGTCAGTATTTCTATAAGCCTGACCCAAACAGCAAGGGTGGACTGGATAGAAATCTTTACACAGGGTTGAATATGTGGCCTGGCCCGGGGCCAGACTGCGGATCATGGTGATTTGTGCCCACTTACCCCATCGCTGCCCACATCAGTCCCACTCCTGACCCTAAGGCCAGTGCTAATTTCAAGAAATGACAACTGCCATCCATAACACAAGAGGCAATGCTGCTTAGGCCTGAGTCAAACCACTTAAAATAGAGCAGCAAGCTCAAACAGCTTGAAAGGAAAGAGGAAATGTCTAGCCCTCTCCTGCTCTGTCTTTAGTCAGTGCAGGCATGCCCCTCGAGTGCTTGGACTTACTTCCCATCTAGGAGCTCCTGAAGACCAAAACATCCTGGGCCTGCCGAGCTCATCGGGCAAAATGCTTCCCGGCACCTTTCTCATGGGCAGAAGACTTTCGGGAAAATATTTCTATTGTTGTTCTTTGTTAGCAACTATAACAAAGTTCTGTAAAATAATTTTCATATCCATCTATTATTTTTTCATTTCAGCATTTTAAATAAAATTATTTAAATCAGTTTCAGATATGCAGTACATTGGTTAGACATCTATATCGTTTGTAAAACGATCCCCCTAATTGTTCCCTCCCTCCTCTGGCCCTCCACCTAGCCATCATATCAATGGTAACTGCATTCCCTATGCCGTGCTCCCCATCCCCATGACTATTTTTATTTCATAATTTCTTTTTCTTTGTACAGCTGTAAAACCTTAATTTATCTCTTTAAGCATCCTTAACATGATTATTTAAAATTCTATAACAATATAAACAAACATAGAATTTATGTCATAAACTAATAAATGTGGCAAACCTCATTAATGACATAAATAAGTGAAGTCTGTCAGGCACTGCTGTATAAGACTTAATTGTACCTGTAGTACATTATGTCCCAAGAGTTAATTTTGTTGGCTCTTTTTCTTAAAGTTAGTTTTCTTCACATGTTGATGAATTCATGTTCGCAGTACTTATTTTGAAAGGAAGTCTTTGGGTTTTGGATGAGTTTGGGCTTTATTTGTCTCACATCTGCATGTGAACTTATGCTTACTCACCTACTTCAACTTGCCCCCACCCCCTGCCCCCAGCCCAGAACCAGCTCTTTTGAAGAAAGTTTGGGACATATATTAGTTTCCTAGGGCTGCTGCAATAAATTACCACAAGATTGGTGGCTTCAAACAACAGGAATCTATTCTCTCACAGTTCCAGAGGCTGAAGGCCCAAAATCAAGGTGTCAGTAAGTCACGCTCCCTCCAGAGGCCCTAGGAAAGAAACACCCTTGCCTCTTCTGGCGTCTGGTGGCTGGCTCCCCGCCTGTCCTGGTTTGCAGCCAGCTGCATAGCTCCAGTCTCTGCCCCCGTTTCACAAGCCCTTCTCCCCTGCATGTCCTCTTCTCATAAGGACAGCTCAGTCATTGGGTTTAGGGCCCATCTCAAATCCAGGGTGATTTCTTCTCAAGATCCTTCACTAATTACATCTGCAAGGACCATATTTCCAAACAAAGTCCCATTCTGAGACTCTGGAAGGCTCTGGAAGGCCGTGAATTCTGAGAGAACACTATTCGGCCCACTACAAGTCGAAGGCACACAGAAGTCACCAAGCCAGTAGGAAGCCAGAATCCTGGCCACCACTGCCAGTCGAGGACATAGTTCATCTTCACTCTAGCCCTACAGCCTATTCATGTGTCTGTTCCATTTCTACTTCTAAAATATATTTGCCTTGTTTTTGAATCCAGTTATGTCTGCTAATTTTCTCTCTCATTGCTATGTTCGGGTACATCAAAGCATCGGTTTACTATGTAATCTTAATGGATTTCCCTGCAATTTTTTTTATATATGCCATGTAAGTTGAACAAAATAAGCATCCATCACTTGCAACCTCTGCTTAGTTCTCAACTTCAGTAGGTTTTCTCACACACCAGAGGCAAAGAGTGGAGTCCACTCTGCCTTATAGTCAGCTCCTGTGCAGCAGGGGCGAAGTGACAGCGTCATTTCCATGTGCATATCTTTGGACTGTGAACCACTGAAGAGAAGAGACCTTATTTTTTCACTTGATATTTCTGATATCTAGCATAATATATGGTTCCCAGAAGCCACTTATATTCTCACTGATTGAATGAATGAACAGAGCAATATCAATAATTCACAAGTCTCCGGTCTCGTTTCATCATATTTCCACCTTTTTCCTCATTCCAAATAAACTCTTCCAATAAATAGTCCTCATTTTCAAACACTGTCTGAGGTGTTTTGCTAAGTACCCTGTCTAAAATAAAATTTCAGAGTCCTATTTTTAGATTAGTTTCACTTGGCAATTATATTGTGGTAAATAAATTTTATCCCCCTGTTCTGGTTTTAATTCGATACAAAAGCATCTCAGAAACAATTTGCCTTTTTTTAACTGCTTTAATTTTCTAGTGGCTAAATCATTATAACTGTTCATCAAGATCCCTGTAAATAATCTAGCAGCTGTGAACATTCTACACATCTCACGAAGAAATATTTTTAATGGAGGACAGGGAAAATATCATAAATAAGAAGAGTTATTATAAAAATTAATATCTTTTGCATTTTATGGTTCATCTGCAATGAATTATAAATTACATTTAAAGTGTGCTCTGGGCTCTCATCTCCTAAACATTGTTGCCAGAATAACAGGCGAACTGTTCAGTTTCTCATTTTGTAACCCACTGCCCTCTCGATGGTCATGCTTCTGGAGCTGGATGGTGAAAGTGGGATGGGGTATTATGACACCTATTTCACATCTCTAGTCTTCTGCTTCTGGCCATTCAAATATGCAAATAGACTTTCAGAAACTGTCTCAAGGATCATTCTGGTGATCAGCTCCTTCTGAGACACAAACTCTGCACATATTTTCTTCGCTAAATTGGACTTTGAAGGATGAACTTATGCTTAATGACACCTCTACCTTGAAGCATTCCAGGTTTCTATGTTTAAATGATTTTCTGTTCAGGAAACAGCACCAGCAGTGGCTCTTTAGAGTGAGGCCATGTGTTCCATTTGCTTTTGCACTTCTTTTCTGATGAGAATGTACTGTATGCCTTTCCAAATGCCTAAATACCACTCAGCAGGAACCACAGATACATGCGAATCATCAAACTCTCAACATTTCAGAGTTCCCAAATACATGTACAGCTACCACCGTGCCGCGCAAGCCTGCATCTCACAGGACAGCGCACGTGGGGTTTGCCTGTGTACACGTATGTGTGTGGTGGCCAAGACCTGCTCAGGATAAGAAAGGGTGAGGTTGCCCTCTCTGGGGAGGAAGGAGAGAGAGACAGAGACAGAGAAATAAAGAACATTAGGGGTAAAGAGAAGGAACATAGGAAGGTAAAAAGAAATTTAAAATGTGTGTTTTCCAAGCGTCCAGGACTGAGAGCCTGACGGAGAGGGCTCATCCAGCTCAGTCTCAGCCTCGGTTTTCTCGTGTAAAATGAGAGCTTTGGACGACCCCTTTCAGAACTAACATTTTATGAGTCTAAATATAAAAATATTATGATCTATTTAACTTACTAGGAACTTCTATTTTGAGGATATGAAAACTTGGGCATAGTGGCTGCTGAAACACCACCTCCTGGCCTCTCGTGCCTCTGGTACACCCAGCACTCACCGCCTCAGTTTCCCCCTGGGCTCTGGTTACATGGTAAGCCTAGCTGGTGTGCACATCACAGTCACCACAGGAGCTTTCTAAAGGGACACATGCTGTGGCCTGCACCTGCATATTCACACTGCATAGCTGGGGAAGGGGACAGAGCTTTCACAATATAAATGTGATTCTGCTATGTACTGCCAGTGGGGAGTCACATCTCATGGGAAATGACACCTTTGAGGTGTTATTGTGGATTGACCAACTTACACTTAGAAACTTGGCCCTAAGTGGATGGCTTATCTAGCTGAAGAGCCCTTTAGATCTAAAACCCATGGCTCTTTCAAATGAATTCCTAGCAAGTCAGGAGCTCCCCATACCCAAGCATCTCCTAGTACTTTACGAACATGTGTTAAACCTCACTCTGGGGAAGAAAAATGTCATCACAACCATTGCCAGGCAGAGCAGAATCAGTTTAGAGAATGAGGTCTCTCTCTCAGGGCAGCTCAGTGTCTGGTGCACTCCTGGGTGCTTGGTCATTAACATTTGAAGAGGCATTAATGTGACCTTCCACGCACTTAATGATTACAGATGGGAACATATACACGACAGGGAAAAAAAGAGAAAGGGGAAAAAGCAGTCACTTAACATTAGTCATACTACGTTTTTGCAATCTCTTTCATAATCAAGTTCATAATTCATTTAAACAGATTCATTCTCATACCAGCTGAGACACTTACCTGTCATTTTTGTATGGCCTCAAATAGCAGGGATTATGCATGTTAAAATTTTGAGGCTCTACCTTGGAGCAGAGGAGAAGGGAGCTTTGTATGGAAATATATACAAACAGGAGTTGTAAATCATAAGTTTACCAGTCAGAGAATTTTCGCAAAGTGCTGCACGTGTATAACCAGGTCCTGGATCAAAGCGTGGTCCGTGGCCGGCAGCCCAAAAGCCTCTCTCCATGCTTCCCAGAATTACCCTTCCAAATAGCATTAGTTTTTTTAACATGAGCGGATAAAGTCCTACAGAATTTTAGGCTATTTTGTGCCTACCTTCTTTCAGCTGACAATATTTCTGTGAGATTCATTCATGTCAAAATATATAGCTATAATTTTTTTTTTATGCCTACAGCACCTGGTCTTTCTAGGTGGTCTCCCATCCAGCACTTACCAGGCCTGACCCTGCTTAGCTTCTGAGATCAGACATGGGGCTTGTTCAGGGTGGCATGGCCATAGACCACGGACCATGGCTCCACTGGGGCATGAACCCAGGACCTTCTACGTGTAAAGCAGACATGCTAACTGCTACACTACGGAACGACATCCTATAGCTGTAATTTCTTTGTTTCATTGCTGTACAATTTTTTTACTGTGTGACTAGACCACAGTTTATTTACCCATGTGACTCTGCCTAAACATCTGCGTTGTCTCTATCATGAATAATGATGATGCGCACATTCTTATGCATAGCTTTCAACGCGCATATGTTCTCATATCTGTTGGGTCTGTATCTAAAAGTAATGTAAAATGGCCAGGGGGCCGCACGTGATCTGATTCAGCAGATAGTGCCAAACGGTTTTCCAGAGAGGTGGCACCAGTTCACACTCCCGCAGCAATGTGCGCGAGGTCAGGATGCTCTATATTCTCTGGAACAATTTCTCTGTGGTCAGTTTTATTTCTTCTTTAAAAGTTTGGGGAAATTCACCAGTGAAACTGTCTGAGCCTGGAGTTTTATTTTTGTTTGAGGAAGATTTGTAATTACTAGTTTAAGAATAATTACATAAGAATGTTAAGATTTTCTATTTCTACTATCAATTTTGAAAACCTGTTTTACAAGAGATTTTTTTATTAAATCTAAAAATTGCACATTTTTTGTCATCATATTTTTGATAATATCCTTTTATTATCTTGATATTATATGTAGGCTCTCTACTAATTTCCCTTGTTCTTGCTATTCTAATTAATTTTTAATCAGTCTCCATTATTAATTTAACAAGATTTTCTTAATTAAATTTTGACTATTGATTCTCTCCGTTGTGTTCCTATTTTCTATTTCATTGATTGCTTTTATTTTTATTATATTCTATATTTACTTGCATTTACTTTGTTTTCTAACCTAGCAGTCCCCAGCTTAGGTGGCACCAGAGACCAGTGCTCCTACGAAAGTCTAATGCCTGATGATCTGAGGTGGAGCTGATACTATATTCATTTCGCTCTGTCACTACTGTAGCTACATTCTACTGGTTTTGATATATTGAGTTTGCATCACCGTTCAGTTAAAACTATTTTATAATTTCCATTCTGTCGATTGATGAATGGTTTAAAAGTATGTTTCTCAATTTGTAAACATTTGTATATTTTATAATTTCTAGTTTAGAAATCTAATTTAATTCCAAGACAGACAGAGAATATATACTACTAATTTAAATTATTTGAAATTCAATGAAACTTGTTCTTGTCCCAAAGTATCATGTTTTTCTAAATCCCCCATGTGCACTTCCAAAGAATGTAAAGGCTTTGTTCTAGGCTTTACTAAAGTGGGTCTTAGGTTTTAGTTTTGCTCTTAGGGCGTTGTCCTAAGAGCTAAAAACATGGCCTTCCTGCTGTCTCAACTGAAATGCCAAGGTATTCCTAAGGTCTCTCCACTGTCTAGATTTTGAACCCAAACTCTGTCTCTCTAGTGCCGTGGAACATCTAAATCTTTGCTCACCTCTCAAACCTTACAACAGCCGTTCTCTGCTAAGCCTCTCAGCGTTGTATCTTATGCCTGTAGTTTAAGATTAGACTAAGGATTCAAAGGGATTATATACTCAGATTTGGCTGCCTTTTCTTTGGGACCACACTCCCAGCTCTCAGTCATATTGGCAGTCTAAACTTTTAATCTCTATCTTCTTCAGTTAGCAAGACCAAAATTCTCTGCTTCGGCTCCATGTTCTTGCTCAGCAAATTAGGTGCAACTGTCAGGGAGAAAGCATCAAGAATGTGGGCATCACCTCTTCTGCTGTCCCTCTCTCAAAGAGTAAAGCTCTGTGTTGGTTGCTATCCAACGACTGCAAATAGTTATTTCATCCATTTTTCTCCAGCTCTTACATATGTCTGTAACAGTAGGGTAAGTCCAGTACCAGATAAGAGAAGTCCCCTCCATTTGGGTATTAGCCTCTTAGCTTCAACTTTCTGCTTGGTTTCTGAGCTTCTTGGCCTATGCATGAGCCCTTTGTAACTGATGCCTCATGGGGAGACAGCATACAAACTCTTAGGCTCACTTTTTGTAACTGCCCTGGTAGTCCTGTTCTCCAATTTTTGTCTTCCTCATCCAGGAGACTGCTCCAAGCTCCAGGACATCATTTTTTCTTGGTTTCTAAGCTTCATATTGAGTATAGACAAATGCTTTTAGAGGATAAAACTATGATAAATTTGGAGCTTATGATGTATGTTCTTTCTCTATTGAAACTTAGTCCCATATTTCTGGTCACTTTAATTGCTTTCTAATATTTTTAGACATTTGCTTTTTGCTTCGTTTTCTGCTTTAATTCAACTTTTATAGTTGTTCTCAGCAGAAGGGTTAGTCTAATATAGGTTACTCTGTCCTTGCAAAAATTCCTCATTTGCGCATTCATTTTAACTTTCTACCAAAATCATTTTCTAGTTTGTGCCTGAAAGTTAAAATAAGCTAAAATCAAATCAAGGAAAGAGATGGTGTGACAGGTTTTTGTAAGCTTTGTCACCTTGTTATTTTTGAATCCCCTCTTACATCATTTATACCAGATTTCACCTATAATGTAGTTCATTGATGCAAGTAATTTCAATGCATTTTAGTCAAATAAATCTCCCCAGTGAAATATTCCTAGGTAGTGAATAAAGCATAAAAAGCCAGAAGTATTTGCCAGAACCATAAATTTTAAGCTAATTTTATGGATGTTGAAGAGTGAGGTGTTATTCTAGGCTGTCAACCCTGCACTGCCAGTCTTCAGAGCCATAGACACCTACTGTGGAATTAAATGGACCTCGATAAGCATCATCAAATGAGGCTCTTCCATTCTCCTTTATCCACATTAGCCGTGGACCCCTTGCAGGATCTCCTTAGGCTACAAGTCAGAGGGAATATATTTTTGTAGTCAGGGAAAGTAATTTAAACTCATGTATTATAAATGTGTACCAACTACTATCAGCAGGAAAAAAGAAGATAACCAGGCTGAATTTACATATCTATTGTCATATCAGATCTTTTATTTGTTTTAAAGGTTAAGAGTCACAACTGATGCCATGAATGATAAAAAATGTGTCTGAGTTTTGCAAGTAAATTGAAAGAAAATAGAAAGTAAAGTAGTTCAGAATATCATATGAAAATGCAAGTAGGCATCAAAAAAAAAAGAAGAGATTCTTAATAGAAGGTAGTGAAATTAGTAGAGGAAGTACAAGGAAAATTGGAAAATGTCAACTATTCTTCTAGTACTTCTTTATGAGAGATAACAAGGGAAAAAAGTTCTAACTACTATAAGGTGAGAGAGACTCAAAATTAAAATGGTAAATAGTAACTAAACAAGTCGCCAATAGCACTTACCTCAAAAAACTCTTCCCAGATAAAATCTTATTCTTAAGCCTGGACTTCAGGTCCATATTATTTGAACAAGTGTTAGTACACACACACACACACACACACACACACACACACACACTCAATCACACTCACTCACACACCCCATACAGGAATACTCATACCTCTCTAATAAATTGTTTAGTTGGTTGGTTTTTAAATAACTTTTTATTTTAGAATAACTATAAATTTATGGAAAAGTAACAAAGATGATAAAGAGTTCCTGTGTGCCCCTCACCTAGTTTCTCCTAATATTACCATCTTACATTATCATGGTACATTTATCAGAACCTAGAATTCAACGTACATTGCTATTAGCTAAACTTCAGATTTTACATGATTTCACCAGTTTTCCACAAATGTCCCTTTTCTGTTCTAGGGTACCACATTGCTTTTGGTTGCCTTGTCACCTTAGACTCCTCTGGGCTCTGACAGTTTCTCAGTCTTTCCTTGTATTGCATCATTTTGATAATTTTGAGGAGTAGTGGTCAGATATTGTATAGAATACTCCTTAATTTGAGTTTGGCTGATGCTTTCTCATGATTAAACTTGGAGTTATAGGTCTTAAGGAGGAATACCACAGAGGTAAAGTGCCCTTATCACGTCATGTCAGAGTAGACATGCTACCAACCTGTTGGGGCTGTTCACCTTCACCATTTTGTCAGGCAGTATTTACCAGTCAAATAAATCTCTTTGGAAGCCATACTCAGAGCAAATGGAAGGGACTAAACCCTACTTCCTTAGAGATGCAAAAAATGTTTCCAAACTTGGATTTTAGGAACCAGCATGAAAGGGCAAATAAAAACAAATCCAAACTCTTTTACTCAGTGTTTTATAACAAACCCCCAAACTAGTATACAGTAAAGTCCTATTACAGAATCCAACACAATAAAAAATACCATGATTTTTAACCTCAGGGATTACAAATTAGTTGTCAGTGTTTGCTATTGAGTTGAATGACTGGGTAGATGGCATAGTCCTGAGATAGTAAATACATGGGCATGCCATCCCCATCCTAATAGCAAGCATCACTAACTGGTCATGGAATCTTATCTAATTTTATCCACAATAGTCCTGGAGTTCTTTCATTATCAATTGATCGGAATCATTGGCCCACAAGTTGAAAACTGTTTGTCATTCCGGGCAAATGTAAAGAGAAGAATGGCCACAGGGCCCAGGAAGAAGTTTCCCACAACAGATTTCCAGGAGGGCTTGTATTTCTGATCCAACCTCATAATATTGACCTAAATGTCCTCTTCTGCATTATACTTATCTCTATCCTGAGTTGCACACAACTCCATGTCCTGCTGCATCCCTCTTCATTGCCACTTTCATTCATTACTATTTTTTAATTAAATGTATCGGAGTAACATTGGTTAATAACATATCTAAGATTCAAGTTTACAATTCTGTATATATCATCTATATTTTGCATTGTGTCCTCATCATGTGTCCTCACCTTCTGTCACCATATATTTGACTCCTTTACCCTCTTCATCCTCCCCCCATCCCCCTCCCCCTCTAGTAGTTGCCATATTATTGTCTGTGTCTATATTTGTTAGTTTTGTGTGTTGCTTTCTTTTTTATATCCTACATATGAATGAAATCATATGCTTCTTGTCCTTTTCCATCAGACTTATTTCATTTAACATGATACTCTCAAGATCCATCCATGTTGTCGCAAATGTCACTATGTCATCATTTTTTTATGGCTGAGTAGTATTCCATTGTATAAATGTACCACATCTTCTTTATCCAATCATCTGTCGAAGTTACACTTAGGTTGTTTCCATGTCTCATTGCTACTTTTAGATTATACATCTTTACTTTCAGGATCAGATAATAGTAGTCCTAGGGTGAGGTAGGTGGGAGAAGGACTCAGCAACTTTGGTATTTATTAAGCTGTTTTTATGTCTGAAGCTATTGACCATAAAGTCACCAAACTGAGAATCCAAACATACTGTAGAAAACTTAAAGTCCTTTTCATTACTATGAAATGTATCTCATCGCAACACCTAACTTAGAGCATTTGTCCTGGCAGTATGATATATAAATAGACGCCTAAGATAATTTCTTGCTTCTAGCGCCGAAAACAACTGCTACAAAATTTGCCACTGTGCTTCCACAAACATTTTAGCATTTATTCAGTAATCTCTCTTGAAGAGCTAGAGTTGCACAGCATATTCAGAGTTACCTGTATATCCTTATTCATCCCCTCTTCTATGTTTAATTCAGCAAAAATATGCTGTAACTTTAGGAAATTAAGAAATGTGATTGTGCCTATATATCTATTTTTATGAATTCAGAATTATTTTTTTTTAATATTCTTTATTCAGTGACTTATCTTAGACTCTGTAGGGGATTTCATAAGATAGTATTACTGCCCTCAAGGAGTTTATACTCTACGGAAGGAGACATTTATGTAAAAAGTCTATACAAATGGGAGAAAGTATTGCAGGCTTTAGGAAGATGAGGATCACTCCCCACTGAGGTAATCCAGAGGAAGCAGCAGAGATTGCAGGTATAGTTCCCAGTGCAAGTCTGAGCTTATCCAGTCTTTCTGCTACAAATATTTATCAAATTCCAGGTATATGCCAGAGGCATCATTAGAGTCTAGTGATTATAGTACAACAATAATAACAACAATAATATGAATAATTACTTTTAATTGGAGCTTTCTCTGTGCTGGACAAACAAAATTATAAGCATGGTCTTTGAGGAGTGCTCTGAGAGGAGCAAGCATAAGATGCTAAAGACGCACAGAGGAAGATGATCTAAAAAAAAGAATTTATGGAAGGGAAAGGCAAAAATTCTAGCAAGCTTCCTAGACAAGTGACTCTGCAACCAAGTTTTAAAGGATGAATAGGAGGTAACTATGTGCAAGAGGCCTAAGCACCACTCCCAAAGAAAGAACACCATGTGCGAAGGCCCCAAAACAAGAGACTTGTTGGTGCACACTAAAAGATTTGGCATGATGAGAGGGAATGGTGCTTGCCCATGCAAGATAGGGCTGGAGGACTGGCCAGTATTTGGCAGGAAGAATGAAGACCTGAGTTTCATAGTATTTAAACATGTCAGCTAACTATGCAGTACAATACAATAGCATTAAAAGTGAAGCTCACTCTAAAACATCTTTCAGTCGCCTACCATGAGCTCCTCTGGATTATGGTATTACCTCCGCAATACCCTTGAATGTGTTGCCCATCAAGATCACCCATCGTCACATCTGCCTGGATGAATTTGTCAGAGTGAGAGTGGACAGAGCAGAGACCTGGTTGGGAAGCCACGGGACAGGGAGTTCCCAAAGGTGAGGAGAGTGGACCTGGGGTGTAAGTCTAAAACATGGACTTCAGCCCCAACTAGTTAAGTGGGGCTACCTCAGTTTAAAGGTGAGCAGAAATAGAGCAGCTACCCAAAAAATAAAGATTTAAATTAATTAACAAATTAAAGTATTGGATCAAACCTCACCTGGCTCCCAGGCAATGGAGTTTTCATTTTGGCAGATGCTGGTGAGATGCTTGGATGAGATGCTAATTAAACAGCTGATGGAACTTCACGCCAGTATTCAAGACTTGGAAGACGAATGCAAAGACTTCATAGGTGAGGAATTCAATCCCAAGTCCAGCCTGGAAGATGTTTGTTTTAATCATCTGTTCTAACACAGCCTTCTTCTCATTAAAAAGTGGTTCAGAAAGATATCCTATAGAAGTTCTATACCATGACATGAATAGAAACTGAATTCTCTGACTTGGGCGATTCTTATCCTATTTATAACTCCATGTACTGATTTTTCTCCTATATTAATGTGCCATTGTTGATGGGAGTATCATAGCGTCTTTTACTTAGAGATGTGTTTTAATATAGAAAGACCAAAGAGTAATAATAGAGACCTATAAAAGACTATGTAACATATCACTTTATTTATGATCTCTCCCTAGCAAATGAAAGGTAGTAAGATAAAAAAAAAAAAAAAGAACATTATATAAAGTAGAAAAGTTTGATTTTTCTCATATCTACATTTTTTCGTCATCATAATCAGTTTTTCAAAAATAGAAAACACTCATTCATCAGGACCATCCTTCCAAGTTACAGTGAAAATTCACTTCCTACCATCTGTCTGCTGATAAATCCCGCACACCTGCCTCGCCTTTTCCCAGGTTTGCAGTGTGTGTGCCTGATGGCTAAGAAGACAGCCACTGTTGGCCATGCGGCTTCCTTGACTGAGAAGTGACTGATCAATTCTCCTTGACCATCATCCAAGATAAGCTGCTAATTTTGTTCATTCTTAGGTCTATCTTCTGACTTGATGATTGATTCTTACTGCAGGTCTTCAAGGGAGTGTCAAGTGGTTTGAATCAGCTTTTAATTTGAATTTTAATTAAGTTTTCAATCCGGCTTCCGAAATGTCCAGTAGGTAGAATGGCCTTTTCTATCCAATCATCTGCTCATCAGTCTGGGATTTAAGCCAGTCCTCCTTTCTTGGCCTGACTTCCTGTCTGGGAGTCTGAAGGCTCTCAGCAGACAGTTGTGAGGACCTGTTCACTCTGTTCTCTCCCTATCCCCACACCAGACTGTGGACATGATCCTTATCTTCCCAATACCCAGGCCAGTGCCAATTAGATGGTTATAAATAGTAGTAAATAAACAAATGAATGGATGACTAAACCATGGAAAAAACTAAGAAGCAATTGTAAACTATAAACTCTGTTTACAGATAATCTTCCCTCACTTTACAACTACTAGATGATATAGTCAGACTTTTCAACTCCGTGGTGGGTGAGATATTTCCTGCTGACCCCTCAATGAATCCCAACCTCTCCCTTGTTAGCACAGCAAAGTAGAAAGTTGCTGACTCTACAGAGTGTAAAACTCATCTCATCTGGCTTTAGAAGCATATCTTTGCTTTTATTTTATAAAACATTAGCCAGCACATATTCCAAAAAACTTGAATTTGACAGTGAAATTTGAAACTATGCTCCTTAACTTTATAGTGGCATACATATACCACACACACACACACACACACACACACACACACACACCTCTAAAATCTATTTAGAATGCAGAAAAAACAGAAAGCATTTCTTATGTCTTAGATAGGCAGAGAATAAAATATTGGGTAATTTCCAGAGTAGGTAAGGATATTGGGAAATTGGCACTTCCATACATTATTAGCGAGAGTATATTTTGACGCTCTATTTTTAAAGGACAGTTTGCCAATACTATTAAAATTGTAAGAGTCGTAAGCTATAATTTAAGAATTTCATATCCAGGAATTTATTTTTCATAAATACTTGTACAATATTTGTACAAGAAAATTTATTGCAGCATCATTTAGCATAGCAAATAAAACTTGTATAACAACCTGATTGTCTATTATTAGGAGAAAGGTTATATAAATTATGGTTTATCCCTATAGTTGTTAAAAATAATGAGAATGATCTTTATGTACTGCTGTGGAAAGATATATCAAACAAGAAACATTAAGTGTTACAAAACAGTATGTACATTATGATCACCTTTGAGTTTAAAAAAATTGTGTGTGTGTGCGTGCATGTGTGCATGCATGCTTCTATGTGCTAGAGAAACTCTAAAAAGATAAACAAGAAATAACTAATAGTGGCTACCTCAGAAAACAAAACAGGTAGAATTAAAGGCAACTTTGATCTTCAAATTTAAAATTGATTGAAATTTTTAAATGGGCACATATTACTTTTATAATGTAAAAGCAAGTTAGTAGAAAGACATCTCTAAAATTATGCATTGGTTAATTTTTTAATTTGGGGGCTGGAAAAGACCTTCCCAAAAAATATACACACCCTAGAAACCATAAATGAAAAGTTCAACAGATTTGAACATGTGAATTTACTTTTAAATTTTGGTACCCAGGAAATAAAAGCATTAAAGTGTATGGTCTAGGCCTAGATGAAAGGTTTTAGGATTGACATGAGTACGATTTATAAAAGAAAAATAATAAATTAGATTACATCAAAATTAAAAACTTCTTCAAAAGACCCATTGAAGAGGATGAAAAAGGTAAGCTACAGACTTGAAGAAAACATTTGCAGATTACTTATCGACAAAAGCCTTGTGTCTAAAACATGTAAACTGTTCTCGAAACTAAACAATTAAAAAAACAAGCATGAAAGCAAATAATCCAATTAAGAAAATAGGCAAAGACTAGAACATACATTTCACTGAAAAGGATATACAGATGGCAAATAAGTGCGTGAAAGATGTTCAAAGCACCAGCCATTGGAGAAATGCAAATTAAAACTGCAATGAGATATCACTACATACCTATCAAAATGGCTAAAATTAAAAATAGTGACAGTACCAAGAGTCAGGGAGGACATGGAGAAATTGAATCATTCTTCTATTGCTGGTAGGAATAGAAAATGGAACTGCCACTCTAGAAACAGTTTGTTTCTTAAAAAACTAAATATGCAACTACCATATGACTCAACAATTGTACTCCCAGGCATTTATCCCAGATAAATGAAAATATATGTTCACAGAGAAGCATCTACATAAGTGTTCACAGCAGCAGCTGTATTAATAATAGACAAAAACTGGAAACAACCCTAACATTCTTCGGCAGGTGAAAGGTTGAACAAACTGTGGTACATCTGTACCATGGAATACTACAGGCAATAAAAAGGTATGAACTTGTGATGCACACAACGACTTGGATGGGAAAAAAAATCCCAAAAGGTTACATAGTGTATGATTCCATTTATGTAACTTAACATGAGTGGTTACCAGAGGTGAGAGACAAGGGGACATAGGTGTGTATGGCTATAAAGGGTTAGCACAAGTGCCTTTTCTTTTTTTCTTTAGCAAGTCTTTTTTCTTTTTTATGAAATAGCTCTGTATCTTGATTGTGGCGGTGGTTACATGAACCTACACATGTGATAAAAATTGCATAGCACACAAAGGTAATCTCATACTTTTGATGGAAGTATAAATTGATGTAACTTCTCTAGAGAGCATATGCAATATAAATTTAAATTTTATATGCAATATAAATTCCTTTTGCCTAGGAATGTCACTTAAGGAATTTGCTCGAAGGTGATAATGTCTCAAGTGTGAAAGATGATTTGTTTAAGAATATTCAAAGTGGCATTGTTAACAAAACATGAAAAAAAAACCTCCAAAACACAAAATCTGGTAACAACCTAAATGTTCACAGCAGAGAATGTTTTTTCAATAACTTCAAATTCTTTGATCTTTTTCCCATCGAGAGTTAAGCTCTCTTTTCCTCTGCTTTGATCAGGGCCTGCTATGCCTGCACGAACCAAGAAGTGGTGCTTCGTGAGTTCTGAGGCTAGGTCAAAGGCCATGCAGCTTGCACCTGGTTCTCTGGGCCACTAGGCTGTCGAGGGAGAAGTTCAACAACCATGGAGCAAGCAACACCAGTTTAGCACAGCCCGTCAGCCACCACCGACCCCAAGATACTGCACATGGAAATGTAGTCTTCATGGCAGTGTGTCCTATAGTCCAGCCATTTAGTCACCTCCAGGCTCAGTCAGTGGCCAAGACATCATGGAGCAGAGCCATCTCACTGTGCCCTTCTTGAATTTGTGACCCTCAGTGTCGGTGAGCATTTGTAAAATGGTTATTGCTTTATGCCATTAAGTTCAGGGTGTTATGCAGCAGTAGTAATTGGAATATTCATTGATTAGAGAATCTGTTAACTAAAGAACAGTGGAATCCTATGGCATCATCAGAAAAAATGGAGTGTTTTTATAGTGATTAACATGGGAAAATCGCAGCAACGGGTGGAGGTATTCTTGTGTCAGTTGTGGGAGAGAGGGGACAGACATGTCGGGAGGGCCCATCACTAAATGTGATGGTAGTTGCCTTTGAAAGGAAGAAGTTTTGTGACTTTCGACTTAATTCTGTACTTTGTTCTGTTGTATTATACATTTTTCTACTCCCTTTACCAGCTGTAGAATCATCTTCCAGTAGCTGTCAGTATTGCCTGATAAATAACTCGCAGTTGCCTCCTTCCCTGGAGAGCTGCCCTCGCCCATACGGAAGTCTTTTTGACAGGAAGTCAATTTACATCCCCAGGCTTCAGCCAATGATGATTGACACCAGGTTATAAAGGCCAGTCTCCTTGCCTCAACAGAGGACCAACTCTGTGGTTACAGTTATATTCCACAACTTCCTGTGCGATCAGACTGCACCTGGCCTCCAGTTGTCTTAGTCCATTCTGGCTGCTAGAACAAAATACCACAGATGGTGGCTTATAAAAATCAAATTTGTTTCTCATAATTCTGGAGGCTGGAAGTCCAAGATCAGGGGGCCAATGTGGTTGGGTGAGGGCTCACTTCCTGTTTCATAGTCAGTGCCTTCTTTCTGTGTCTTCACATGGTGGAAGGGGTTCAGGATCTTTCTGGAGCTTCTTGTATAAGTCACTAATCCCATTTGTGAGGGTTCCACCCTCAAGACACTGGTATCTCTCAAAGTTTCCACTACTCGTACCATCACCTTTAGGAGGCTAGATTTCAACATATGAATTTGGGTGCACACGTACATCTGGTCCATAGCCCCAGTGGGACTACATTCTTGCTTAGCCCCTCGCTTTTTTCTGCAGTCACCAGTCCCTTTCTCCTGAGAGCATTCCCCAAAGAGAACAAGAATCTCCATCTCAAGCTTACCTTCTGCAGAACCCATTCTAAGACAAATATGTGTTATTTTTACAACTGAAACATAATAACAGCAAATCCAGAAGCCTTAAAAAAATGTACTGAATCAATTTATGTCAAGGGCTTAAAATGAAGGCAGTGAGTACTTATTGGGAATTTCAGCAATCCCCATGTCTCAGAAGGAGCAACGATCAAGAAATCACATCCACAGCAGTTGTCCTTGTTTTTTATAACATCATTTTGAGTATTGGTCGTTCTGATTTTCAGAAAAATCCAACCTGATGTTACGCTTTCTTCTCTTTCTTCCTTTAAGTGTTCTGTCCCCTTAGAAATGATCCTGTCTTCGCCTCATGAAAGTTTTTAATTTTCCTTCTCATCTTACCTCTGCTATCAGAGAACTGCTTTTTTGTTGGTGTAGTTCAAGCAGTCAGATCCCTGGGCAAAAATATCCAGTCATATGATAACATTCCCAATGGCTGAATGAACAAAGGAGGGTCACGGGTAGGAGCATCTCAAAAAAGCAGTTGCTTCACTCATCCTGGAGGGGTAAGCTCACCTCTTCTGAGGTAAGTGAATACGTGAAGAATTCACTTGGGTTGCCTCGTGCTTCTGTTCTTTGCCTCGATGCTCTCCTTCAGAGGTTCCACCGTTTTTTTATCAGCTAGCCACTTAAACACAACGTAAGGAAACTCTGTCGCAAACTTTCAAGATTTTGACAACTGTCTCCCAGGAATGGGCCTGAGGCCACTGCTTCCCAAAGATGCGTGAAGGACCCATCACAGGGCAGCTCATCCCCTGCCCTGTGTGATCTTGGCAGAATGGAAGCCGATGACGAGGGAAGGGAAAGGGGTCCTGCTCCATTTCCCAATTCCCTGAGACATTCAGACTCTCTCCCTTCTCTGCTCCACATCTTCATTTTTCCTTTGAGGATGTGTGATGTTGGAAAAAATTGTAACTGAATCATCCCCAGAATTAACACATAAAACACAACTCTCTTCCTTTATGATGATTTTTAAAAAGAAAAGAAAAAGGCAGTGTAATCCTTCACAGGTAAGGTGACGATGAAACACAGGTGCTTCTAAAACAAAAGAAATGTATGTACCGAAGCATTTATAAGGCCATTGGCCTGGTCCCAAAAATTTCTGAAGATCAGGGATAATTCTGTATGCAGAATGTCTCCAATACAGATTGTGCCTGAACACTTGGACAAATTTGTCCTAAATACACAGCATGTGGCTTTCTTTCATAACATTTTTGGCAAGATATATTTAATCTGCACACATAATAAGAGAGAAGTGAGACGAGGGGAAAAAATGATCAAGAAACAATTACCACCTGTCAGACCCACCTGCATTTTTATCCTGAACTTGCAATACTACTGATCATCTCATTTAGATCAGGGGCCTGCTAAGGGGTCATCATTTTTGTTACATTTTATAAAGCACCAAGCATAGTGCAGGATCAAAATAAATATTAGTTCTTCACGGCCGATGTTTTTCTATTCATTTCTTCTGCTTTCATTAATGATGCAAATACTGTTCAAATATTCCCACCCCCCAAAAAAAGAAAGATAGATTTTGCATACATATTCTTTGTTCATTCAGTCAATGGGCATGTGTGTTGTTAATAATAGCAAACATCGAGAACATATAATATGCAAGGCACTATGCTAAGACTTCACACATGTGACCAGCACGTTGGAAGACCAGGATGTTTACATTGAGAACTACTTATAGAGTAGGCTATGTTGCTATAAAAACGTGATCAAATTACAGTGGTTTAAATGAGAAGGTTATTTTTCTTTTTCAGGATGATCCAGAGGGAAGCTGGCCAAAGGTGGCAGGATAGCTCTGCCATCCTCAACATGTGGCCTCCAGGGTTCTCCAAGTAGCAGCCAGTCCCCAGCAAGCAGAAAGGAAGAAAAGGAAGAGTCAGGGCAAGCAGCTTACCTCTCAGGGTGGCAGAACCGAAAAACTAAGCCGAGTTTATCTCCTGCCAGGCAAAAGAGAGCTGCAGCCCTCAAAATCAAGTTCAGTGAGTTACAAGTGGAAGGTTAGATGTAACATAAAAGGAGGAAGTGTTACTCATATAGGGCAAGAGTCTGAAGGAATCATTTGATTGGTTAAGGAGAGGATTCCTAGTCTCCTTCAGTATGGGTCATTTTTCAGATTTCTTATCACGAAAGAATGGGAAGAGGTCTCAAAGAGGTCCACGATGGCATTGCACATTCTCAGGACTTGGCGAGTATTTTATCTGATGAAGAGATGACCTGGAAGCTGTGCATGTCTCTTCCACTCACGATCACTGCTGCAGAAGTCATGTGACCATACTCGCTGCAAAGCAGACTTGGAGGCGATGTCTGTGGCCTGTGAGTCCCCGTGTCCACCTCTAACTCAGGGCGGTTCTATTCCCAAAAAGCAGGTAGTGAGGGAGAAAGAATGTTGAAGACTAATTATCGATCCCTTCCACACCCTGCCTTGCTGGCCACTTAAATCTTCCTGATCACTCTTCTTCCAATTCACAGAGCTCCTTTACTCTCTCCCCTTTAAGGAAATAAATCCAAATTCTATTCAGTTACTGCATCCAGCCCAACCTTCATGAATCCTAGGCGACGCACAGTGATCTGCATCAGGTCTGAGGTGGGCTCCTGGTAGACCAGTGACTTACAAACCAATAGACAGGCAATTTGCACTACCCACCCCCCCCCCCACCTTTTCTGGCAGCCACACATCCAGTAGATCCCAGTAAAACAACAACACAAAAGCATATCCACAATAAAAAACCTCCATTTAGAAAAGGAAAAAGTAGGGAACATTTGAGAGATACTAGTCCATCTCCCTGATGATCTCCTGCTAAGTAATGATTGTGAGAACCTCCTGCTGTGGCAGGGAAGAAAGAAACCTGGACTGTGACCTCTGGGAGCAAAGCCACTCTCTGTTGCTGTGTGTGACCTGGGCTGTGCCCTCTGGGAGAGTCTTCCTTGTCTGTCACTCTCTGTACACATCTGAAGTTTTTGGCGAGCGTGCCCTTCTGGACAGTGTGCATTTCATGCTTTCGCAAGTTCAAAATCCACGAGTTCGAAAGCCTGATGGATTCTTTAGAGATGAGAAAATTCACAGGCCTCTGTACGTCTAGCTTGTTATTTCTTGAGCAAGACAACTACTCCCCAACTCAAAAGGCCACCTGTCTGTCTTCTTCCAGTCAGTTTCATGCAGTGCTGGGTCTGGCTTGCACCAGTCCACAAGAACAGACTGTGCACGTGTCTTCCCAACTCCCCATGATCAGCGGCACCATGTTAGTAGCTGGAAATAGACCATAGTAGGAGTATTTACACCATGGAAATCAGCAGACACTAAACATTAAGGCTTTTTTTTTTCTTTAACATAGAACTGTCTATGAACCATTTACCAGCACACCACTGGTTTACTGTGAAAGTCGTCATACCCAAGATTTCTTCTGGAAATACCTTCCTAAGCCCACTTCTCTTCCCTTCTTTATTAGCTTCAGGCTCAGCCCATTTCCTCTCTCTTGCTTCAACAATAACCAACTTAATGCCCAGATACTTTAATCTTGTGCCACCAAAAGTAAGAAGAATATTGCATAATATTTCTAATGAGTAGAACATGAGGTGTAGGTGTACAATTAGATATGTTTCATGGGAAGAAGGAAGTAAAAAATATTAAAGAAAGGAAGTTGTGTAAATGGTTCTTTTCTCATTTAGCAGTGCTTTTGTAGTATCTGAAATGAGCAGTTATGAGATTTGAGCAAGTTTTTCACTCAGTTGCTTGCCTTATGATAGGAGAAATAATTATTGTTTTAGCTGAAATATTTATTTGCACGTGTATCTTGGTTTACATTACCTCTCCTTACCTAGGAAATTTCAGCAGTGCTAGTCAAAGGAAATGAAGGCTAAATTTTCAAGTAGAATCTGTGATACAGGTAGAAGAAATAAACCATACATGTGTTGCATGACAGATCCTCCATCATTTTGCCAGGGAAGTCATGTGCATTGTTACTGTTACAGTGTTACTTGGCAAATTGCCTATTTGAATATTCTTCAAAATAGAATATTGAAGTAGTAGACAAATACAGTGCTCACTGACAAAGAAAAGAAGACCATGGGGAAAGAAAAACTAATTTTCATTACCAGAAACCAATATCTTTTTTAATTTAATTCTTTGAAAACACAGAAAAAGATTTTTTAAAATCACTTTGCCCAAAAGCTGTTGAAGATAAGAATATCATCAAAAGCTCTCAAAAAAAGGAAACAAAGCTAGTGGCTCATGCCATAATGTTAGCCATCATATCTTACCTTTTCCACCAGCCCTCTCCAAAGACTGACGTCTATAAAACGAAAGAAGAAAGTGATAAAGAATCAGTGACACGGCCCAAATGAACTGCACAGAGAAGATCACTTAATTGAGAGATGGGGGAAATTTACATAACATTCTCCCACCACAGCTACTTTCATTTAATTGATCTGTTTTTCTATAGGGAATGTCTCTGTAAATTTACTATCTCCTCAGTATAACTAGTGATAGTAATAATGGCTAACACACGGTACTTATATGCATGTCTCTTCCATCTCTCATGTCTCTTCCATCTCATGCACTTGCTCTTCTCATAGACTCCCAGTGATTCATATCAAGCTCTCAACTGCACCCTTAATTTGCCTTATCTCACTAAGGATTAAAAACATTCTTAGGGAAGAACCTCTAGAAAGGAGATTTCAGAGTAGTAGAGAGGGAGTGATTGACAAGAGTGATTCAGAAGTTTTTCTGCTCGAAGTTCACATAAAGGAAGAATAAAATGTTATTTAAGCTAAAATTGACTTGAGCTCATCAGGTTTTTTTCTTTATTCAACTAACAGAGACTGCTAGAGGAAAGAAATGAGAACTTCCACTCCATAAACTGAACTAATTCAGAACAAGCTGGAGCTTAGTGAATAGGTAAACTGTAAGTTCTTCCAAATCCTGGGAAGATGTGGAGCTCCCACCACACGGATGATTGGGGGTACAGTCAAGTTTATTTGAATCTCGAATAAAAGAATGATTTCAGCTGGCATCTAGGTAGTGGGCAGATTAATGCAATATATTTTTTAAATAATCTAATGTATATTATATCTTGGCTTGAAGGAGCATATTTTTTTTCATTTTTAACATTATTATGTTTACATTTGCTTCTTATTCATTAGAAGGTAACTGGCATATTAGCAGGAGCTCGGACTTTAGAATAAGCTGCCATTCGGTTTGTGTTTCAGATTTGCTGGTAATTCATCCTTCAGAGACCCAGTTTCTTCATTTCTAAAATGAACATAAAAGCACTGTCTGCTTCACGTGATTGTTATAAGGATCTAAAATAGGAAATATAAAATGCATGACACATAATAGGCACTAAACTTGATACTTTTATAACTTGTTCACATGAGTTTACTGGGTTAAAGTACATAAAGTATGTGAAGCACCCCACTCAACAAAATGCTTGAGTAGTTTATTGACAGATTTTTGTATAGCATCAGGAAATTTGGAAATGGTCAAGAAAAACAGAGACGGAGCTCTCAATATCTTATTTTGGCTTCTGTGCCTGCTACGTGAGCTTTTGCTGACACCTTGGTTCATTATACAAGTCTTGGATTGATTCAGTCCTCAGAAACAGGTTTTCCTCAGAGAATCCGGCATCCAGGAACCCAGATGTTATAGGGAAAGGGGTTACAGAAATACTTTGCTAGGTTGATGATTTTCTCTATAGCCTTGTGTGAGCCAAGTATGTAAGAGGAGCTGTCTGTCCCTCTTAATAAGAATTTTTAAAATACTAGAGCTACAAAAATAGTTCTAATTTGTTTTTCACTTGGTTATCTGTCAGAAACCATTATTAAAGGCTGCTAAAACACAGAAAACATGTCTGATCAGCCACACTTTTACAATTTTGCTTTGAATTAACTGCAATCTTGGGTTTCAGTTCATTAGAATGTCCTGAATGTAGATAAATTAATTAATAGGTTTAACAACCAAGATCAGTGTGCCCCATACTTCAAAAGTATCGCATTTTTTTTTTTATGCCTCCAATATCTCATTAGAAAAACAGGTCAAATGGCAGCAAACTAATTCAACTCAATTTGTCTCTTTTCAGCTTCAGGTCTTCTAAGATTATAAAGCTCACACCTATACAGATAGATTTTCATGTAAATTTATTGAACTATCAAACTCCTTGCAAAGTACACTGTAATGAATGCCTGAGTGTATAATACCTTTAATTTATATAAAGGCCACTTTCAAAAAGCCTTTAACAGTTTCATAAAGATTATTAGTCTTCAGAACAATCTTTTGAAGCTGGGAGGGAGAATAAATTACCAAGGCATAGGGTAGCCTTGAAAGAAATATTTTCTCATTAAAAATAAGTTCAGTAAAATGATGCAATTGCTGTGGCAAATAATTTGTGGTTCTATAATAACCTAAATATAAAAATTACCGAGTGACACAGTAATTACATTCCTGGTTATATACCCCAAGGAACTGAAAGCAAAAGCTTGTACACAAATCTTTGCAGCAGCACCATTTTCAATAGCCAAAAAGTAGAACCAAATGTCTACCAGTTAATGAATGGATAAATAAAATGTGGTATATCCATACAATGGAATATTAGTCAGCCATAAGAGTGAATATAATATATGCTGATATATGTCACAATATGGATGAAACTTGAAATCGTTTAGGATATGTGAAAGAAACTACACACAAAAAGCCACATGTTGTATGATTCTATTTATGTGAAATATCCAGAAATGACAAATGCATAGATTCGGAAGACAGATTACCAGTCGCCGGGGCATGTGGGGAGCCCGGTAAAGGGGTGTGACTGGGGTATGGGGTTTCATTTTGAGGTGATGAAAATATTACGGAACTAGATAATCATGATAGTTGCATAACACTGTGAATGTACTAAACGTCACTCATCGTAAATTTTATGTGTATTCTACCACAATTTTTGTAAAAGAATTATTTTTATTAAGTTAGATTCTCATGTTTCTGAAAGGGTGTAACTATAAGCCTGCCCAAAATCTAAGGGGGAAACTTTAGACAGCTTCATGATTTGCTTCAGATCTGGTGTTCCAGATCAATCAATGAAGTCCAATTTAAGTAATTTCTCCAATTCCATGAAGTGAGCTTTTTCCTTCCAAGTTTGAAGATCTAAATTTTTAAACAAAGAGTGTTCTTACCTCTCCCACTCCCAGTCCAATTTTGGTGCTTATATAATCCCAAAATATAGGTAGTATTACACAATACCTATATTAATACCACCATGTTACGTCTTATCTGTTCACTTATGTCCCTCCCCCACCAGACCCTGAGTTTCTTTAAACTAGTAATTTTTTCTGTTCCTTGCACTCTGTCTTAGAATGTGGGAGGGATTTCTAAAATTACTCTACCTCATGTATTAAAATGACAAGCAAACACCACTCCAAGATTATCACCCTGTTAATGCACTAAATAACCTTCATAAAATGGTATGTCGGTTTCCCTTCAATAAACTGAAACCAGATTTTTGTAGGACAGTCATACAGAAAAAGCAGCGCCTTTATACATAGCCATGGTTATACTACTTCTTATCTGGTGCATAAATGTATTAGGAGCAACGTGAGATTTTTGTGATTTTTGTTGATCTTTTTAAAAATTTTTAATGCTGTGAAAATGAGTTAACTATTGGCTAAATTAAATGAACTCCAACTACTCCCAGTCTTTTGATGCTCATAAAATGTCATGATTTTAATGCCATGACTAGAGCAAGCATCAGTTAAGGACAGTTTTGTGATGGATAAGAAGAAAGAACAAAAGCTATGATGAGGTAAAAATCTATGTCAGTGTCTTGACATCAGCGTAGAATGATGAGCTTAGGATGAAGGTGGAGAGAAGGGGGATTACTTAAAAGAATTAAGATAACCATTTTTTAAATATGGAGTTGGCATGGCTTTTATTGGTGTAACTGAAGACTGCCCTACCAAAATATTGGTCCTTATTTTTAGTTACTGCTCTCTAAGACCTGCTATTCAACTACGCTAAAGCCAGAAGTCATCATTTTTGGCAGATTACATTGGACCTAATTGCCTTGCAGTTAATGAGCCACCAAAATGAGTTAGCTTATTTAATTTCTAGGCACCTATATTGCAATTTGTCTTTGATGGTACACCAGATAAATAGATTAAATTATCTTTTTGTCATTACTATTGTTAGCCATTAGGAAGCTTAGTGCTCATTATTCAACCAATCACTTGCAAGTATTCAAGACTTACTATCTCAAGTACTGACCTTACTTTTCCCTGGTGTCCCTTACCCTGGTGTCAACTGTGCTTGTATCTTTTTGTGTGTGCCTTTACAATGTATGTATTTTTGTAGGTTGCCATAAATCTTTTTAAAACAAGGTATGGTATATATATAGAGAAAGGAGACTCAACTTATCTTGAATTGAAGAGTAAGTGAATAAATAGCTGTTCTCAGCTTCCTTCCTTCCTTCCTTTTGTGTTAATGATACTGATGAGATCATAAGGCTACTCATTATTTAAGATGGGAGAGCCATAAAAAGCATAGGCATAAAACAAGTGACAACAGTATGCAGGTATTAATAACTTCTACGTTCTTTAAGACAAAAATCAAAAAGATTTTTCTAACATTGAATTCTGCATTTTCCTCAGGTCCTCAAATGTGGTTGCTTTAATTTCTAAAGAATTCCTCTAGATTCTATCCATCTGAGTTTCCTCAATAAGGGGACAGAAATTATGAGCACACACACATTATCCTAAAATACTTATCAAAGGGCTAATGAACTTAGAGAGTTGTTTTAAAAATATCTGACATATGACTAAATTCAACCATTTGCTGACCCCTACCACTACACTGTGTGTGGAGAGCTATCTGTGGATTTCTACAAAAAGGAGTCTTTTCCCCCCTTATTCTAATATTTGGAAAAATGAAGGGATTGGAAAAAGAGGGTATAAGAGAGCTAAAATTCTTAATATTAATTCTTAATAGGAAAGAAAAATGTCTAAAATCAACAAAAAGAAAGACGCATACTCACATAATTTAGAAGGTAAAAGAACTGAAAGAGGTTTCCTTTGGGGTGGGAGGGGCGATGCCATCAGAGCACTGATAGTTTTTGTGTAAGACTTTCAGATTTTATCATGTTTTCTGTATTATATTCATGAATTACTATGTTAAAAATTAAATTTAAAAATATTCTTTATTGGCTACTCTTGCTGTTAAGGATAATCCAGAACATAATTTACCAGGCCTGTCATCATGTAGCCACCTCTGCTTACGACTGTAGCCATTCTCCTCGACATCTTACCCCTTCCTTCTCATCTCCAACTATATTGAGCTTTTATCACCTCCTCCTAGTTGATGGTGACTCAGCTCACCTCTGGGACTTTTCATGAGCAGTTGTTTCTGCTTCTCCTCTTTGCTCCCAGCCTTCTTTTGGCTAAGCTTCCAGAAGCCTTTCCTCTCCCATAATATCTGGGTGAAGCATGCTTCCTAATTATCCCCTTAGAACTCTGAATTTTCTTCTACCATAGCATTTACCACATTATATTATAACATCTTCTTAAATTATCTGCCCCCTCATATAGAGTGTAAGCACAATGAATGCTAGAACCCCATCTTTCATGTTCATTGTCCTATGTTCAGCATCCAGCAAAATGTTTATTGCAAAGATGATGCTCAACACATACCTCTAATAGTGCCTGATACCCAGTAGGAGAAACAGCAAAGTTGAATGAAAGAAAGGAAGAAATGAAGGAAAGGAGAGAAGAAGAGGGAAGGAGAGAGTAGGGACAGAGAAGCAAAGACTGTTTGGACAGTTAGATTCATGTTGTTAACTGAACTTACCTCAAGGCCAAAGTAAAAGGTACAAAGAATTTAAATTTAACAATTTTCCTTTCTCTTTCCCCTCTTTAATTGTTCACTATAGGCATTAAAGCTTAGTGTTTGCATATCACCACCTAAGCAAATTTGTGAAAACATTGCTTCAAAAAACATTAGCTGGAGACAATAATGCTTTACCCAATCTTAAAGATCATTTTGAGTTAAAGTCCCCACTTTATAAATGAGGAAACTGAAGCCCAGACACATCAGTGGCTCATCAGGTGTCACACAGCACGTTCAGCTCAGAGCTGACCCCCACAGTTTGGTCTTCTGACTCCCAGCACTGCACCTCCTCTTGCAAGTAACGTGCCCACTTAGGGAGGGAGAATGACATCCTGGGAAGCAGGATGAGGGTGATATTTCCAGCATCAGACAGGCAAGCTTTGTTGCTGCTCTTAACAGCCTCAAGCAACACTTACCTCAGAGGGCTATTGTAGGTTTAATGTGCTATTGCCTGTGACAGCACCTGGTAATTGTAAACTGTAAAGCATTTGGTAAACTTTAGACCAGTGGTCCCCATCCTTTTTGGCACCAGGGGCTGGTGCTCCTATGAGAATCCAATGCCCGATGATCTGAAGTGGAGCTGAGGTGGTGATGCTGGTGCTGGGGAGAGGCTGCAAATACAGATGAAGCTTCATTCACTCACCCATCACTCACCTCCTGCTGTGCAGCCCGGTCCTAACAGGACACAGACCAGTACAGGTCCGAGGCCCTGGAGCTGGGGAACCCTGCTGTAAATCATAGCATCAGTACAAATGCTGGTAGATTCCAGAGGACATTGGTCCAGTGCTTTCAACAACCTGACAATTCTACCTTGATATCTCGAGAAATTTTTTTTAATCTTTTTTTTTTAGATTTTTTTAAAATTTATTTTTCAGTTATAGTTGATGTACAATATTGTAAGTTCCAGGTATACAACATAGTGATTAGACATTTATATACCTTAGAAGGTGATCACCCCAATGAGTCTAGTACCCATCTGACACCACACATAGTTATGACAATATCATTGACTATCTCCCTGCGCTGTACTTCACATCCCTAGGACTATTTTGTAATTAAAAATTTGTACTTCTTACCCTTTTACCTTTTTTTCTCCCATCCCTCTAACCCCCTCCCATATGGCAACCATCAGTATGTGCTCTGACCTATGAGTTTGTCTCTGCTTTGTGTGTTCGTTTATTCTCCTTTTTAGAGTCCACATATAAGTGAAATCATATGGTATTTGTCTTTCTCTGTCTGATTTATTTCACTTAGCATAATACTCTCTAGCTCTATCCATGTGTTCACAAATGGCAAGATTTCATTCTTTTTAATGGCCAAGTAATATTCCAGGGTACATATGTACTGTCCTTTCTTTATCCATTCATCTATTGATGGATATTTAGGTTGCTTCCATATCTTAGCTCTCATAAATAATGTTGCAAAGGTTAGGGATGCATATGTCTGTCTTATTAGTGTTTTTGATTTCTTCACATAAATACCCAGAAGTGGAATTGCTGGGTTATATGGTAGTTTTATTTTTAATTTTTTGAGGTATTTCCATATTGTTTTCTGTAGTGACTGCACCAATTTGCAATCCAACCAACAGCAGATGAGAGGTTTTTTGTTGTTGTTGTTGTTGTTTTGAGAAATTTCTTTGCATGAGATTTCCTAACTGAGTCATGTAGAAGTTTAGAGTGACCAGCATCCTCAGGAGCAATTTGGAAACAATTTTGTAGAAACTCAATTTCAGGCTTTTTTTTTTTGACAGTTTGCTAATCTCCCCTTAGATAAAAATGTAAGAGCTGATGAACAGCACCGTGATTTGCTGCCAGTCCACTCCTGGGACACTTTAGGAGGTTATTTCATCCCTACTTCTTTCAGCTGCTAAAAAATAAAGTGTCCTCTCTGACAGAATCAGACAGGTGGTAGGTTCCACAGGCATTTGGAAATCCTTGAGGGAGGGTGAGCATTGGAAAATAACTTCGACAATCAGAACATTTACTGTGAGTTCCACGGGGTGCAGGATGGGTTTCCCGTCTGACGGGTCTCCCTCCACTATGCTTTAATCGGTCTCCTACTGCATGGGATGGGTCCTCACTAAAGGATGTGTGAAACATTGAAGGAACCAAGTGGTGTCTCTGGAGTCTTTTACCCACTGTATCCGACACTACCCACAGTGGCAGTCAGACAATGCCCCTTCCTGCGCCTTCCTCTCAGGAGGTTGTTGGAGTACAGTTGCGTCCGGTAGGGTGCTTCGGGTGCCAGGACCTGACCACCCACATAAAAGCAACTTAAACAGTTGGCTTTTATTATTGTTGTCACCTCATAGGTCAGGATTCGCGAAAGGCAGTCAGTCTCAGTGTCGGCTTAGCAGCTTGACAGCACCGTCAAAGACAGACGTCGCCTCTTTTCATCTTTCTGTCTTCCCATCCTCAAAGTGGACACCTTGTTCACAGGGTGGCTGTGGCAGGCGCGAGCTTTACAACCTCATGTGACAAGGTTCCTGAGCAACAAAGGAAGAGGTAAGGAGAAAGAGAGCTTACCTCCTATCTCAGAAGCCCTCCCGGCAAACTTCCCTTTACTATTGGACTTAACTGGATTCCACAGCCATCCAGAGCTCCCAGAGGGGCTGGGGGAAGTGGAACTGTCATTCTCAGTCTCTATTTTGGAATTAGGCACTTCTAATATCGGAATTAGGCACTTCTAATAGACAAGAAGGACGAGCAAAATGTTTGCTGGGTATTGTAACAATAAACAATACAATACATCACATGTATTACTCCATTAGATCTTCACAGAGAGCTCACGGGGTAGGTGTGATTATTATTATTTTGCAGAGACACAAACTGAACTCAGAGATGTTAAGTAGCATGGTGAGGTGGTGAAGGCGCCAAGATTCCCACTCCATCGCCTGACACCAGAGGTTATTCTTCTAACTACACATTGCACAGCTCTCAGCCTGCAGTGTCTGTCACAGCAGGCAACCCACCAGGCTGTTCCTAAAATCTAACACATAAAAGGCTGAGCAATGCTTATCTCTCCCTCTGAAGTGCAAATGTGACATTTTCCCCTGGCTGCAGTCAAGGTGTGAGTAAGAAGAGCAGAGAGGCATCCAAGAGTGACAAGAATTGCTTTCCGTCATCATCAAGGCTGCAACAGCTGGGGCCATGATCAGGGCAGGGGCTGAGACCAGAAGAGTCCATTTCATGGTCAAGGTCTAGTAATAAATAGTCAGCTGCCCACTGGGCCACCACAGGTATCAGAAAATCTGAGCTAGTCTGAATGCATGATTGCAGAATCCAGTTACAAGCAGAGAGGATTTGAATACAGTGGGGTTTCCAAGTTAGAAGAATGTTTTTAGAGGCCATTTCCACTCTGCTTTCCATGTTCAAATGAGAAAAATGAGGTCCAAATAGGGTAATTTGTCCCAGATCACCCAACTAATTTATGTAGAATGTGACACAAAATGAGGGTTTTTTTCCAGGCAGAGGCAAGTAATGTGAGGGCATGTCCCCAATGAAGCCT
>CM053511.1:12416104-12443158 GCA_028627145.1 Eidolon dupreanum
GAAAGAAGGGTTTTTCCATAAACTCAACAATGCAGGAGGCTCTTGGGATCCAGAACCTGGTGTTCCATTCTGTACTTAACTCCTTTCTGCCACTTTCACATTTATGAAGGGGTTAAAATGAAAAATGAAAGTTCTTCTTACCTCAAAGTATGCTATAACTCCCAATTCAGTGTTATCAAATGCCAGTATTTCTTGTATATCCTCTTTCATTGAACATAATCAATTGCCTCTTTTTGATCTAATGGAGAATTTCTAAAAAGGAACAAAACTTTTGTGTAATCATAGAATACAATTACCACCACCCCCCCAAAAAAAGAAAAAACATGGCCAAGATGTTCATACAGTACTCTTATCCTAGAGTTATTCATTCATTCAGTATTTAAAGTTCACCTACAATGTTCCAGGTCTGTGATGGGCATTAAAGGCAATAGAACGCTAATTTTTATTAGTGTTTACTATGTGCCAGACACTTTTTATGTATTAACCTATTTTATCTTTACAATAATCATGTGAGGTAGGTACTATTAGTTTCTGCATTTTACAAATGGGGAAACTAAGGTAGAGGTTAAGCCTTATGTCAAAGATTATAAAACTGGTAAATGGTCCCCTGAAGATTTGCACCTGGGAAGTCTGGCTTGTGTTCTGAACCACTGGGACACACCCTGGTATACCTCTCAAAGAAGAAGAAAAGTTGCTCAATTTACATGTTGCCTGAGTAAGTGTTCAAAGTCCAAATGCTCATAAAATTCAGCTCTATTGAAATGGCTTAAGGCTCAACTAGATAAGGAGAAATACAGGTAACTAGGCTTCTGCATATAATCTGCCAGATTCAACTCCTTACAATAGTTCACGACCTAAGGACAGTCAAAAGTTATTGTATATTGCTTTATAAAGATTTTCTAGAAAGATGTGTTCTATTAGTAGAACTATAAACACCCTTATGGTCTACCAGGAACCAAGAGAGTATTAAGTGTACAGTTTTCTGTTTTTTTTGGATGGTAGAAAGGTTGATGGACCTTGAAAACAGCACTAGTCAATGTGCAGTATAAATGTTTAAAATGAGTTTTCTGCCATGATTTTTCACTTGTCTCCAGATCATTTACTTCAACAAGAATTTCAGTTGTTTGATTTAATTCAACAAACAGTAAATGGTACATGGTCAGTGTTAAGCATTATATCATGTGAAGGAGATAAAAAGAGGAATGAAGCACAGTTCTTGCCATTCAGTAACTTAAAGCCTAGAGGAACAAATTCTTTCATTCATTCACTCATTCATAAAGAAATATTTAGTAAATGTCTTATTATGCACCCAGTATTATACGAGGAGTTCAGACTGCCAAAGTAAGCTAGAAAGACAAAGTGGTGTTTTAAAACAGACTGTTTTTACCACAAATGAATAATTTTCTTTCATAGGTTGATTTTTTTTCAACTGTGGTTCATCTTGAATTTTACAATATATATTTTTTTCTTTTACACATATAAAGTGAATTGAAATATTAGGGAACTAGAGTGAATATAACATGGAGAAACATTTGAGTTATGAAATTACTGGTTACCTATTGCTGCATAACAAATTACCCCAAAATTTAGTTGCTTAAAACAACAATAAGCATTTATTACCTCTCATGGTTTCTGTCAGCAAGAATTTAGGAACAGCTTAGGTCATCATCCAGGACTTTCATGGCATTGCTGTCATGTGACAGTCAAAACTTCAGTCATCAGAAGCTGAATATGACTAGAACTGGAAGATCTTCTTGCAAGGTGAATCACTCACATGGTTAGGTGTCTCTAATAAAATATGCACCAGATCTATCAGAAGAAAACTCTTCTGAAAGAAATCAAAACAGAACTTTATAAATGGAGGGATATTTCATGTTCATGGATAGAAAGACTAAATATTGTCAAGATGTCAGTTCTTCCCAATGCAAGCCCAATCAAAACCTCAAAAAGTTGTTGCTTTTTTTTTTTTTTTGGATATTGACAAACCAATTCTAAAGTTTATATGGAGAGACAAAATAGCCAGAATAGCAAACATAATATTAAAGGTGAAGAACAAAATTGGAGAACTGACACTACCTGACTACAGTAAGACTTACTACAAAGCTACAGTAATTGAGACAGTGTGCTACTGATAAAGAATGAACAAATAGGTCAATGGAACAGAATAGAGAGCCCTGAAGTAGAGCCACATAAACACAGCTAACTGATCTTTGGCAAGGGAGCAAAGGCAACACCACGGAGTAAAGATAGTATTTTTTAATGAATAGAACATGTGCCAAAAAAAAAAAAAAGTGAATCTACATAGCCTCGCACCCTTCACAAAAATTAGCTCAAATGGGTAACAGACCTAAATGATCATAGATCTAAATGATCGAAACTATAAAACTCCTAGAAGATAACATAAGAAGGCCACCTTTTCTTCATTCTTTGGAACATCAGGAAGAAGTTGAATGCACAGACATTCTCCTAACTCATGCAGAACAACAAAACAAGTCTGAAATTCCTTATGAAAAAAACATAATTTCTCTAAATCCCTTTCCACAAATTCATCAGTTAATATCTACCTTTGTTGCAACTTTTGTCTACTTTTTTTCCTGCCCCTAGAAAACCTGGGTCCCAATTCTTTTATGTGTCCTTTAGGTGTGCCTCAGGAACCTTAGATCTAATTCACTTTTTTTGCTTCAGCCATCTACACTGAACAATTATTCTTTTAAGCAATAGGCTCTGTGTGTTCCCACTGCAAACAGGATGTCCCTGCATGCTCTGTGAGAAAAGGAACAAATACTTCTCTAGGTTTCAGAGAAAAGAGATTTTCCATATAAGCCTTAATATAAATATTTGTAATTTTTTTCAGTGAACAGATTAGTGGTTTGAGCCATTTGAGAGTCTGTGGAAAATGGGGTCATTTCATTTTCTGCTAAAGAAGAGCTGGCAAAAATTCCTTTTTGGTTGTGAACTGTCCAAAATGTAGTTGTTGTCTTTCTAGCTTAATTTACGAGAATTCTAGGGTGAAAATGCTGGTTTCAAATCCCAGCTTTACCTGTTGCTGGCCATGTGACTCTGGGTTGATTTGTTCACAAGTAAAATGAAAGTAATCTCACTCAGTTGTTGAGTAGATTGACTAAAGCACCCAGGAGTGCACTGAACCAAGCAGGCCCCTCAGAAATATGATTCCTGCTTATCGCATAAGGGATGTGATTGGGGTTCTGTCTTAGGGACATGTTTCTGAACATTACTGAAGGAACATCACAGTGTTATGTATCTAAAAGATACAGAAGAATTGGTATTAGGATTGCAAGGGAAACTGAGTCAGAGTAGAACTACAACAGTGAAACTGAGCTGGACGATGCCCATTCCAGTGGGTTGGATGACCATTTAAAATCGTCAGTGACCATATGGAACCAGTGCAATCATCTCAAGCACAACCTCTAATAGTACTTGGTGAGTCGTTATTGTTCAAAATATTTTCTACCTCTTCTGCTGGGAAGATTATATTTCTCCACTGACCTCAGGCTTGGCCGGAACACTTGCTTGAGCCAATGAACTGTGAGCAGAAAGGACATGTGAGATTTCCCCACTAAATCTTTAGGGACCTTCACAGAGTCCACCCTCTTCTGTTTTCCAGCAGTGTCCCAGGGCAGGCTGCTCCTTCCCCCTGGGTCCTGGAGTGAAGGTATCATGGAGCGGTGGGGAAGCTGGCCTGATGTGGGTGTGCAGTTTGAGTGGAAACTATATGTAGTAATCCAAGGAGATTAGTGTGTTTGCTTTTTTGAAAGCCCTGATATTCAATTCTCCTTTTGATTTCTTTTTCCTAAAAGTAGAGCACAGGTATTAGCATCGAGACAACTGAGAGGTCTGGTAAATTGAAGTTCGACTGAATTGTCTGTGAAGAGATATACAGAAGCTAATTTGCTTCAAACAAAAATCTAGCTATTGGAAGGAACAAAAAAATTCTAGTAACTGTCTGAATACTTTTGCTTTTTTGTTAGATGAATTTAAATGAATTATAAAAGTCACGTATAAAATATAGATAGCAGTAACTTTTTTATTGACAGTGACAATATAAAAGCCCATATGCATGATACTATATCATTTTAGACTGTCAGTTTATAGTCTGAGGAGAACATCACAGCTTCATTTCCACACCAAATGTATAATGGGATATGTTTCTTTTAGGGTAGTTTTGACTGTTTATCTTGTCTTCATGCTCTGTATCTTGAAGACATTTCAATTACAGCTTTCTAAGATTCAACAACACATGACACCAGAAAAGTATAGAAACTAGAAAATTTATGACACTTTTCTGCAGGGCCTTTTGTGTACTGTGATGTGCAAGAGTTTTGAGAAATAAAGTAAATGTCAAATGTGTCCAAACAGCAACTTTGATACTTACCCTGATAAATATATTTATATTTTAACATGAGATATACAAGTTAACATTTTCTTTGACA
Organism: Eidolon dupreanum; assembly: GCA_028627145.1. Classification (NCBI taxonomy): domain Eukaryota; kingdom Metazoa; phylum Chordata; class Mammalia; order Chiroptera; family Pteropodidae; genus Eidolon; species Eidolon dupreanum. The sequence continues at coordinate 12,420,556 of CM053511.1, forward strand.
ATTTCAATTCTATGAATAGTTATAAGTACTCAGGAAGCAATATCTGCTGAAGAATATTGTTACCTTCTTTTAAGACTGAACTTTCTTTTCAGTAAAATTGAAATATTATTCAATCAGCATATGTTTGTTGAGCAGTACTTAGTTCAGTGCACTGTTCAAAGAGCACCCACGCAGAGAAATATGTTAACAAATGCATTTATTTTGTGACTGATGACACAGATTTAAATTGAAATGGTGGTAATTGCCAGAAACATTCTTAGTATTTGAGGTAGGCAGCCTCTAAAACAGCTTCCTGGAACAGGATGTCATTTCTGAGATTAGGTTACAAAAACACTGTAAATTTTGTCTTGCTCACTTATTCTAAAGGAAGCCAGCTGCTATGTCATGAGCTGCCCCATAGAGAGACCTACATAACAAGTAATAGAGGTGTAATCAAAATCAAGTTTGTGTGTCCTATGCAGAGTAAGACTAATCATGAATCAAATATGCAACAAGGCAAGTTTGTTTCAAGAGGCAACCAAAGGAAGAGACGGAGAGAAAGCAGAATCTCTCCCCCATCCAGTGTTCTGGGCAGGCTTTCAAGGGGTTAAAGGAACAGCTATGTGAAAGCACTGTGAGGGAAAGTTTTAATTGGAAGAACTTGGAACTTGGCCATTTATGGTAAGATATGGTAAGGGGCTTCAGCACCAAATTTTCCTGGACAGTGGACCCTTCACTTCCTAAGGGTTACTGGTGTTCAAGTTCCATTTATGTCCCAGTCCTTTGGTTCCATGGGAGAGGGGGCGGAGAGACTTTGGTTCTGAGTGCAACTAGAGGTCAAAGTTATCTCCTCTGTACATGCTTCAGCTGTGTGACTTGAGGTTTTGGTCTGTTGTCTCTGAAAAGCAGCTAAGTATTTTGTTAGAAACACAATAGTACCATTTTGAGCTGGTTCTGTGGTTACAGAGGGAAGCCCTTGGTTAACAGCCAGTGAGGAACCAAACCCTTTATCAGATGTATAGTTTGCAAATATTTTCTCCCATTCTGTAGGTTGTCTACATGTTGTTGATTGTCTTCTTTGATGTACAGCAGCTTTTCAGTTTGCTGTAATCCCACTTGTCTCTTTTTTATTTTGTTGCCTATGCTTCTAGTGTTATAGCCAAGAAATTATTGCCAAGACCAATGTCAAGAAACTATTTCTCTGTTTTTCTCTATAAATTATATGGTTTCGGGTCTTACACTTAAGTTTTTAATCGTTTTGAGTTGATTTTTGTGCATGGTATGAAATAAGGGTCCAATTTCTATCTCTTGAATGCAGATATCCAGTTTTCTCAAAACCATATGTTTCTTATTGTATGTTCTTGACACCCTTGTCAAAGATCAGTTGATGGTATATGAATGTTTATTTCAAGGCTCTTTGTTCTGTTCCATTGGTCTATAAGTCTTTTCTTGTGCCTGTACCATACTGTTTTAATGACTGTAGCTTTATAATATATTTTGACATCAGGAAATATGCCTCTGGCTTTGTTATTCTTGCTTAAAATTGCTTTGAATATTTTGGGTCTTTAGTAATTTCATATGAATTTTAGGATTTTTTTTTTTTTTTTGTCTATAAAGAACGTCATTGGGATTTTGATAAGGATTACATTGAGTCTCTGGATCACTTTAGAAAGTATGGACATTTTAACTATACTAATTCTTCTCATCTATGAACAAATAATGTCTTTCTATTTATTCATATCTGCTTTAATATCTTTTATCAGTGCTTTATACTTTCAGTGTACATATATTTTTACTCCTTGGTTAAGTTTATTCCTAAGTTTTTTTTTTTTTTTTTTGATGCTATTGTAAATGGCATTGTTTTCTAAACTTCTTTTCAGATAGTTTATTGTCATTGTTATTGTATAGAAACACAACTGATGTTTGTATGTTGATTTTGTATCCTGCAACCTTGCTGAATTCATTTATTAATTCTAACAGTTTTTTTTGTGTGTGAAGTCTTTAGGATTTTCTATACATAAGATCATATCTTATTTAAAAAGAGAATTTTACTTTTTCCCTTCTAATTTGGATGATTTTCTACTTTTTATTTCCTTTTCTTCCAATTTGATGTTGAATAGGAATGGTGAGAATGGGCATCCTTGTCTTGTTCCAAATTCTATAGGAAAAGCTTTTAGTTTTTCATCGTTGAGTGTCATGTTACCTATGGGTTTTTCATATATGACCTTTATTATGTTCAGGTAAGTTCTTTCCATACCTGATTTGTTGAACGCTTTTATCATGGAAACATTTTGAATATTGTCAAATGCTTTTTCTGCATTTATTGAAATGATCAAAAATGGATTTTTATCTTTAATTCTGTTAATGTGGTGTATCATGTTGGTTGATTGGTATATGCTGAACCATCCATGCATCCCAGAGATAAATCTACTTGGTCATAGTATATGATCCTTTTGATGTGCTGTTGTGTTCAGTTTACTAAACTTTTGTTGAGGATTTTTTCATCCATATTCATCAGGGATTTTTGCCTGTAGATTTTCTTTTGGTTTTGTCTCTCAACATTACTCAACCAGTTCTTTAACTCATTCCATCCTGGCCATCCAAATCCCTCACAAATCTAATCTGGACTCTGAATACCACTCACTTTCTCTTTATGCCTCCATTCCCATAATCCTGCACATAAACTATTTTTTACTTCACTAATATTTAACAACTGTTAATACACATAGCACTCACTTCGTGTCAGCTACTATTCCAAGTGCTTTACACTCAATCCTTACACCAACCCTATGAGTAAAGTGCCAAAATTAACAATATTTTATAGATGGAAAAACTAAGGCCCAGAGAAAATCAGAGAGTAAGAAGTTGTACCCAGTCTCTGCTCTCAGCTGTCAGACTACTTTGCCAGTTGAATAAAGATGACCAGGTGGGGATACACCTACTTTATCTTTATTTCATATATAAACATCAATATCTTAACCTGGGATGTATTCACCACCAAGTTTAAAGTAGGGCGAAAAATTGGGTCAGACTTAGAAGAGAGTAGAACACTTCCTACTTTGAACCAAGAGCAGAAAAAAAATGGGTGAAGTTATAAACAATGAAATGATGTAACATAATGGAAGGTAATTAATAGAGTCAAAGTCAAAAACAGGGTAACAGGGAAAAAGTGAAGCAAATATCACAAAATGAAACTTGTTCATGGGTATTCTTTGTAGCACTATTTGTTATAGTGAAAATTGTAAACAATCTAAATATCTATGAAAAAATGTGGTAGAAATTGCTAGATACCCAATCAACCTCCAACTTCCCCTTCTTCCTTCTGAAATGACTTTAACTGTTGCAGGTGTCTATGTGACCTGCTAAAATGTTACATTTCCCTTAAGTCCTTGCAGAAGGGATGGCTATGTGTTAAGATCTGATCGATGAGATATAAGCAGAAATTGTTAGGTAGACTTGTATAAAAGCTTTTTGAAATAAGGGACTAACTTTATTGGCGTACAACTTTTATTCCTTGCCTTTTACTTCTTCCTTCCTGAAGAAGTAATAAAGATTTGATTGTTAGAGCCATTTTGGGCCATGATGTTACTTTGAGGATGGGAGCCATACTCAGTATCAGAATGCTAAAAGCAAGTCCATTCTTGAAGATATCATGGAGGTGTCACACCTGCCCAGGAATGCCCAGCTTTTGTTATGAAATAGATAAAAAAAATTCTCTATTGTTTTTATACCACCATTTTTTTGTTTTTGTTTTTGAGTCTTTTATACTAATAGCCAGGAGTAATTCCTAACAACACAATGGGTAGAAATATATGATAAATTATGGTATGGTCATAATGTAGAATTCCATAGACCATATTTTTTAAAAGGTATATGTATGTACTATCATGGAAGGAATTCCTACAATGTTATCAAGAAAGAAACGTTAACTAACTGTGTCATTGGTGGTGGTTACCTTTGGGGACTAGAGGCTGGGGTAATGAAGGAGAAGTCTTTCATCCTTTAATTTATATATCTCTTTATTTCAATTTTTAACAACATATATATTCTGCATTACTTGTGTAATAAAAAATAATGGGGCTGAAGAAAAGGGAGAAGTCAGGTGGAACCTATCATACCCTAACTTCCTGGGATTTCGTTAGAGTCCTACCTCAGGGGACATGGATGCTTGTGCAGTGGTCCGAACGCATCTGTGCACTGCATCAATGTACAGTCTGAAGTTCAGATTCATTTGTTTTGATAGTCCATTGATTTTTATTTCTCTTTGGAGCTTAGCTAAGTATTATATATAGACATAAAATATAAATATTTAAGTTGTTCACTAACCTGTAATCATTAGAATAGGTCCCAAATTTACATCTTTAAGCAGGCATGATCAGAAGCTTGGCAGCCACGTGCCACCAGACTGCCTCTCCATTGAATCACTCCCCTTTGGCATGGACAACAGTGTAAACAGTAGGAGAGATACACCTGACTTGGGAAATTCAGCCAAAATGTGTGGTAGAAAACATATGTAAATTTATCCTTGTGAATTATTGTTGAATACAAGAAGCAGTTAGAAACCTCATTACATTAATATCAAGCATAACATGGTTCCATTGTTTAATCAGACACAGACACTCGCAATATTTATATGAGTGGATTTTTTAGAGAGAATACCCAATGCATATGTCTGTCTGCACAATAATATTATCAAAATGCCCCTTTAGCACTTAACAAAGGGGATTGGGGAACCCCAGGATCTGAGATTCTCTTCTTAAAGCTCTGAATAGAAAGGGAAACATGCCTTTTTTCTTTTTTTATTGTATTCTTTATAAAATCCATCCTGATGGAGAAGTAAAATCAAATTATACATACCTTAAACATAAGAGCTTAACCAAAAATACATTTATTTTTCATCAATATAACATTAAAAAATTAAAATTAAATCACATTAACATTAAATGTTATAAATATAACATATAAATATAACATTAAATTGCTAGTAAGGAAAAGCAGGATGACATTTAACTGCAACTTAAAGCAATGCTCACAGGTGACAGAACCCCATGAGGCTTACTGGGAGCACATAGACTTTCTCCACTGGGCAGAAAAGGGCCATTTCTTCTGCTAGGAGATCCCTTCTTTCTGATCTCTATCAAAATGATCAGAAAGAGAATACGAATTTCTAAAAGAATTGTATTATTGTTTTACCTCTTTTCTGTTGAATGGAGAAATGAAGGGCACCGCCTCTCACACCTCATTTACACATCAGTGTGACTTTTTATGGGATCCTTTTAAAAAGGAAGAGTTAACGGGGCCATAACAACACTGACAGCTTCTGACAGACACAGAATTGAAAAAACATTTGAGGAATTATGATACACATAACAGACAAAGAGCCAGATATTTTCGATGGACATGAAAATAAGAAGAAACAAGTGGCGCTTCAACTTAAAATTTTTTATAAAAAAAGGAAACAAGACTATCAAGTGAAGTATTAGTTTTTGTATAATCTTGAAATAGCCTAACATCTAAAGTCATGTGCACCAATTCACCTGTTTTAAAGTTATGTGGAAGTGAGGACAGAGTACGGACATTCATTCATTCATTCATTCAGAAAGTATTTTGGAGTACTTATTGTCTGCCAGGCACAATGCTAGATACTGGTATGGACATTTTTCTTGTTACTCTCACCTTTCTTGCATTAATTTGGTTGTCCCTACTAACTTTTTATGTCTTTCCGTCCTTTCAAATCCACACTCAGTGAAGAACAAAAGAATTTCCCAGTTCTGAAAAATAATAATCCTGGAAAATAGTATACATTCCTAAAACTACTTCAGTAATAAAACAACATCTTTCTTGCTTTAAATTAATCTAGTGATTAGACATCAAGGTTGTCACAGAGACCTGGCTTCTTGTTTGAGTCATGAACTTTTTGACTACAGGTCCATTCACATTGTGTAAGACAGGCAAGTGCTAAGTGAACCAAGGTGATGAAAAGCCCCTGGAGTGGATTCTGCATGTTTGCTACTTTAGGGTACAATAAGACTGCAAAGATGATCACTTTTCAAAAACCTTTTTTCTTTTTTCTTCTAATCTATGTGGAGTTGGTAAACTGAGCCTCATGCTGCTTCTCAGACCTTGCCATGTTTTTGTTTTGTTTTGTTCTTTTTTTTTATAGTATGCCTATCATGGTAAAATTGTTACTACCGTTGAGAAGCATGGCTATGGACTATGTGATTTTTTCTGTTTTTGTTTTTATTCTGATTATTTTTTGTGAAATAAACATGACATACAATTAATATTTTATTTTTCAAATAATTCAGCAATTGGAGCTGGTTAAATAAACTCTATATTATCCATATAGTGAAATATTGTGAAGCTGATAAAAGAATGAGGTAGATCTGAATGTGTTGTTTAGGGAAAATGATATTATCAAATAAAAGAAGGGGCAGAGAGGTATGCTTGCATGATGACTTGTGTCCACTGCACTTAGCTGTATATATGCTGGTTTATGCATATACGTTTTTCCACCACTACCTCGCCTTTGGCAACCATCAGCTTGTTCTCTATGGGTCTGTTTCTACTTTGTTTATTCATTTGTTTTCCTTTGTTAGATTCCACATGTAAGTGAAATCCTATGGTATTTGTCTTTGTGTGACTTATTTCACTCAGCATAATACCCTCTAGGTCTTTCCACGTTGTCACCAATGGCAAGATTTCATTTTTTTCCAATACTGGGTAATATTTCATTTTATATGTGTATATCTTCTTTCCATTCATCTATCAAAGGATACCCAGGTTGCTTCCATATCTTGGCTATTGTGAGTAATGCTGCAATGAACATAGGAGTACATATATCTTTTTGAATTAGCGTTTTTGTTTTCTTTGGATAAATACCCAGAAGTGGAATTGCTGTATTGTATGGCTGCTCTATTTTTAATTATTTGAGGAACATCCAAATTGTTTTCCATTGTAGCTGCACCAATTTACAATCCCACCAACAGCATATGAGGGTTCTCTTTTCTCCACTTCCTCATCAGCACTTATTTGTTGATTTATTGATGATAGCCATTCTGACAAGTGTGATATCTCTCTGTGATTTTAACTCATTTCCCATTTGCCCTGAGAATACTCGCTGGCAGCACTTGCTGCTTCAGTGTTAACCCCGAGATAACTCACGGATTACAGTCCTAACGTTACCCCCAAAGTTTGCTATGAAATATCTCACTTTTATTATTTTCATATCACATCATTTTATTTATAGCATTCTGTTTTTAGTAGTGGTATTTCCATTTACAAAATATAGTAATTCTCGATTGCTGAAAATATCAAATCCTGGAAAACATAGCATTCCTACATGTGATGTTAGCATTGTTCTCAAACAGTTGTTAGCTGAAGAGTCATCTGATGAATCCAATTTATATATACACTTCTGTTACATTAGAATTGGAGACAAGTTCTATTTAGAATAACTCCAAGAAGTTTTTATATTTTATTTTCATATTGAAAACCAGTGAGATTTGCTTCAGCCTCAAAGAGCGTGTTTATGTAAAATCAGATTAATGCTGGCAGTGAGCTGTACTTTTTTTTTTTAAATGGGGCATTGGTATATTAGCATTTTCCGAGTAATTAATGATGTTGAGCATCTTTTCAGACATCTGTTGGCCATTTGTATGTCCTCTTTGAAGAGATGTCTATTCAGGTCCTCTGCTCATTTTTTAATCAGATTTTTTTTTGATGTTAACTTGTATGAGTTCCTTATATATTGTGGATATTAACCCCTTATTAGATGTATCATTAGTGAATATCTTCTCCCATTCAGTAGGTTGTCTTTTTATTTTGTTGATGGTTTCCTTCAATGTGAAAAAAAAAAAACTTTAGTTTGATGTAGTCCCATTTGTTTATTGGTTCTTTTGTTTCCCTTGCCCAAGGAGACATATCCAAAAACATAGCGCTAAAACCAATGTCAAAGAATTTACTATCTGCATTTTCTTCTAGGAGTTTTATGGTTTCAGATCTTACATATGTCTTTAATCCATTTTTAGTTTATTTTTGTTATAAGAAAGTGGTCCAATTTTATTTTTTGCACATATCTATCTAGTCTTCCCAACACCACATACTGACGGGACTGTCTTTACCCCATTGTATATCCTTGACTCCTTTGTCACAGGTAAATTGATCATATACGCAGTGGTCTATTTCTGAGCTGTTTATTTCATTCCACTGATCTATATATCTGTTTTTATACCAGTACTATACTGTTTTATCATAGTTTTGTACAGCAAAATGAAGGGAGAAGGGTACTAGAAACCTACAGGCATAGTCTCTTTACTCACTTGGATTTTGACTTCACTTTTCTTTGTTATTTTTCTACGAACTGCTTTTGTAGCTCCTGGAACATTTCTCAGACATTTTCCCTCCTCCATGCCTTTGTACGTGTGCTTTTCCAATGCATAGGACAACTCTCATCTTGCTCACCTCTTCTGATGTCTTCCCCAAGTTGTTAAGGCAGATATAGAACATCCTTCCATTGTGTATTCCCACTACTGTATCAATAACTCCAACTCTTTTTATGCTGCACTCTAGTTCTTTGTTATCCCCTTTAATCTGTCGGATGCTGATGTGGGCATCTTGTCTTATGCATGACGTCTAGCCCACAGATCCATAAATGCTGTGAAAACAATGGATAGATATTAAACTAAAGACTGAGATATACTCCAGCTCTATAAGGTTCAATGGATTTCAAGTACCTAATAGAGGAAATTGTACATTTATAATCCTGGGAACATACAACTTCTTTTTAACCATGCCGTCAAATGAGGCTAGCTCACTTTTACTAGCAAGAAGAAAGTTAACTGAGCAAAGTACAGAAAACTAAAGGAGACTAGCTTCCTGCTTTCCAGCACCTGGGAGCCCCCTGCTGCCCAAAAACATAAAAAACACGGCAGCCTCTCCCCAAGCGAATAGAGCAATATTGACACTTAACCATGCAGGCAGCCTTAAAAACTTAAAAGCATTTCATATGCCAGGTCATCATTATCAGCTGCTTTTATCATCTCCCTTCCGAATCACCCAAATCCTTTTTCTGAGTTTTCAATTTTCCTGAATGATACTACCATGATCCAGATCATCCTGGTTCTAAACCTTCCCTCCCCTGCTTCTCCTTCTCTTTTTCAGCAGTATCACTACCTTATGTGCCAGGCACTATGCTAAGTTCTTCACGTGGGTTATATACCATTTAACCTCTCAGTAATACTAATAAAGTAGGCTATTATGTTCATTTTAGTGAAAGGAAAACTGAAGCTTAGGAAGGCTAAGTAACTTGCCTTCAGTCAAAGATATGACAAGGGACAAAACTGGGATTTGAACCAGGAATTCTGGCTACAGAGCTCCTAAACAGTTGCTTCCTTCCCAGTCACTGCTTCTGCATCCAGCCTGAGCCCTCCCTTCAAGCCCACTGCTGCTACGGTTTGACTCCTTGTGACATCACATGTGATCCATCATAGCTGTGTTCCTTATCTCCTGCCTCTCTCATTCTACTGACATCTGACGTTTCACCATTAGGGTTTTATTCATTTGGTTAAATGGTTCCCTAATATTAAGGAGCTACCTACTCCTAGATTCATGGACTTTCTTTTATGTATGTATGTATGTATGTATGTATGTATGTATGTATATATGTGTATATATATGTGTATATATATACATATATATATAATAAAGGAATGTATGTGTGTGTACACACACACACACACACACACACACACACACACACATATATACATTTTTTTTATTTTCTTGGAGTTTTGATCTTTAAAGCCCTAGGGCCATGTTTCAAATGCAGGCAAGTTCCCTGATCTCGCTTCCCCTACATGGTAGAGAGTCCGCTCTGTCATCTTCTAACACTGACACCACTATTCCAATTCTTGTGTTCTTCTTCCATCAACCTGAATTAGCACGGGCATAATAGGTAGAAGAGTTGATTTTAGAGACAGATAGGTTAGAGTCTCTGCTTAGCCATCTATTAGTCATGCAATGTTGAACAAGACTGATCATCTAGCTTCATTTGATAATGGAACTGAATTTGGAAATTATTTATCCCCCTAAATCCAAGTCATTGTACAGATAATGAACAATGAACTTTGAGGAGTCCATAGTATCATATTTTTAATACCCTCTTTCCCCAAAACTTTGAAATAATAATATCTATAATTTATCAACTACCTAACTTGCAACAGCAATAGCATTCACTAGGTATTTTGTGAAGGGTGAGATATGAGCATACAGAATAACTCTTAGATAAACTACTGCTGTAAGAGCAAATACAAATGATATAAATAATAATTTATATTTTTGAATTACTGAAGTATTTTACTAACAAAATGCATTAATGAATACATGCTGGTTGAATATAGATTGAACAATTGTTCACTTTGCTAATTTTTAATCTAACATCTTTTAGCAGATAATTTCAAACAAATGAATAGTACACACACTTGAGGACCATTTTGTTTTGATCTTTTCTTATTACTATAAAAGATACATTTCAATACACTTGAATATGCTGAGCTAATTCTCTTACTCCCAGATTATCTTCTCACTCCAATCACATACACCAAGATGGCTCCAAATTTCTCACATCTAGCCAGAAAAAGAGAGTAGGGGATAGGAAAGAAGGAACAGGTGGTGGGCAAAGATGGTCTGGGCTTCCCAGTTGCACACATAGTTATCCTGGCTGCTGATAAAGGTTTATTTGAGAGGCAGAAACCAACTCAAGATGACCTCACTGATTCTAAGGTTGCTCAAACGTGTTATAATGAAATAACTAGTATTGAATTTAGCTCTTCCCCTCTATAGTTGTCTATTTTAAAGTACTTTTGGTTAAATTTGTAGACCTAACTTGTGTTTCTCATAGACTTACTCCAAAGAAAAGGTATCGAGTGAAGAGAGTATTGGGCAAGGACTCAATATACGTGTGAAAACTGTGTGTTTGAAGTATATTTTGAGAAATATCTTCTTGGTGAGTTTGTCGTGGGGACTGGAAAGTAGTGCTGAATGTTCTATAATTTTGAACTTGACTTTGAAGCTCAGAGTCAAATATCAGGATTTTTAATCAAAATTTTTATCAAATAATACACAAAAACAGTGTGACCTTTGGTGATGTTTATTACTCAACAGTGATACCTGCTCATCACTAAAACCTCACCTACTTCCAGAAAGAAGCAGCTCACAAAGTCTGACAAGTTTCCACTGATGGCACTGTGATAAATCTCTGATGGTAGTTCACTGGGTTGCAGGAAAATACAAGGAGAGGGAGCACCTAATGTATATTAAATGAGGGCTGGGACTGTGGAGGAATTGCCAAGAAAAATTGAGGCCGGATGAGGAACGTGAAGCCAATCATGAAGACACCTCTCTGCCATGACAGGAGAGGAACATAAATAAGCAATATACAGAAAACCCCTTCATGAATGACTGGACACCAGATATGTTTGCCACTTTCCATAATCCTCAAACAGGCAAGAAGCAGCATAAAAACAGCATCCAATAGTCAGACATGTCTTACTTTTTTCAATGTCAGTGTTGTGTCCTGATCATGACATTCAGAAATGTGAGCCCATCCTCAGGACCACAGTGCTGTTTCACGTGCTCTGCCTGTTAACATGCTTTTCCGAGGAGTGGGGAATTGGCTGATATGTTTTTAAAAGATCTTCAAAAAGGATTTTTGAGTTTTCTAGCTAATTCCAAGTTTAAAAAAATGTTTCAAGGCATCTGGGAACCTTATTTCCCTAGAAAGAGTTCAACAAGGTTTAAGTTGAACCATTATATGTACATCTGAACTAGAATAAGGGGGAAGATCTTCATTACAGTTTTCAGTAATCCAATAATTAGAAAGAAGAGAGTCTTTTTTAAAAAAAGTCAAGGCATAGGAAAAAAGGCTAAGAATATGATTATTAGATGAAAACAATCAGAAAACACTCAATAAATACATTTTGTTCTCTAAAAGAAAGACTCATAATTCTATAATGTCTTTTAAAGTGTTTTGAGTAAAAGTAATAAAAGTTTATTAAGAAAAGCTTGGAAAATATAGAGATAAATAAATACCACCCAAATTGGTTAGTCTGAGAATTAAATAGGTAAAACGTGTGAAAGCCTAGTGTTTGCTACAGAGCAAGCACCCAAAAAAGTTTAGGTGTTATTATATTTCAATGCATATAGCCATTTTTATATTGCAAAAATCAGAGTCATACTTACATTTTATAACCTGAATTTTTCATTTAAAATATTGTGGTCATTTTCCTAGTTCATTAAAATTCTTTATAACATATTTTAATAGCTTCATAGTATAGTATTTCATCCTGCAAACCCGTGGTTCTCAACTAAGTGCAATTTTGCTCCCAGTGGACATTTTGCACTATCTGAGGGCATTTTTGATTGGTACAAGTGGAAGAAATGAATTACTATTGGCACCCAGTGAGTAGAGGCCAGGGGTGCTGCTAAGTGGCCTATAAGAACTAAGACAATCGCCTACAACAAAACATTCTCTAACCCAAAATATCAGATTGAGATATTGTAATCAAGAAATCCGAGACTGTATCAAGATCTTTTTAAAAATCATTCTTCGTAAAGGTTTAAATAAATTTTATTATTATAAGTAACACTAGAATGAAAACTCTAGTTGTCCCTATTTGCTGAGGCTATTCTGCAGTCTGCATAATTTACTTTAAATTGCATCAAAATAGGAATACTAAAGTATTCTTATTGACAAATACACCAGAGAGTGTGTTAATTAACATAAGTGGTATTAAAAATAATTTTTTGTTTGCGTAATGAGTGGTGTTTGCAACACGTGATTAAGAGTTGATTAATGTGTCCTTGAAATATGCTTATTGATAGCTACACTAGAGGATGTGTTAATTAACATAAGTAGTATTAAAAATAATTTTCATTGGTATAACGGGTGATATTTCCTGTAAGTGATTGACGAAAAAGTTACAAGACTCACTGCTGTTGGATGGCAGAGGTATAGGAATAGAACAAGCCCAGGAATCCTGTGTCATCAGGAAAGTATTTGAGGTCAAGAGTCCCTTTGGTCACTAGTCCCTCCCTCTAAAACAAACCCTGAAGTCTGTTACACTGAACACTCACAGTCCTGCCTTTAGGCCATTGTTGTGTAAGCCTTTCAAGCAAGGTATTGGTGACTGTACATAAAACAACTAGACTCTGAGAGAAATGTAGGTGGAATGTGTTCAAACTGGTTTGGGGGAAATTAACTAACATCAAAACCATGATTGTTGCTTAGGACAAAACTACTTTGAAATACACACCAAGACACAAAAAATGCATACACATGAAAGTGGAACCCAAAAGACTGCTATTTGGAAGAGAACTCAGCACAGGATCATCAGATTTGGGGCTGATCTAGACTCTTCATAGATTCATGACTTGGGACCAGTTCCCGCCCTGAGCCTTGGCTTCCCTCATGAAATGAGGATCGTAACATCACCAGCCTCAGCATAGTTGTGATGATTGATTGAGACATTAATCACATAGCAGAACCCCTGGCATCATAAGCATACTGCAGACGATTGCATTATTTGCACATCTTTATACCCAACTCTATTCTTTATGATAAATTTCTAGAAATGCAATTTCTGGTCAGGATATCAATCTCTGAGTATATAACATGTCCACCAGTGTTTTCTCAGTGATTTAATGATTTTCTTTTTTCTTTTTTTCTTTTTTTTTTCCTCGCTTTTTATTGGAGGAGAATAGGTCAGTCCTTCTTTTGTTCTTCTCTTTTAGTGGGAGTCAGCTTTTCTATTTGGTTTTGAGAATGTACTTTGGGGACCCAGTTTTCCCAGTTCTCTCCCACTAGCCCTGTAGAATTCATGTGCAGCCACTCCAGGAGTTCTCCCACCTGGCTCCTGGAATTATTCTAGAAAAGTCTCACACCAAACCTTGCACATAGCAAGATTAGAGATCCTAGGACTGAGAGAAGTACATTCTGTTCTTTTTCCCAAAAAAGAAAGATTATTTGCACATTATAACTAGTAAGACAAGACAACAAACAGTTCTTCAAAGTCATGAAGCTAATAACGAGTATGTTAATGTATGTATATCTATGTGTATGTATATGTATGTGTATACATATATATGTACATATGTGTATAATGATATGTCAATGTAGGTTCATCACTTGTAACAAATGCACCACTGCTACAGGATATCGACAGTGGGGGACACTGTGCGTGTGTGCGGTGGGGAATCTATGGGAATCTCTGTACTCTCTGCTCAGTTTGCTGTGAACCTAAAACTACTCTAACAACTAAAGACTATTATTTTAAAAAGTGAATGATAACATGTCTATGATAGGCTTTGGGAAGAACTGAATAACATAAATATAGGCAAAGCTCTTAGCACAATGCCAGGCATATAATAACTACTCAAGCAATGTTTATCATTGTTGTTGGAGAAAATATAAACAAATGCAGGAATTGCTTAATCTGTATATCCATCTTTCCCATAATAATAAAACAATTTAAGTACTTGTTTTTTTAAAAGAGGGAGGTAGAAGGGTACTGTGTGGAGTATGTACTAGGGACTAAATCCAGGTGCCTTGCCTTCAAATGTCTCTACCATTTAACTAGTTCTTGATTCGACAGACATTTATCTTCCACTTGCAATGTGTGAGGCACCCTGGCTGGTGTTGGGAATACAAAGATGAGTGAGATCCAACCAGCCCACAAGGCAGGAAACCTGCCAACAAGTACATGTAGTCAAGAGTTAGAGGGAAGGGAGTCTACATCAGATCGACGTTATAGTCAAACACTAACCATTCTAAAATATCAAGAGAGAAAATATCTGATCCGCAATCATTTAATTTGTCTTCTTTCTCTTCACATAAATGACATTCCCTTCCAAGAGGAGCTTCATGATGGTTCAACTTATCTTCCATTGTCCTTCCTGATGGTATTCATCAAGAAATTGTGACATAATTAGCTACGGCTCAGGGTAAGAATGAATTTAAATTGAGATTTGTTAGTTTGAAGTTAAGTCTAATTATAGTTATAAACTGAAATCTTTTTTTCTCTGGAACTCAGAGCTAACCATCCACCTTGCCTTAGATTTAGAATCCAATTCCTCTATTTTATTTGACATTCACATTTTTCTTCAATCCATGTAATTTATTTTTATGATCAGTATCTTGGTTAGATTGATTTTTATCATTTACTCTCAGATCTGTTAACACTTACATATAATTTTATTATTTCCTGCCTTGACATAGTACAATTTATGCTTAATTAATGAAATATTCTACCTAGGCTAAATGATATTCATAGAAAATTATAGTAAAAGTATCAGAGAAATGAAATATATCAAGTTATTTTTAGAAAGTGAATCAAGATAAATTTTAGTCATGAATAGCATTATTTTATATATTCACCCCATTTTTAATAATACTGTCTGATTCCTATTACTATTAAATGTGTCACTACAATGTCTCTTAATTAGTATAATAAATTATTTCTACTGGATTTCATAATCTCAAATAGTTATTTAGTAAGACAAAATTTGATTCCATAGTCCAAGAATCATAAATATCTACTGAGAGGTGCTTAATAATTAAAATAACTCCTCAAAGAATACCCTTGGTTTTTAACTTTTTGATTTAAATAGAAATGTTCCCACATTCTGATGAAATTTTTGAAATGTAAAGTAGAGCCTATTTGTAATGCTGGCATTGGAAGAAAGGCTCACCTTTAATTAATAAGCTTTATGTATCATGTTTAGAGAGAGCTATCGTACTAGAGAAAATTAATTTGAACCTCAATGAAATATGAACCTCAATTTTGCCCTCTAATTTGATAAACCAGAAGAGCCACCTATTACTGTGCCATAAGGAATACAATTATCCACCAATCAGAATGTTCTTATCAGTTAATATGTCATCTTCCAAGAAGACAAACATCTAATTAGGAAAGGAAACTATTAGATCTTTTCTACCCCCACATGATGGATTTAAGTGAGTGAGGTTTTAAGAGTCCAATAGGTAACACTACTTTCTTCCCCTTGAGAACCTGCTAAGAGACAGGATTACTGACAAAACTGTTGGAGGATGAGACTTGGAAGTGCAGCCACAATGATCTTCCTTATACTGTACTTTTCAGTGTTCATAAACACCCTGTAAAACAGTTACCCTTACTATCCCCATTGCACAAATGAGGAAACTGAAGTAGAGAGAAGTCAGGTCATCTTGCTCATGTTTGAAGGTGGACTAGATGGTGGGGCTTAGAAATGTGGAGCCGGGCCGTCTAACTCTAGAATCTACCTCACTTCACAATCTTTTTTTTTGATGTCAAGGGGATTCTAATGGCCTGAGAACCGAGGTCCAAGCATGAAGCTCTTCTCTTGTACAAATGGGTCCCAATTATTTTCATAATTGACAGTTCCTCTGAGAGAGTCACTTCCTTTCAGTATTAGCAACTCAAGTGAAGCCTGAAATTTTGAGGGCCACCAACTCTAAATTGACCACACTACTACCATGGCTGTCTGTGACACTGGTCACATGTTTGTACAGGTTCCCCTCCCTTTACCTGAACTGAACCTTCCTTCCCTGTCTACCTCACAACAGCCAACCCCTCAAAACTCAGTTTAAGAGAAGTCAATTGCCTATCTTCAAAAGCATGCTCTGATCGTCTTGGGAGGCGAAATGAGTCACACCATCCTCTCAACTACATAGCATCTCAGGAATTTCACTTATCTATCACTCATTATAAGTATTTTAGACAATATATGTACTTTTTTCATTTTATTCATTTTGCTCTTTGTAGGAAATTAGCACAGCAATTATGTACCTTTAAAAATGTAGGCTGTGTAATGAAAATTGTAGACTCAAAAAATCTAGTCCAATCTTATTCTGACTTTTTGAATCCCTTCTATAACCCTACAATTCTTCTAGTATCTCTATTGTGGTCTATGTAAGTGTGGGCACAGCGTTTAGATTATGTGAGTATTTATTTCTGGGTATGAGAAAACTCAGTAATTGAAAAGAAACTAAGTAAACTTTAGGTATAAGATATTTTTGCAATTTTCACATAAAACTTAATGCATACCAGTTGTAGAAAAATATGAAAAAATGTAAAAGACAATTCTAATGGCATCACCTGCTTTACCATTAATATATTACTTCTGGTCCTTTTAATAGCTTTTGTTAAGCTATTTTTAAAAGGGGAAAAATAAAGTCTCTTGAAAAAGTAAAATATTTTAGATGAAATGCTGTGTTAAAAAGGGAAAAGGAAATGTGAAATGATGTGGCACCTGATACAGGGATAAAGAAAGTTCCATTTAAGTCAGCAAAAAAAAGTATTTAGTGGTTACTAAAAACAAGACTAATATGATGATAGTAATGCAACCACCTTTGTGACCTCAGAATCCTCAGCTCTCAGATGGTGATCAGTAGATAATTCCATTCATTATTTCACTCATTCATTCATTCTTCCACCGAAGGACTGCAACTTGGCACAGTATCATATAGTGGTTAGCCCATAATAAATTAAAAAGAACTTCAGAAGACATTTTCTCCTCTACCTAATAAGTTCACCCAAGATTGCCAGTTGCCTACTAAGCAAAATCAAATTAAGTACGATCTCTGCCCTAAGTGAGTTTACATAGTAATTTCTTGTCAACCTCTGGTGTCTAGCTTCCTGAAAAGTCTTTTGTCAAACTCTAGGTTGACAAAAATCAAGGTCTCATATGAAACAGCTAAAAATTATATAAATGGCATTAAATATATCTTTAAAATTAAAAATTTCAAAAAGGTCTGCTTCCAAGACAAATAAGATTCATGGCATTAAAACCCAGCAGTATTAGAAACCCTTACTTGCTTTCTTCTCTTGTTCAGAATACATTGCTGTGGTAACACTTAGCTAAGGCAAAATCAGTTTCCCCACAATTTTAATATCTTGCAGTTCTTTCAGGTTTTCATATTTTTGAACTAGCCCCTACTGGCTTGAAATGTAATGTCATTAACATTTGCATTCTTCCTGTTCTGTTTCAACATGTCTGCACCACCTGCCTTGTCATAAATGATCACAGGGCTTGAGGGCAGTTTTACTGATCTTGAATCCATAGGTATAGAGGGTGGAGCATACACATATACACACACACGTACACACACACACACACTTTTTTTCTTTCTGAAATATCCTCATAAATACATACTGTGATCACCAAGAATGAGGAACTAAATGTAGAATCATCAACAAGACTGAACCGATTCACATTTTTTTAAAAAATTGGGGTTGTTTATATATACAAGACCCTATTATCTCTATTTTTTAAAAAAGGCCTCAAACCTGGCATGAGACAGAACTCGATTTTGTAATATTATGCTAAATCTGCCTCTGAGAAGAAATCAGTTCTCCTGATAAAATGCATAAACAATATTCTCATGAGGTTTAAGGCTTTAATGAGTTTAAGATTTGTTCTTAGAAACCAGTTATCCATCCTCCCAGCTGACTCTTAATCAGTGACTTTTATGAAACATTACTTTCTTTATTCTGGCAAAGATTAGATAACCATTCTCTCTATTGTGCCTGGAAAATATGCTTGATATGATGTTAGTCTTCTTAAATTTATTGAGACTAGTTTTGTGCCCCAATATACGGTCTATCCTTGAGAATGTTTTGTGTGCACTCAAGAAGAATGTATATTGTGTCATTTTGAAAGTTCTATACAGATCGATTTGTTCATTTTGCCTATTGTGTCATTTAAGGCCAATATTTCCTTCTTGAGTTTCTGTTGGATGATCTAGCCATTGTTGTCAATGGGATATTCAGGTCTCCTACTATGAAAAGAAAAAATTGTGTTTTGTCAGTTTCTTCCTTTAGGTCTGTTAATAATTGCATTATATATGTTGGTTCTTCCAGGTTGGGCTCATATATATTGATAAGTGTTATGCCATCTTGCTGAATTATCCCCTTTATCATTATAAAATGTCCATCTTTGTCTCGTTACCTTTTTTATCTTAAAATCTATTTTGTCTAATATAAACATGGCTACACCTACTTTTCTCTGGATGCCATTTGCTTGCAGTATCATCTTCTACCGCTTCTCTTTGAGCCTTTGTTTGTTTTTTAGCTGAGATAGATTTCCTTAAGGCAATATATAGTCGGGTCTTGTTTTTAATCCATCCCTCTATTCTGTGACTTTTGATTGGTGACTTCAGTTCATTTACATTTAGGATAATTATTAATACATGAAGACTTACTACAGTCATTTAATCTTTTGTTTTCTGGTAGATCTGTATCTCCATTGTTTCTTTTTCCTTGTGTTTCTCTCTGCTCTGTTGGTTTTCTACAATTTTTTTTTAAATAACCCCTTTTTTCTGTTATGCATCTCTAGGTTTTTGTTTTGTAATTACCATTAGTTTTATGTTTTTTAAAAGTTTCATATATACAATAGTTCTTTTCCTTCTGATTGTATCTTATCTTCATTCACCTGAGAAAGTTCAGTCCTTTTTCCACTCCCCTTTTATGTTTTCATTGTCACAAATTATCCCTTTTTATGCTGTGTGTACATTTCCAAACTGCAGAATCTACAGTCTTTTTTTAACATGCTTTTCTCCCTTTAACCTTTATATTATAATTGTTTAATACCCTATTTTGAAATAGAGTTACACCTTCCTGCTTCTGTCTGTCTGTTTATCATCTTACAGTATTGAATCCTTTTATCTTTTTGTTTCAGGTAGAAGAGCTCCTTTAAAGATTTCTTGTAATACAGGTCTGATGGTGGTATATTCCCTCAGCTTTTGTCTGTCTGGAAAAGCCTTTATTTTCCTTCATATCTAAAGGATAACTTTGTTGGATATATTTTTCCTGGCTGGTGATTCTCTCTTTCAATAGTTTGAATATTTGATTCCACTCTCTCTTAGCTTATAAAGTTTCTCCTTAAAAATCCTATAATAATATAATGGATTTTTCTTTATAGAGTATAGTCTTTGTTTCAATGATTGCTTTAAGAATTCTTTCTTTGTCATTAAGTTTTGATAGTTTTAATGTAATGTGTCTTGGAGAAGGTCTTTTTGCATTGAGATAATTGAGTGTTCTGTTAACTTCTGAGATTCGAGTATCCAGCTCTTTCCATAGGTTTAGGAAGCTCTCATCAATTATTTGTTTGAATAAGCTCTCTGTTCCCTGCTCCCTCTCTTCTCCTTCTGATATACCCATTATTCTTATATTGCTCTTCCTAATAGAGTCAGATGGTTCTCTCAGAGTTCTTTAATTTTTTTAACTCACAGTTTTCTCTCTTTGTCCACCTGAGTCATTTCTAGATTTCTGTCTCCAAGATCACTTATTCTCTCTTCCAACTTGTCTGCTCTATTTCCCATGCTTCCTCATTCGTTCTTCATCTCATTTATTGAGTTCTATAGCTTCACAATTTCTATTTGGTTCTCTTTTGTAGTTTCAGTCACACTAGAAAAGTACTCTTTGTTTGTAAATTTTATTCCTGAGCTCATTGAATTGCCTTTCTGAGATTTTTTGTATCTCATCACATTTTTTTCAAAACTGAAGTCTTGGATTCTCTGTCACAGTCCTCCATGTCTTTGAGTTTGGTTTCCAGAGACTTTTCATTTTCTTTCTGAGCTACCTTGTTATCTTGGTTATTCATGCTACTTGATGGATTATTTCTCTGCCTGGGCATTTGAGGTATTGAACTCTTTTTTTTTTTTTTTAAGTGCTGTTTTGCTGTTAACAATTCAGCAGGTCGATAAGTAGAGATTTTTCTTTTGTTTTCCTATACACTAGTTTTTGTTTCCTTTACCTACACTACTGGGACTTCAGAGATATCAGTGAGGTTGGTGTCTGTGGCTCCTGTCTCTGTCCTTCTATTTATCCTGCCTCCCTTGCTCATTTCAATATGCCTACCTTCAGATGTCTCAAGATATGTTTGTGCATTGAGCAGGAAATCCTTTGTTGAATTATAGTTCCCTGATTTGTCATAACTTTAAGGGGGAAAACCAAGAGATCTTCTGACTCCACCATGATGCAGATGTCATTCTTTGCAACTTTCTGATTATTGAGTTGAATTTCTAGGTATCTTGATAATAAGAAGAATTTCAGCTGGTGGACATGATGATAACATTAGTCACAACAGTTAAATCTTGTTAACTAATCAATCAGTTGGCATTCTAGTATATGAATTAGTCTTTTGTAAGTTAGAAAAGCATATGTTAATACTAAAGTTGAGTCTTGTATATGTACACATGATAACAGAATCAATCCAACTGCTTTAACTATATTGACTCTGTCCTTGGTGCTATTCAGTTAATAGTTTTTATTTGCTTCATGGCTTATTGTCAATGACTTGAATAGAATTATAGCCCAGAAATTTCCAGATGACACTATGGGTCAAATCAAAACTGAAAAAAGATCTCCATGAAGTAAGATGAACAAAAATATATCAATAAAAAAATAACTAAGGATCAATATAAGAAATGATTGCACAAGTACAGGAAGATGTGACTTAGCAGGAGGTATAATAATAATTTAAAAATCAGAGGATCTTTGATTGACAGTAAGCTTAGTGTGGGTTAAAAGTAGGATACAGCAAAACAAAAAAAACTAACATGAACTCATTCTAATTTCCAATGCAGTTAGTGTTCAGTAAGTTCTTATTTTACACTATGGTTGGGTCTCCCATATCACCATTAAAGGTTTATAATGAGAGAGGGGATCAATCATATTTGTTATGTGAAGGTCAGACTCCATCTGGAGAACGATGCTACATTTAGAGTATTTATTATAGAAAGTCTTTAATAGAGAATTTTATGTTTACTGTTTGTTTTAAATTCAAAAAGGTAAAATTGTTAATATAAAGGGAAGATCTTGTATAGAAAGTTGTCCATTTCCTACCATCTAAAGAATGTTCTTAAAAATATCTCTTAATCTCATTCTGCCTGATAGTCTAATGACTGAATGAACAATTCTTGTCTGCATCATATCTCTGTTTAAAAAAAAAAATCACTTAATCCCATAGAGACATCTTCTTAAAGTAAAATAAAATGAGAAACACCTAATTAAATCAATGAGCAAACTGCAAACTTTGGCAAAACCCAATCTCAGTGTAGTGGTGGAGATTTTTTCCATCAGGGAAAGGACTTTTATTCTACCTTGAATTTAGGACAAATTCTACAGAACTGGAATTCCATGAACTGCTAATTTAACAGATAAGAACTCAGTCCCAGATGTTTCATGCTATTTAAAGTGAAAGATTCATTTGCCTCTGAGCTATACTCAGAAAACCTCAGATAGTAAAAGACTCCTCAACATAAATGAACTAAGAAAATTGCATGAAAGTCAATTTGCTTTCCTACTTGGAAACTTTTGACTTCTAGGATGAAGAAAATGACTATACTTTTCTATAAATATATGGATTCAACTATACAAATGCAAGCACCAATAATATCTCTTAATGGAAACATGGGCCATTATTGCTGGCATCCTCTACTTCCCCATTAAAAAACCAAAAGGCTTCTCCAGCTATGCCATATTTCATGAAATAACTACTTCTCTATGGCCTTTATTTGCAAAAGCTGTCAGAGTAATAAATGCAATCTGGAATGAGTTGTAAACCA
>CM053511.1:12453451-12502283 GCA_028627145.1 Eidolon dupreanum
AAGGAAGGAAGGAAGGAAGGAAGGAAGGAAGGAAGGAAGGAAGGAAGGAAGGAAGGAAGGAAGGAAGGAAGGAAAGGAGGGAGGGAGGGAGGGAGGGAGGAAGGAAGGAAGAAAGGGAGGGAGGGAGGGAGGGAGGGAGGGAGGGAGGAAGGAAGGAAGGAAGGAAGGAAGGAAGGAAGGAAGGAAAGAAGGGAGGGAGGGAGGGAGGAAGGAAGGAAGGAAAAATAAAGAACTAATAACCAAAAAAATTACCCAACAAAAAAAGAACACTGACTTGATGAAGCTTTGAGTTCTGGCTGCCATTGCCACTAGATAAATGGACTCCAGCAGTGAGATGAACACTGCCCCTGTCAAAACAGGTGACCCAGAGCGAGTGTAATACAAGACTGCCCACTTTCTTGTCCACCTGTTACAGCAACATAAGAAGGGTAAAATTGAGTTGTGCTGTGTATTGTTAAAACCCTGGAAGGGTCCACAACTTAAGGGTAATTGTTGGTGACAATGAGGAATGTGTGTACTTATATGTGCTTTCCTGCATATTTCTTTACTTTAAAATGTATCTACTCTCAAAAACTATGACAAAGAAGTAAATTATTCCTCCGTCTTTTAATAAATTCCAAAACAGTAAAAAAAAAAAAAAAACTAGCACATGATTGGGCTGGGTTAAAAGTGCTAGGTGTCTACATCAAAAGATGACACTCTCACTATTCTCTGGATAGGAGCATTTTGTCTAGTTTTGGGTGCCATTCTCTAGGGGGAAAAAAAGATCATAAAGGAAGATAATAGTGATAATGACTATGGAAATAGTAATAAAAATAACAGATTATTTGCAATATGTTATGTACCGTTCCAAATGCTTCTACATATATTAATTAATGAATCCCCATAACTCTCAGATAAGAAACTTGAGTTATTTACTCATGGTTATACTGGCAGCAATCAGCAGGGCCATTTTATAAAGCCCTGAATTTGGGGGCAAGGTGAAGACCATTTTTTACAGTAATAGTGTTATCCTGAGTAATACAGAGGATCAGGGAAGACTATCTTGGGGAAGTGACTTTTGAACTAATATGTGGAAGATTAAGAATTAGACAAAAGGAGAGGGTATGGAAAGGCAAGATTTCTCTAAGCACAGGGAACAGCATATGCAAAACCTTGAGGCAGGAGAGCTTGTGGTGCATTTGACAATTTTAGAGGCGGAGTGACTAGAGCACACAATGAGGAAGTGAGGGGCAAGAGGGGAAGCTGGAGCCAGAGGCAGGGGCTAGATCATTGAATGGTCTTAAATATTTGGGGTAATAACCCAAAAACTATGAAAAATTTTATAGAAGGGGAGGAGAGTGATCAGATATGGGTTTTGCAAAGGTTCTTTTGACTGTATTGTAGATCATTGATTAATTGAAGGACAACACTGGGGGTGAAGGAAGCCAATGAGACAATAGACGTTGAGATGGTAATAAAAAACAAAACAAAACAAACAAAACCCTCATATAACCCTCCCCCATCTTCCCAACCCAGTCTATCTAATCCTGCAAGCCCCAAACCAGAGCCTTGAGCCTCACATCCCCCTCCACCACAACCCCACCAGTTCTTATTGGTTTTATTTCCTAAAAAACAATACCTCAAATAAACACAGATTACATCTGGACATTTACTCTAGTCCTCATCAATATGCAAGGATGGTCTTTTTAAAATGCAGAAGCCTCCCTAAGAGGGCTTAGATGGGCTTTCTTTCTTTTTCTCTGTCCCCATCTTGCTCTGTACTGCCACGGGGCTTTTGCATGTGCTGTTTTCTCTTCCTGGAATTCACCCTTCACGTCCCAGCTCTGCTATTAGTTTCTCAGGGAAAACCTCTCCCACTCCCCAACTTCCCACTATCAGGTCTCTACCCGGCTTCTGCATCGCGACACAAATATTTTTAAGAAACTTATGATTCCTCATGAAAGCTTCATGAAGGCAACACTGTCTCTGTATATATTCATCATTGTATTCCAGACACTAGGTATCATATTATGTGGTTCTGAAACGACCATGTATAATATAGGTTGACTGAATGAATCAACCCTTCCTTTTATTGGATTTAAGGGGTTTTATGTTACTTTCGTCGCTACAGAACCATTAAAATGAATTTTCGTGTCAAGGGCACACAAAATCGCACGACAGTTCTTTCAAGCAAGCGCCAAGAATAAAACCAAATTCAATCACTTCACGCGCGAGCACCGTGCGTGCGCTACGTCCCAGCGTCTCCACGCTCGGGACCCTCCAGCAACACATTCACCTTTGCGCTTGCTCCGTTCGGGGCTGTGCAACCGGGGGGCGGGCCCCCCAAAAAAGGAAATGGTCATTGCGCCTGCGTCTCTCCGTCGGGGCCTGGCGCTAGCTGCGCAGGCGCACAGGTACCATTTTGACCGTAAACATCCTGCCGATTTGAACCGAGGGTTTGGGCGGCAGGAAGAGCCGCGGCGTAACGGCAGCCATCTTGTTTGTTTGAGTGAATCGGAAAGGAGGCGGCGGCTGTGGCGGCGGCGGGAGCTGCTCCGAAGCTACATCTCGCCAGAGCTCCCCCCCTTTCCCCGCCCCCTTCCCCGACCCCCTTCCCCTCCCCAGGCCACCCAGCCCGCCCGGCTCCCGGCGGACCGCAAGGTAAGGCACTCGGGGGACCCCTTATTCTCCGGGTCCCTCCCCCACCCCCTCCCCGCCGTCCTGCTGTCGGGAAGCCGGACTCGGGAGGGGGAAGGGGTCCGGAGAAGGCGGCATTCGCCGCGCCCCGGGACGCGGGCCGAGCAGCCTTCCCCGGAGCCCCGCCGTCCGCCAGGCCCCTTCGCCCCGGGCTCGCCCTCGGCCAGGACGCGCGCAGCCTGGGCCCCGCATCACCGCGCGACCCGCAACAAATGGTCCTGGCCCATTCCGCAGCCCAGAAGGCCGACCCTCCGGGGAGACGTGGCTCCCCGAGGATCGGAGGAAACCCGGGGCCGCCGAGGAAGAGGAGGAGGTTTGAACGAGCCCGCTCTGCGGACCGGGCCGCCTACTCTTCGGGTAAAAATGGCTGTCTCGGAAGACGCGGGATCCGGGGCGGCGGCGGCGGCGCCCGCGGTGCCCGCTCGGAGGGGCAGCGACCCTCCATCGAGCCCGGGTGCAGGGGTCGGAGTCGTGGACCCTGCCCCGGTGGGCCCGATGCGGCCGGAGGGCGGCGGCGGGCCCGCGCCAGGCGCTGCTGCTGCTCCCTCTCCTTTTTTTTTTTTTTAAAGGAAAAAATTTGCGATGGGAATATTAATTATTGGTCCGACCAATAGAAAACGCGGCCAAGAGACGTTGTTTCTGATTCTTAGGGAATTGGTCCTCCCCCCTCTCCCTAATTTTCTAACGTTGGAGGATAGTGAGTGTTGTTGAGCCGCATTGGGGAGGTGTGTGTTGCTGACAAATGCTGGGTGTCTCTTTTCCTCTCTGTGAAAGGCTCTGCGAATGATCCGCAGCGGTAGTGTGGGGTGACAGTGTGAGTTGTGCTGCCGCTAAGGCCTTCTTCAAATATGAAAGGAGGAAATGCTGGAGGGCTTGGTCACCTTATAATTTGTTAGGCTGTCTTCAGCGTTCAAAAGCGCGCTTGTGTTTTTAATGGTTTTTGTGTTTATCGACTTCTTTTTGCAAGCGAAAAGTTAATATTTGCTCCCGTTACGCGGTTTAGAATAACCACTAAATTCCAGGGGGAAATCTCTGTCTTCTTTAAAATGAATATAAATGCCAATGAGCTGTGTGAGTCTGCAGAATTTTGGAGACAAGCTGGAAAAGTTTTCCTAAGTTGTAGAGTCATTAAATTTCTATATTTAATGTTGGCAGCAACTAATGATTGTTTTGAGAAAACATTGATGGGGCATATGCCATATTCGGTGATTAAATTACTTAACTGTGTGAATGAGGTGAAACCAAGTACAGAAATAAAATTGCTAGAGCATGACTTATTTACCTTTTCTGTGTTTATAAAGGCAACACATTAGTACACTCTAAAATTGTTTTCCATCAAGAGTGGTATATGTTTAAAGTTGAGAATTTCTTTCCTGATAAATTCTTATTCATTAAAACACAAATTTCTGAGAAATTTTATCTTTATACATTGGTACAGAAGGGAAATTTCTGATTCTTGAGAAATAAAGGTTTTGTGGGCTTTTAATATGCCAAAATTGTTAGGCATGAGGATGCTGATTGGCATATGTTGTGTGATTTTTTTCAGTTACTCTGCCTCTACTGTGGCAGTGTGGTAGATGTGCTGTTCAATTTAATTCTCATAATCCTGTCTGGTAAATATCCTCATTTTGTAGAGGAGAAAGCTGAAAGCGGATGTTAAGTAACTTTTAACCATTACAAAACAACTAAGGAGAGAGCTGAATTTGAACCCAAGACTGTCTGATTGTAAAACTCTTGTTCAAAGAATGTTAGTACCAATAGGGAGGGGTGTACTAGTGTGCAGGGTTGGAAATACCTCAGTACCTGAGACATTCCTGCTGGCCTCCAAACAGAGAGTTCTGTTCTTATTTGAGGCATTGCCTTTTTCTAAGAATAATAAACCACTGGATTTTCAACCTTCCCTGTTTATAGTTAGGGAAGTGAGCTACACAGATTAAGCAGCTTAATTTGCTAGTTAATTGCAAAGCAAGATTCTATCTTGATTCTCAATATAATAGTTTTTACTTTAAGTAGGTGATGTGTGCATATGCCCCCAAGGCTAAAAAACAATCTGTACATAAAGGTATGCCTCACTTTCCCAGAAGAGCCACTTACCAAAGGGAACCCCTGTCATCAGTTTCATTTGTGTGCTTATGCAGGTGCATGTAATTTATATAGTCTCTCTTTTTAAATAACGTTTAATATATCAGTGGTCCCCAACCTCTTTGGCACCAGAGACTGGTGCTCCTATGAGAATCCAATGCCTGATGATCTGAGGTGGAGCTGAGGCGGTGATGCTAGTGCTGCGGAGAGGCTGCAAATGCAGATGAAGTTCACTTGCTCAGCTGCCACTCACCTCCTGCTGTGTAGCCAAGGTTCCTAACAGGCTACAGACTGGGGGTTGGGACCCTGTATCATTGTTAAAGCTGCTGTATACCTGTATAATTTGTTAAAAATCCGTTCTTAGCGCCCATGTAGGTTACCATATTTCTTATTTTGTTATTAAAAGTCATGCTGGCAAGGAAACATAGTATTACAGTTAGAGGTGTGGGCTCTGAAGTTTAAGTTCCACTTGCATTAAATACTAGAGACCTTTGGCACATTACTTACCTTTAATTGTCTGTTTCTTGGTCTGTAAAGTGGGCCAGTATAAATTTACCTAGTAGGACTGCCATGAAGAGGAGGGACACATAAAATACTTAGAGTTCAGTAAGATGCAAAAAAAAAAAAAATTTGTTATTAAGTATATCTGGCGTTATTACTGGCAGTGCAGTTTCTGGTTTGAAAGTATGAGTGTTTGAAATTTTCTTAAGATGTTGCCAAATTGCTTTTCAAAGGGGTTTATACCAATTTATACAGTCTCTGTCCTGCCTTGTTTTCTAAGGGATGAGTGAAATATTGTAATGACTAACATTATTGTAGAAACTTGAGCTGTTATTTGACTTTTTTTTTTTTTTTTTTTGGAAAGATCTTAAAATGCCCCTTTTTTTGCATTCCTGAATATGTTCTAAAATATCGATCTGCCATTTCATGTCAAACTTAAATTTTATTTTTTGGGGAATAGTTGAAAAAAAGTTGCTGCTTTAGGGAAAAAAAATTGAGAAATCATGAAATTGCTAAAGTATGGGTCCAAATGCAGGCTTTCTGCAAAGATCTTTTGTAAAGGATTAACAGAATTTAGAATCTTCAAAGCCTGCAGAAATTTATCAACTTTTGTTTGTTTTAAGATTGGCTTAAGTTTGGGGTTACTAAGGGAAAAAATTGGTTTAAAAGACAACAATGATTATACTTTCTCCTTATTTAGATATAAGCCAATAGTTGATCCATCACTGTGCCTCGGACTTCCTTTAGTTATTAGGGTGATTTCCTCTTGCTAATTGTTTCCCAAAATAATTTTAGTGCCACTCTGCTTTAGTAACATGCCCCCCCCCCGCCATGCCATCCCATGCCAAGAAAGCATCTATTTAGGAATCTTCTTCAGCATAGCTGGGATATTTTAGGCATGGTACTCTGACTAGCAGCTAAAGTGCTGGCATGAGCTACTGACACCTGTTGACAAGTGCCAGTAGTTTTAATTTCTAAAATCTCCAGAATTGTTTGCATATGTGAATTATTAAATCACTTGATGTATCCCATTTCTTTATTCGTTAAGCACACGTTTAGTAGTTGTCATGCATCGAGCAGTATTCTAAGAGTTTTTATTTGCAACACAACTATCTTGTGTAGTGAGACTTGGGACTTATGTATGACAATGACTATGTTTCTAAGAACATTGCCATATTGGATTTCTACAGAACCCTGTCAATTTTTATAGTGCTGAGACAGTTTAATTTTTGTACTAACTCTAAGGCTTGTAATAGAAATCATATTTTGATCTAAAATACTGCTAAGAGGGGTACAACATATACTTGAGGTGTTATTTAATGCTTCTGCTTTAGAGTGTTTGAAGTCTTCCTAATTTAGTATTCTTAATCCTTTTTTTTTAAATCCACATTTTAGAGAAAGTGTTCACAACATTAAGCAATTGGTGAAGCCTGTTTTTTTCTTTTGAGAATTTTTTCCTAGTGAATTAATGATCTCCTAGGAACATCTATTCAGAGAATTTCCGGACCCTTTGCCCTGATGAAAACTGGAGATGAGGCAAACCTGACTGAATTACTCTTGCACCACCAGCCTCTACCCTCCCAAACCTTTTTTTTCTTTTCTTTTCTTTTTTTTTTTTTTTTAGACAGGAAGGACGTCTCTTACCTGTACTGTTTAATGTATATTGACTGTACATCATTGGAAAAAATGGGCACAGGTTTTAATTGGAAGTATAGTAAGCAAAGTTCTAGGAGTTTTTTTCCTCAAGTTTTGAGAGTTTTTAAATATATTCTAGATTCAGTCCCTGTCAGATGTGGTTTGCAAATATTTTTCCCATTCTGTATCTTGTTTTTCATCCTCTATGGGCTCTTTAGTAGAACAAAAAAGTTTTCAATTAAGGCCAGTTTATCAGATTTTTTTCTCTTATGAGACATGTGTTTGGTGTCCTGTCTAAACATTCTTACCAAGCTTTGGGTACCAAAAGTTTCCCTGTGTTTTTTCCTAAAAGTTTTATAGTTTTAAGTCTGCAATTTTGTATTTTATATGCTGTGTGAGGCCTAAATTAAGGTTTTTTGTTTGTTTGTTTGTTTGTTTGCCTATGGATGATATCCAATCACTCAAACTCAAGCCTGATTAGTTGAAAAGACTATTCTTCCTCTTTTGAATTGCTTCTGCATCTTTAGGATTTTAAGCACACTACTAAACGTGTGCTTAACGAATAAAGAAATGGGATACATCAAGTGATTTAATAATTCACATATGCAAACAATTCTGGAGATTTTAGAAATTAAAACTACTGGCACTTGTCAAATCTAAAAGATGCAGAACATTTAGATTTAGTTTTGTGGATCTATATTTGAGAGAAATCTTAAAATTGGATAAATTGTCCCCACTATATTCCTTTTCAAACTAGTTGTAGCTATTCTTTTTCCTTTGCCTTTCCTATAAATTTTAGAAAAATCTTGTCAATAGCTATAAAAAAAATCCCAGGATTTTGATAGATGTTATGTTAATGTTTCTTTAAAAACTAAGCATATACTTACCATGCTATCTGGCAGTCACATTTTCAGGACAGTTGTCTTAGCGAAGTGAAAATGTATGTTCACTAAAAACATATATACACAATTATAGATAACTTTATTTGAAATGACCAAAAAATGGAAACAATCAAATAAAATACTCTTCTGTAGGTGAATGCCTAGGTAAATTGTGGTATATCCAGCCCTTGGAATGCTACTCAGCAATAAAAAGAAACATACAATATAATTGATACATGCAGCAACTTGGATGGGTCTCAAGAGCATTATGCCGAGTCCAAAAAGCCATTCCAAAAAGTTACAACTGTATGATTATGATTTCATTTATGCAACATTCTCAAGATGACACAATAAGCTGAAAAACAGTGGTGGTTGTCAGGGCTTAGGAATGGTACCGAGCAAGGAATGGAAGTGACGGGTGATGGGGGTATCTTTGTGGTGATGAAATAGCTCTGCCTCTTGTTTACCTGGGAGGTCTTTAACCAAATCTGTACGTGTGATAAAATGGCAAAAGACAATTACATATGCATTGTACCAGTGTCAGTGCCCTGATTTTAAAATTATAGTTATATAAGATGTCACCATCAGGAGAGACTGGTTAAAGGGTACATCACCTCCGTACTATTTGGGGGATTCTCTATGAATATAATTTTAAAGACTTTGTAAATACTTTTCATGTGTTATGGGTATGCTCAAGTTTATTTCTGTAATAGCATGACATACGTATATCTTAATTCTAGTTGTGGACATTTTAGAGAAAGAAATTCACTTGGCAAATAGATTTAAAAATCTATGAAAAAAGGAAAATAATAGAAGGGAAATATCAATTTACATAGTTAATATGCTCTTCAAGCTGGAGTTTTCAGACTGCCTTTTTTTCCTTATGTATTAATACATTAGCTTGCTGAAAAAAAAAAAACAAAATGTGAATAACATACTTATATTTCTACTAAGATTATTTCAATCATAAGATCAATGTTATATTGTATCATTGTCCTGAATTTAGTTGTTAAATTATAAGTAAACAAGTGCTTTTAAAGTTCTTGAATTGAAAAAACTACTTTTTTAAGCCTCAGCTTTTCTAAATGGGGCCAGCCCACCTATTTATCTTTGCTTGATAGAATGTGAAATGCTTAGTTCAGTGCTTGTCATGAGTTGGTAATTATTGTATAAAGCTGAGATTTTCCGTTTTTAATGGGGGTCTAAGGATGGAAGTTTCTGCATTGGTCATTAGTATTTGTGCCTGAGTGTTTTCTTCTAGGACAGTCTTTTTTCTTGCCATGAAGAATATATTCTATAGCTTTTGGCCAGAAGCAGACTATTTCCACAGTCAGCAATCAGCATAGAAATGGAACTAACACTTTGGAACTTTAAAAAGAATTAGAGTTTTCTGATGACAGTTTTTATTTTTATTTTTTAAAGAAAAGTAGTCCTTTTATTTTAAGATGATAGGCATGAAAGTAATTTAACTCTTTGGTCCTGTTGCCTTTTAGCTCCTAATATTTTAGGGTCTTTTCCTTATTCTAAAATTAAAACAATAGGTTGCCATTTTTTTTTAATACATGCTCTATTTAATTCAAGCTTTTCACAGTTTTCATCTTAAAAAGAATGGGAAATTTTGTTTTCAGATTTTTTTATATGTTTCAAAAAATATTTCAATTCTTATGTGGTATTTATATTAACTTTTTTCCTCTTCAGATTTCCTCTTGTTTGATAGTCAACCAGAACAATGTTCTACGCACATTTTGTCCTCAGTAAAAGAGGGCCTCTGGCCAAAATTTGGCTAGCGGCCCATTGGGATAAGAAGCTGACCAAAGCCCATGTGTTTGAGTGTAATTTAGAGAGCAGTGTGGAGAGTATCATCTCACCAAAGGTATGATTGATGTCGATATTTTTATTCACTTTGTTGATTGTTGATGTGTAAGATAGAGTTCTATAAAACAACTTTTTAAGTAGGCATCTACGTATGTTGGAGACAAAGAGAATCCATAGATTATCCAGAATTCCAGTTTGATATTTTCTTTCCTTTAAAAAATCTTATAAGTACACAGATAATTTCATTTGCCTGTTTTAATGTTAGATAAACATGTGGTTGGGCAGTACTCAAATATTTTATGTTTGGCTTTCTAGATGTTTTTATACTAAAATATGTGTGTGAGTGTTCCTTATTTAGGAATTTACAAAATACTCAAAATAAGGACCCATTAAGTAGAAATGGTTGCAGGGGTCAGATGTATCTTACCCACCTAGCAAATAGTATCCATATCATCTGCTCCACCTAAGCTTCACAGGCCTACTTGTTGTTTCTTGAAGATAACGAGCATTTTCCCAGTTTCAGGACTTTTGTAAGCTATGCTCTTTCCCTAAATATTTAATTACTGTCTGTCTCTCACTAGAACGGAAGCCTCATGAATGTCCTTAACTTAACCTGCTCTGTTCCTAGAGGAGCTTTTATTGACATCCTCTGAAACTGTTCTGAAGCAATGGTTTTCACCTTTGGATTTCAAAAATAGTATAACTTAGAGTAATACAGGGGTTTTGTGTTGCCAAGAAAAAGAACCTTTAAAACACACAGACACAATTATATCTAACATCATTAGCATTTCATTGAAGAATAGACATGTTGTCTTGAAAAAGTATGTAGGACTAATCTCAGAGGAGGTCCTTGAATATACTATATATGTTACATCTGTGTTGTAAAAGTCCTTTACTGGACCTTGTTTTTGTACGTACATGTACTGAGTGTCCCGTTGTGGAAACATTCCACATCACAGCTGTCTGGCCCAGCATTGGGAGCTGCTCTTCTTATAATTGACAGTTTAGACAGTTGGAATTTACTGGTTTTAAAGACATTTCTATCAGGTTATTTATAAGACAGTATTTCAAAACTTTGTTAAAAGTAAAACTTTACAGAGGAAAACAGGTGACCTGTAGTCGTCATCTTATAATTGGCAGTTTAGACAATACGGGCATATATGTTAAATAAGAGTAGTTCTTAAGAAAACTTTAGTATTTTGATATGCCTTTTAGACTTTTATTTGTGCATGTATTTTACACATAATTTTATCCCTTTTTATGTGTGTACACAAATAGTGCATTAATTAATATGTTTTGTAATAAGACTGCATTCAGAAAAAGCTCTGTTCATAGCTCTACTGTCATTTTAAATGGTTACATTGTAATGTCATAGTCTCTTATCCAAAGAACTTAAATAGAAAAAAAAAACCAGATTTGACCAAATTCGAAGTAAGATCATTTGGATGTTCATAAATTCTCTGCAGAAATATTAGTGTGTATGTTTATCAGCGGCTGCTCTAAACGCTCCTGGGAATGTTCAGTATACAGCATATGTGCTGCGTTAGCTTTATAATATTCAAAAAGCTCTTAATCCAAAACACATTTGGCTGTTAGGATTTCAGATAAAGGATTACGGACCTGTGATTTGGTGGTTTGATTGTGATATATTTTACCAGTGTTTTTTTGGATAATCAATTTTTTCTCTAATTTTTTGAATTTTAATTCCTTTGGTGCTATACAATGCAGCCATTAAAAATTATGATAATGTTACAAACAGAGCTTTTCCTAAATGCAGTCTCATTATAAAACAGCAGTTTTTATGTACACACAAAAAAAAGAAGAAAAATTATGAATGCGTGCACACATAAAAGTCTAGAAGGCATACCAAAGTACTATTAAAGATTTCCCTAGGTGGTCAGATTATTTTTATTGTCTATTTTTTTTTTTAATAACTGTTTAGTAAACATTGCTTGCTAAATGTTTTGTTCACATTCACAAGTCTTTTCTTAATATTGATGTTCAGGAATATAATTGATGGGCTAGGTGATAAACATTTTTTAGATTTCTTGATATACGTTAACAGTTTGTTCTGTGGGGAGATCATACCAGTTGGCACTGCTGGTAAAATTATGAGGCAACAGGATGTTTTTTACTTTTTTATAGGTATGCTTACTGAGATAAGTGAATGGAAAAGGAAAAATTTAGCTGCTTTTTTTTTTTTAATTGATAGGTGTGGCTAATCTTTAACATCCATAAGCAAATATTGAGCTTGATTTAGCCTAAAAGGACAAAAAAAATTTTCGCAGTACGTACAGAATACTTTATACCCTGTTAGGGACACTACAAAATATGAAACAATCAGATATATGAAGGTTTGCACCAATAGCCATAAAACAAAGCATTCATAAAGTTAATGAGTAATGAAAAAAGATCGTGGAATGTATGTGAAAGAGAATAACTTACTTTAAGATCCATTTGTAAGTGGGTTTTTATTTGATCAATTTTGTTTTATTATTATGATAGAGATTTCAACAGAATTAACTGACCTGAAGATGTCTAATGTTTGCTATTGGTGTGTGGTTCTTATTATGGGGAAATGTTGGTTAAATCATTTAGAGCAAGTGTCAGACAAATGACCAGTCGCAGCTGCATGCCTTCCCTCCTTTCCCTCCTCCGGCATCCTCTGCAGAGCTTTCCTGGATATGTAGCCTGTTCTTTATGATGCCTACACAATATAAGCTAGCAGCTAAACTCGGAACCATACTAACCCAGGAACAAAACCTTTTTTTGCCCAAACATTACTTTTAAAGGTTGTTAATTCTGGACAAAATAGCAAACAAAGGTGTTTTTTTGTTTTTTGTTTTGTTTTGTTTTTGTTTTTGTTTTTAATCTCCCTTTCTTAAAGTGCAGTCATATTCATTTTAAACTTCCTAAGACCACATCATAAAAGTAGATCCTCATTTTCCATTAGGAGCAATGTTTTAATTGGGTATTTTTCATACCATATTTATTATTTGGTAAGTCCTAGATTTTATCACAAATTTATTATAATTTTATACACTTAAAAATATATAGCAGTAAACATCAAAATTTATGCTGTAAATCACATGAAATGGGCATAAATGTAGAGCCTGAGGATCATTATAAATAGAATTTCTAGATACAGAGAGTATATATAGAATTTAAAAATAACTCATTTTATAAATAAATTAATTTACTAATCATACTTTAAGCAAATATTTAATAATGTTCTTTGCTACCTTAGAATTTGCTAAGTTTTATGGAGTGATTTGGAAAATGATCTGGGAGAGTTCGAGTTCATGCTGTCTTATTCTCTCAAAAAATTTTTCCTATGGCCAAATGAATTTTGAGTCCTTCTATTTGCATTGTTTACTTGTCTCATTCTTTTCCCAACTACTGTATCTCATCTCACATAAGCACTGATTGAGCTCTGCCTTGAAAAAAGAAACAGGATAAGAAATACATTTTCTGGTGAAAAAGATGGGGTACCATTCCATTGTCTTTTATCAGTATGCTTTCTAGCCAGGTAATAAAACCTTGGTGAAAAGTGTCTTAAACAGGAAATTAACAGGCTTGCTT
This sequence comes from Eidolon dupreanum, assembly GCA_028627145.1. Lineage (NCBI taxonomy): Eukaryota > Metazoa > Chordata > Mammalia > Chiroptera > Pteropodidae > Eidolon > Eidolon dupreanum. Next base: position 12,466,627 of record CM053511.1, read on the forward strand.
AATTAGTAGTTTAGAAATAGCAAGGTTTAGATTGGATTGATTCAGAAGTTCAGTGATGTCATTCAAGGACTCACATTCTTAGTTTGTTGGCTTCTTGTCCTCATACTTAGGGCCTCGTTGTTACAGGGTGACTACAAACAGCTCCAACCCCTACCTACTCAAAACACAGAGAAGGGAGAAGGAAGAGAGGGACATTTTTCTTTTATTGGAAAAAATCTTAGAAACATACTTATTTCTCTTTGGCTGAACTAGATTACACGGCCACTCAGGAGCAAGCATTAGCAGAGAAGACTCAGACAATCAATCATCCATCAAGGCTGGGGACAGTCAGTTCCCAAACAATCTCATTTCAGTTAGTTTGCAAGGAGCAATGGCTCTGGATTAGCATCCAAAAGTGCCACACACTTTGTATTTTGCTAATGACAACAACAATCCATGGAACACCTTAGTACCTACTTCATGGCTACCTTCATGTTTAATTCATGAATTATCTGCCAGTCTGTCCTTCATGGATAGTTGGGGAATTTACTGGTAAAGGCATTGAGAAATAAAATCTAGGTGCTTATGAGGTAACTTCAAATAAATGATAAAAATACGAAGATATAAAGCAAAAACTGCCTATAAAGTGCACAGAGTACAAGCTTTGAAGTATGATTATCTCTAAAACCAGAAAATTAATTTTATAAATTAGATTAATATTAATGTTTTCTTCACAGGTGAAGATGGCACTCCGAACATCAGGACATCTTTTACTCGGAGTAGTTCGAATCTATCACAGAAAAGCGAAATATCTCCTTGCAGACTGTAATGAAGCGTTCATTAAGATAAAGATGGCTTTTCGGCCAGGTGTTGTTGGCTTTTTTTTTTCTTTTTTTTCTTTTTTTTTTTTTTTAACTTTGGAGCTTCTCATGTTCAGTGTGAAAAACTGCTTAAAAAACATTCTAAATCAGCATGTTTTGTTTTATTTTCATTGCCGTATAAGGGACCCTTCAAAATAGGGTAAGGTTGGGAGAGGCAGTCTTTCAAGGCAATATTCTACTTCTGTAATTACGACAATCACTCCTTTTTGTTTTTCCTCTGTAGCTGCCTTTTTCTTTTAACCCCTTTTACAGCAACTTGTGTAGAACTGCATCAGAGGTTAAACTGTAGAAAACCAATTATATGATTTTTTTTAAATATAGCTCAGATTTAAAAATCTTAGGATTTTAATGTTTTTCATGAATAATTTTAATGTACAGCATATTCTTAAAATAAAATTCACTTTTAAATTGTTGAGAATTTTAAATGTTCTCTGTAAGTTTTTGTCATTTTATTTTAGGTAATAATTGATTCTAAACTTCTATCTTCATAGATAATTACTAAGGTATATATCTGAATTCATATGTCATTCTGTAATTTTTTAAAGCATTGATGACATTTCTAAATTATCTGAATGTATAGAAGAGATGCTTTCTACAGTAGTTTCTACTGAGACTATATTCTAGTACTTTAGTTTTATTATATGAACAGTGACATTTTTTGAGATCTAAGATTTTATTTAAAAGTAAAATATTTAGGCAGAGGCTGTATTGAATTATTTCTTAACACGTAGCTAATAAGTGCCTTTTGTTTAAATAATTTTTTTATTTTTATCTTTTGAAGCAGTCCCTATTATAGACAACCTGAAAAATATAGGGGAAAATATGAAGAAAATGAAAATCTTTTAGTCTCACTTTCCCTAAAATAACCAGCTTCTCTTAACATTTGGGGTACTTGTTTGCATTCATTCCTTTTTCTCATATATTTCATGCTTATTAAAAAAAAAACTTGTATTTGTTGATACCCTTATAAAGACTTGTTAGCTTAATGTATAATTAGTGCTTTGACTTTTTTTGTATAGCAAATAGTATAACTAATGATTATAGAAAAACAAAAATACTTGTGCCTCAAAGTACTTTGCTACTTTCTAGAATATAACCTTAGGAAATTATACTGACTACCTTCCTTTGATCCCTGGATAATCTATAATGTAGCCAGGCCTTGAAGCTTCCATTTCTTTTCCAGGTGTTGTTGACCTGCCTGAGGAAAATCGAGAAGCTGCTTACAATGCAATTACTTTACCTGAAGAGTTTCATGACTTTGATCAGCCACTGCCTGACTTAGAGTATGTCTTTTTTTTTAATTGGTGACGTGGTCTACAAAAACACATATTATTGGCTTCCAAATGTATAGTTTTCCTTGGAATGTTTTGACATTGGGTTAACAGTTAGCTAAAATACATGTACTTTGTTTAGGATAGTGTGTAAATATGAAATGTATAAGCTAGAAGTGCTTTTTTAATAGTGTAAATGATGTGAACTTTAACACAGCTAAGATAAAAGAATTCTGATGTGCTTAGGCCAAAGCTATGTAAGCTGACCAGTTGTGGTATGTGCTTTCTATAATGACATCAGTAAACTTGAACTATTGTTTCATGATTTTTCTTCAGAGGAATGTATTAAAATCATCTACTGTTGTTTTTTTGTTTTTTTTTTTGGCCAGGCTTTATTTGGCCACAATTTTTTTTTTTAAATAAACATGAAATAACTTTCTGTGAAGAACATGAAAGTTGTATAGAGATGGCCATTACAGCAGAATACTGTGGTATATTGTTCCCCTCAAGCCCTCAAAATTCAGCTGTCATTACAGTGACAGGGAATGTGACTAGCTTTCCAAATAATTAAGTTGCACAGTTGACAACCAAGAAACTATTACCAAGTCCATTTATTTTTTGACAATATTGTCTGCTTTTTAAAATGATTTATGATTCCTAATTAAATTTGATTTATGTTGATGTTTTTTGTGTGTTAATTAGTGCTAGACACTACCTAGCCACTTTACTGTTTCTTTCCTGTTTTACTTTTTTTTTTTTTTTTTTTTTTTTACCATGGAAATGTTTTAACATAGCAAAAAGTAGAGGAATTGGTATTATGAATCCCAGGTACTAATCCAGCTTTTTTTATTATCAGTATATTGCCAGTTTTATTTAATATGTATTTTCCCAATCCACCTTCTGACTGCTACTGGATTAAAGCATATTACATATGTTATCTGTAAATACATCAGTATGTATCTCTTTAGAGGTAAAAAAAAAAAATTTTTAAACATCAAACCTTTAGAAAATTTATAGCAATTTCTTAATATAATATCCAATCAGTGTTCAAATGTCCCAGTTGACAGTGCCTTTTTTCCTTTCTTCCAGTTTGTTTGAGTTAGGGTCTGTACAGAGTCTGCGACTGCACTTAGTTGGTATGTCTCATAAGTCTCTTTTAAAAAATATATACCAGCTCTTGGCATCTCTCTTATGTTTTTCCTTGCTATTTATTTGCCAAACAAGCCTGGTGATTTGTTTTGAACTATTTACATTCTGCATGTGGCCAATGATATTGCAGACTGATGTTTAACGTTACATTTTTTAAAATTTATTTAATATTTTTAAACAATATGAAAGGTTATCTGTTAGAGGAAGAAACAGTCTCAGAAAAGCCTGGAAAGTTCAGTGTTCACATAGCCTGTAAGTTGCAGGGCCCTGATGAAAACCTATGCCTGTCTGTTCCATGTATTTCTAAGTTTTTCCTCTCTATAGCATATTGCTTTATGTAGTGATTTCAGCATATGCTATTTTGCTTGCCTGGTCACTGATGGCTTTAAAATTTAAGTACAGATTAATTTCCAAGTCATTTAAATTCTTAGACTATATTTATTTAGTGCTAAATATTAAGGCTCCTAAAACCTTGATAGGTTGTATGTTTTTCTTCTTCCAGAGACACTTGGGATTTTTTTTCTTATAAATATATTACAGTGAGACTTGATTCAAATGTATTTGAAATTCTTTTATAGTGACATTGATGTGGCCCAGCAGTTCAGCCTGAACCAGAGTAGAGTGGAAGAGATAACCATGAGAGAAGAAGTTGGGAACATCAGTATCCTACAAGAAAATGATTTTGGTAAATTACTAGCCACTCGCTATAATTATGTTTGACTTTTGAAAAAGAAAACCAGGCATGTGTTAACATTCATGGACAGAAAGGCTTAAAATTTCATCTTAGGCATTTTCATCAGGAGAATTTGCCTTTCTACCAGTATATTAAGCATCATTTCCATTTATGCACCAAACTTAAAAGTTTATTTTTTGCCTACTCCTGCTCCCTGTACACAGTGATAGGACCTATACATTGATTTGTGTAAAAAAAAAAATTGTGCCAACATTAAAGTGATACATGCTTTTAAACTATTTTGGAACAGTTGCATTGTGTACCTACTATTCTTTTGGCATAGTAGCAAACCAGATTCTTGATGAGAACTTAACAAGAAGTTTAAGTCTATGAATATTAATGCAACCTAACAGACATATATATTTAGATTTACTTGACATTTATAATAACCTAAGTTTGGATCTTAGAGTTGAATTTGCTAGTCACGCCTCAGAATCAGTTTACGAAATATAGATGCTAAAGATTTAAAATTGTAAAGATTGTTTGTCTTATAACAATGATGTTTTTAACTTTTTCAACTAATGATTTTGACTAAAATTTGTTCAGGTGACTTTGGAATGGATGATCGTGAGATAATGAGAGAAGGCAGTGCTTTCGAGGATGATGACATGTTAGTGAGCACCAATGCTTCTAACCTCCTGTTAGAGCCTGAACAGAGCACCAGCAATCTGAATGAGAAAATTAACCATTTAGAATATGAAGACCAATATAAGGATGACAATTTTGGAGAAGGAAATGATGGTGGTATATTAGGTAGGTCACAGCAAGTTGGTTATTCTAACAATTTTCTTCATGCAGTGTTTAGAACAGTTGCTAATTCTGGGTCTTGAGTAAATAACTCTCTAGGTATATATGTGTGAATTGTGACCATTTGGTTCAGTGGAAGTTTTCTGTAAAACTATAGCCTAAAAATATCATAACATGACCTTATTCTGTTTAAAAATGCTTCTCTTGGGGTATTTAATTTTCTTAGTTCTTAAAACTGCTTTATTTGTGTTTGATATCTATGTTAAGTAAATATGTTTTAAATAGAGATGTAAACTAGAAAATATAAATTAGGAATGACAAATATTTTATATACTATTTATAGTTTTGTACACTACCATGAAGAGAAACATGCAAATTGAATAAATTTTTTAATTTAATCCATTTTAACATTATTTTTCTAGTGATTGGCTGCTGTTCTTTTAGTATTTCTTTTAAAAATTATAACAATTACATTCTCTATTTCAGATGACAAACTTATTAGTAATAATGATGGCGGTATCTTTGACGATCCCCCTGCCCTGTCTGAGACAGGGGTTATGTTGCCGGAACAGCCTGCACATGATGATATGGATGAGGATGATAACGTATCAAGTAAGCATTTCAAGTTCAGTGATCTGGGCATGAATGTATGATATCCAGAAAGACATTTAACATATAGAAGACCACAGACTAAAAGTTTAAGCTTTTAATGAACTATAAATCTCCTTAAAAGTAGTGCTTATGATTGATTGCTTGTTCTGATTCTTTTAGGTGTTTAACTCTATGCCACTCCCCATTTTTTGGCCAGTGGGTTTAACTCTGGAGAGACATCCTCATAACTAGAAAACTTTTTTCTTGGTACCAGTGGGTTTCTTTCTGTTTCACAGATGGATTTTTTTTTCCATTTATAGGATATATATCAAATACCCAAGCCTTTTGTGACCATATTTTTGTTTTTATAGTGGGTGGGCCTGATAGTCCTGATTCAGTGGATCCTGTTGAACCTATGCCAACCATGACTGATCAAACAACACTTGTTCCAAATGAGGAAGAAGCCTTTGCTTTGGAACCTATTGATATCACTGGTAAGCATGCTCTTTGACTTACAAAACTTAGAACATAAGGTCCTAGCTCTGGCTTTTGTCCACTGATCAATCTGCTACTCTCATTTTGGATAACTAAGCTACTTTCTCTGTCACCTATCATAGAATCTTTATTTAATTCATATATAATTATAGAATATATAAGTTGCTGTGAAATATAAACTTATAGAACAAGTTTTCTAATATGTATCTTAGTATTTTGGGATTCCCATAATGCTAGTGGGTCACATATGTAACAATTAGAAAACATTGTAAAGCATTTTATAGTAAAGTACAGGACTGACTAATCAATTATTTTCCAAAGTTCTAGATTCTATATAGTAGGGCTGCAATTTAGGAAAACCTAAAAATACTTTTTTAATAGCAAAAGTTCTAAAAGCAATCTCCTGTTTCTTTCAGTGCTTATTAAGAAACATAGAAAACATTTAATTGGGTGGGAGTGCTGCTTAAGAGACAGTTCGAGATACATAATTTGAATGTGAAACTCAAAATTTCTGGATGGTTTATGGGTACAGTGGGCTAGAATACTTGAAAACAGTTACAGTATAATTCATGATGTAGTTATTTTAAGTAGAACAAGATTAACCTTTTGAATTTCCTACTTAGAATCTGATCGGCAAAAACTGTGACTTGGGCTTCTGGTTTATAGAGTGCTTACTATCTACCTGGCTATTTAGGAACTAAAAATGTAACAATGAACAAGTCTATCCTCATGGAACTTAAATACTAATTAGGGGAACATGAGTAATTAAATTAAATAAAAGATGTACTGTGACAAATATTAAAGAAAACTCTAAACAAGGTAAGGGAGATACACTGCAGTGTTTATAACGTAGGGTAGTTGGGCTTGGCCAGCTGTTTTAAGAACTTGAACTTTTGCTTTCAGAGACAGGAACTCTTCAGTAGCTGGAAGACAGGGGTTAAACAAAGAATGTCACTCTGTAACATCTTTTTGAATCTTGAATTTTGAACCATAGGAATATTTATATATAAAACCTGCGGTATGTAACATGTCTATTGGATGGAATCTTGAGTTTATTTAATCCCATGAGCTTTTTATGTCTTCAGAAATTGAGATAATGCTGCCCACTTTGCAAAGGTTTTAGTAAGGGTTAGAAGTGAATATATAAAAGGTATCTGTGATAGTCCTGGACCTGGAGTCCCAGGTCCATCTGACTGTATTTGAGCTTGTTTCGCTTCGTCAGGCCGCTTGTAGAACTGCCATATATGAATTATAACTTTTCCAATAAAAGTCATAGTAATTGCAACCATTTATAGAGGTCTCACTCTATATGTCAGACAGTATACTAAGTATTTTACAACTCCTGTAAGTGGTTGGCCATATTTCAAGTGAGAAAATGAAGAGGTAAGGAAGATAGGGTTAATTCTTCTTCGTGATCACTCAATAAATGGCAGAAGCCAGTATTTAAGTCAAAGTATGCTGTGTTCCATGTTTACAGCATAAAGCTACATGGGCAAATATGTATTAGCTCTTAAATTATTTTATACATTTTGTACTAAATATGTATTCATTTAGTTATTCAGCAGTTTTATTGAGCACCTGTTGTTTGCCAGCCTCTTTTCTATATGGTGCTTGGGAAACCTCATTTAAAACAGATTCTCCCTTCATAAGGCTTAACTTTTCTAGTAAGTATGTAGAAAATTGGGATACAATGAGACCCAGTCTGGTTGCTGTGCCTTTCGTGCTACCCTGTCAGGAAATTGACTTTATTTTCTTTTGTCATTTAAGTCAAAGAAACAAAAGCCAAAAGGAAGAGGAAGCTAATTGTTGACAGTGTGAAAGAGCTGGATAGTAAGACAATTAGAGCCCAACTTAGTGATTATTCTGACATTGTTACTACTTTGGACCTGGCACCACCCACCAAGAAACTGATGATGTGGAAAGAGACAGGAGGAGTGGAAAAACTCTTCTCTTTACCTGCCCAGCCTTTGTGGAATAACAGACTACTGAAGGTAATACAGTTTGCAGAATTTTTTATTTCATATACATTTTGACCATTTAAAAAAATACTTTTAAAACCTTCATGTGAACCATTTTTGATCAGTTATTTTTCAACTATATGGTACCTTTCTTAAGTCACAGAATTCTGAATATAACTTGATCTAAAAGATCACGATAAGTGACACCTACATCTCTAAAATACGTAGAATGATTTTTCTCTGTACTAAAAAGGTACTAGCATTTTTAATAATAGTTCTCCACAACCTCCTATGATAAATTGTTTTGTTGCCTTAGTGTATACTGTGCTTCAAGTCTATACAATCTTTAGATGTTGCTCTCTGGCCAAAACGTGGCAGTTCTAGATTTCCTACAATTAAGAATTCTGGCTTTATGAGAATAAGCCCTTTTCTGCTTACTTTAGGTTCCACTATATTCCAAAGCAAGGTTCTGAAGCATCTGATGAGTGACATGGTGCTGTTAGGCTGTTATTCTTTGTAAAGTTGAAATATGTATACAGCCAATTGATTTAACTTTATGTTTTACTGTATTCTAAATTTTAAGTGTTTCAAAGTGGCAAGGCTATGGTAAACTGCTATTTATTGAAAGCACAGTCATATAATGGTTTGAAAGATTTGCATTCTCCGACTCAGTCGCCTTACAGTTTTTCCTAAGGAAGAAGAAATTTTCCATAATTCAAAATACGGAAAAGCCATTTCTTTGAAAATGTTCATTACATTGTTATTTACAGTTAAATTTTTGAAAAGAAACTTAAAATATTGAAAAATGATTCAAGCGTGAGATATATATACAAACATATGCACATATATAGATAGACCTGTCTCCACTTGGAATATTATGCAGTCATTAAAAACATTAAAATGATAGGTAATAAGAGTACCATATACTATTAAGTGAAAAAAGGACTTTATAAAGAAAGCTGTTTGGTGATTATAGTTAGATTGGATTTTAAGTATATCAATATGAAAGTAAACTGTAAGCAAATAAATTTAAAACTTAGGTGTTATCTGAATTACAAGATAATGCATTAAAATTTTATTTTTTTATTTTCAACTTTTCTAAAATTGCCATTATAATTTGAAATCCTGTATTTAAGATCATTTTAAGATGGAATGAAGTGTAAATGTTAATAACATTAAGTAGAAATCATTCTAAATTATATATATACTGATTACAGCTGTTTTATTAAAACATGGAAAATAGAAATGTCAGTGGTGGGTTGTCAGTTAATGTGATTTATAATTGAGATGTTTTCTTAACATTTTTTTTATAGCTCTTTACACGCTGTCTTACACCTCTAGTTCCAGAAGACCTTAGAAAAAGGAGGAAAGGAGGAGAGGCAGATAATTTGGATGAATTCCTCAAAGAATTTGAAAATCCAGAGGTTCCCAGAGAGGACCAGCAGCAACAACATCAGCAGCGTGATGTTATCGGTCTGTTCTATGGGAATAGTTTTCCTGATGAAGTTTTACATAAACATTAAGCTTAAAATTTATCTGTGTATTGACAGTAAAAGAAATCAAGAACAAAGAAGTATACTATCATATTTTTGGACAGGGAAATACTTGCCTTATTATATTATTACATGTGATCACTTTGTTAGAGATGAAGCTGTCTCTTTTTAGGATTGGATGAGTGATAGTCTGCTAAAGGATTGTCCTGCATGGGACTGGAGGTGGGACTTGTCCTTTTAAGGCCTCTTCCCACCTTTAAGTGTATTGTTATAAAGTGAATTATCTTTGTGGAGGTAAAATTTTATTCGGCCATCTTCATTAGAGAAAGTACCTGTGTATTAGTGATAAAAGTAAATGGTTCTAAAATATTAAGACTGTATGACCTAACTCTTCATATGACCAATTGCAGATGAGCCCATTTTGGAAGAGCCAAGCCGCCTCCAGGAGTCAGTGATGGAGACCAGCAGAACAAACTTGGATGAGTCAGCCATGCCCCCACCACCACCTCAGGGAGTTAAGCGAAAAGCAGGACAAATTGACCCAGAGCCTGTGATCCCTGTAAGCAAGCATATCTCTCCATCACAGTGTTTGGGGCTATTCATTTTAAATCCCTAGTAATAAGGCTAACTATTTAAGGAGCTCTTGTAAAATAGCTTAGGCAGAAAATGCAAAGGACTGAGCCTAGGGAGGAAGAATGACATCTGAGCATTCAAGCACAGTGTACCTAAAATGAGAGAACGTGCTCTGGGAATTTTCAGTCTTTCTAACTCTTACTGGATAGTCTTGCTTCAGAGTGACCTAAAGTGAACATCCTTGGTTAGTATGACATGCTTAACACTGAACTGGCTTCTGGTTTGTTTATTTTTTTTAGTTTCCATTCCTTTATCAACAAGATTGAGCATTCTTTCTTTGGTTTTATTGAGAAATAATTAACATATAACACTATTAAAGTGAAAAACAATGATTTGATACATATATTGTGAAATGATTGCAATAAGTTTGGTTAACATCACCTCACATGGTTCACTTTTTTCTTGCGATAAGAACTTTTAATATCTACTCTCAACCACTTCCAAGTATATAATACAGTATTATTAACCATAAGCACCATACATGTACTAGAGCCCCAGAACTTGTTCATCTTATAACTAAGTTAACCTCTGACCAACGTCTCCTCATTTTCTCCAGCCCCGCAGTAGCCATCATTCCTTTTGCTTCTATGAGTTTGGCATTTTTAGATTCCACACGTAAGCAATATTATATAGTATTTGTTTTTCTCTGACTTCAGTCACTGAGCATAATGCCCTCAAGGTTCATCCATGATGTTGTAAATGGCAAGATTTCCTTCTTGTGGCTGAATAATATTCCATTGTATGTGTATATCACATCTTCTTTATCCACTGACAGACGCTTAGGTTTTTTCCATAATGTTGCAATGAATATAGGGGTGCATATATTTTTTTGAGGTAGTGAATTTATTTCCTTCAGATAATACTCAGAAGTGGAATTGCTGGATCATATGGTAGTTGTAGTTTTCATTTTTTAAAGAGTCTCCATACTGGCTGCTCTAATGTACACTCTCACAAGTAATGCACAGGGATTCCCTTTTCACATCATCTCCAGCACTTATTTTTTGCCTTTTTAATAATAGCCATTCTAACAGGTACGAGGTGACATCTCATTGTGGTTTTGATTTGCATTTTCCTGGATGATTAGTGAGATTTGAGCGTCTTATGTATCTGTTGGCCATCTCTATATCTTTGGGAAAATGTTCAGATCCTCTGCTTATTTTGAATCAGATTTTTTATTTTTTTATTTTTTGAGTTGTGCGAGTTCTTTATCTCATAAGCAGTTAGTGGCTAAAATATATCAATTGCAAATATTTTACCTATTCTGTAGGTTGCCTTTTCGTTTTATTGATGGTAACTTTTGCAGAAGCTTTTTAGTTTGATGTAATCTGACTTGTTTATTTTTCTGTTGCTTTTGATGTCAGATTCAAAATATATTTGCCAAGATCACTGTCAAGGAGCTTACTGCCTTAAGATTTTTTCTAGGAGTTTTATGGTCTCAGGTCTCACATTCAAAGTCTTTTTATTTTGAGTTTAATTTTGTATTTGGTGGCAGAAATCAGGGATCCAGTTTTTTTGGCACCATTTATTAAAGAGACTGTCCTTTCCCGGTTGTATATTCTTGGCTTGTTGTAAATTAATTGACCATATATGTGGGTTTATTCCTGGGAGCTCTATTCTGTTCCAGTTTTTGGCTTAATCTTTAGCAAACATTCTTGCATATCTCCAGTACTAGGCAGTTTTAGACTGTCTTATAAGTAATCAATATATTTTTCAAATTACAAAAAAAAAGTAACATATGGCTACTTTATTCAGACCAGCTATCATTAGATTCACTTAAAATAGGAAAACTAAAACAAGTATAAAGGAAATAAGGTCTGGTTTAGTATTTCCCAATCTTAACTCTATAGAATAAATGAATCTGAGCAAAGAGAGGCTCTTTGGGAACCTTAGCCTCTCGGTTTAGCCTCTATCAAGAGGTAATAGCAAAAGAATACTCTTTGCCAGTTTTAAGAACCACTTCTCTGCCCTCTGGTGCTAAGGAGTTGTCAAAAAGAGCATTTTTCTCTTGAGCTCAGGAATAGGAATGGGAACAGGTAAATGAGTGGATGGTTCTAGTACCACTCTCCTGATATTGTTCCCTTGCCATTCCTTTGGTTTGTTTAGACTGTTTTTCAGTGTTTTCAACTGTTACTATTAAGCCTGAGGAAGGAAATTCAAAAGCTGGACCTAGAAAAATTGTCTCCTTATTCCTATTGCTGCAATAAGAGCTCCAGAGTTCTTATTTAGAGCCCAAGCTGAGTTGTGCTAGCTTTAGGCAGTTTTCTGCAGTAATGGTTGACAGTACCAGGCTAATTGATGGTAAAGCTTTTTTGTGCTGTCCTGGAGTTCAGTGGGTTTTGTGTTTTTTTCCTAAAATGCTACTACAGAAAGTTTTGGGGATTTTTACTGTATTTTTCTTATTTGCAAATTCTCACATAGAATTTTAAGTAAGTATAAGAAAATACCAAAAAGTATAAAAACCACTTTTCTAGGATGACGCTGCTTTTTCTGTTGTAGCTTTACAATAAAATAAAGATGTATATTCAGTCTTTGATTGTGAGGAAGTATGGCAATATGACCCCAGTGTTTCTCATTTTGAAAACTTTAGCAGCATATATTGCATGTTTAAAAGAAGCTGCTTTTAAAGTGTACATCTTAAATTGCCTTATTTTCATTTAAGCCTCAGCAGGTAGAACAGATGGAAATACCTCCTGTAGAGCTGCCTCCGGAAGAGCCTCCAAATATCTGTCAGTTAATTCCAGAGTTAGAACTTCTGCCAGAAAAAGAGAAGGAGAAAGAGAAGGAGAAAGAAGATGATGAAGAGGAGGAGGTAAAGTAACGTTGTAGAGAGCTCTAATGAATAAATTCCCATTCAAGCTTTAGCAAAAATCTTCATCCAGCTGTTTTACTTTTTATATTGGAGATAACTGAGCATCAGAATGATGAAAATTGTTCAGACGTAATCAGAATGTAGTCAAATTCTTAGTGATCTAGTTCATCCTTAAGAACATCAAATTTTGGCTCTCTTGTGGGCTTTTGAAAGACATGGGACTGCCTTTTGCTGATGTTTTGCTTGGCTTCTAAATTGTAGCTGCTTTTATCCTCTGGTCAGTTCTTATTGTTATCTGTGGCCTGGAATTCAAATATCCAAACATTTCTCATTTGTGTGTATGGGTTTTGTTTTCATTAGACTGGGGTGGGGATATGACTTGGCTAAAATAGATTGAAGGCTCGAATGACATAAAACAGTAGAAGTGTTTTAGGAATGGATTTTCCTTTTCCTGAGGTATGTTTTGGCTGTTCAGTCTTGAAGTTGTTGTATAAAACTTAGAATATATTCTTTAAAGTGTCTTCCAGGTAGCATTGAAGTTTTTAAAATTTCTTCCAAGACTAAAGGTTATGCATTGGACACATTTTCATGTGTTTATATTTGTGATTTATTATTATGCCAGCTACAGATTTCGTAACCACTTAGTGCTTAGGAGCATTACGTTGTTTTAAGTCAGAATTAGCCCAGAGCTACTGGAGGCTACGTGTGAGTGTGTGCCAGTATTGTAGACTTAGTGTGGAATCAGCATTTAAAATTGTGCTTCCCGTTATGTGTAAAGCTGTTTACTTCTGGCTCTTTGGAACGTGATACATAGTTTAAGCCTGATTGCATCTCAGCTCCTGCCCCACACCAATTTCAGAAAGTCATTTAGGTAGGTAGCAGCTGACTAGGAGCTAGGCGGCTCAAGTGAAGTATAGTCATTTCTTTTAAAACATCTTGTAGACCAGTACTGCTTATTCATTTTTGCTAGTTTGTGGGTTCTTTGGTACTGGTCCACAATGAGATTAGGAATCATCTAGAATACCATGCTATTAAAAAAAAAAAAAAAGAAATTCAGTTGAAATAAACTGTTTAGTGGCATAGTTGATTTATATCCCAGCATAAGTTCCTTATCTTAACAGGGGCCAAATAACCAACAGCTCACCAACCAGCAATAGTCCATGGACCACTCTGTGTAGACCACATCCTTATAGACCAGTACAGAATCATATATTCAGCCAAATGTTTGCTTGCAGGTACAGAGGACTTTCTTTTGTAATTTAAGAAAGACAAACTTCTACTAAATCTAAGAGATTTTTCAGCAGCATCAAGTATAATTTCTACTACTCAAGATACAGTTTAATTTAGAGCTCTCAGGCGATAAAGAAATATTTTGGTTGGTCAGCTTTTTCTTAAAGTGTGTATGGGGGGGGTTCATTTTTATTCAGGATGAAGATGCTTCAGGAGGTGATCAGGATCAAGAAGAACGAAGATGGAACAAAAGGACTCAGCAGATGCTTCATGGTCTTCAGGTATGCCAGGATAGAGTTTTCATCACAGATTTTTGGCATTGCTTCCTCCCCTCCCCCCCCAAAAAAAGAAAAAGTTATATGCCATAACCAGAAAATCTACCTTTGTGAAACTTTATAGAACATATTTTAAACTGTTAGGCCAAGAGTAAGAAGCCTGGCAGGTTTCCAGTGGCTACTTTCCTGTGGTTCTCTTGCAAAACAGAATTGTAGTGGTGATTTATGGTACTCCTTTGTGTGTCTCCATCTTATATTTGAGCAAATTTAATGTGTTTCATTTAATGTGTTTCAAGCATTGAATTTGTCCATTCGTTGTAGTGTCAGATGTCACTTAACCCTTGGGCCTTAATTCATCAGAGGAGGTAGCTTGAGCATCTGACATACCAGGCAAGCTGCTCAAGGTTTCCAAAATAGATTCAAAGGATAGTTAGATAGACTGAGAACTATAAGTGCCAGATTTTGCTATTGTATCATATTAAATGTCCAAAGAAATGAGTTATTTTAATATTTGTTGAAACAACTGCTTGTTTCTTCTATTTGTGGTTTTAGACTTACTGTAATATATTTTACCTTCTTGATTAATGAGAATCACTTTGTGCTGCTCAAAAAAGTCCACTCACAACAGAATAAAGAAGCAGTGTACTTTTTCTAGAATCCAAAATTGGCATCTTCCTGTGCAAATCACTTTTGATTCTTTGTTGTTTTTCAGCGAGCTCTTGCTAAAACGGGCGCCGAGTCTATCAGTTTGCTTGAGTTATGTCGGAACACGAACAGGAAGCAGGCTGCAGCGAAGTTCTACAGCTTCCTAGTCCTGAAAAAGCAGCAAGCTGTTGAACTGTCACAGGAGGAGCCGTACAGCGACATCATCGCCACACCTGGGCCCAGGTTCCACATGGTTTGAGCAGCTTAGAGGCACTAGAGCTAGTGTTCAGGTCACTAGTGTGTACAAATTGCCCCCATGTGTAGGGCACACAAAACCCTTTCAGAAAATCTAGATGGTTGTCTGTACAAAGTCTCTCTCTGTCTTTTTCTTTCATTTTTTCCAGTATTTTAAATTTATCAGTTTCATCTTTAAGGGAAACTGCTTTTATAGATTGTGTTCTGATGGAGAAAACAAGCATCCCAAGGACCCAGAAGATTAACAGCTCAGAACAGATGTGCGCAATATTGGCACACGTATGACTTTGAGTAGCAGTTGAAAAATCAGGATTTTTATCTTAATTCTCCGTTACTGCACTGGAAAAGAAAACTTGTTAGGAAAAATCCTGACAGTTTAAGAACTATGGTGTGCGTCTGTCTTTGACAGAAAGAATTGTCTTTTTCCGTCAGTAATACCGGCAATCTTCTTGGTAACCAGTACTTAGGGCTGGTTTCCAAAACACAGATTGTCCTCTTGAAATACTGAGATAGGTTTTAAAGTAGAATTTCATAATGACCAAGGGGGTGTGTGAAATCGTGTTGTAACTAACCCCCTTCAGCTACAAAAAGATAGAACTTGCTTTAAAGTGTTCTATTTGATAAATCATTCCATTTGAATCTTTTTAATGGACCGTACTATCTTGAAATCTGTTTTAGTGAGGCTCTAAAATGAGCAGAAATAGACTTTTTAGAATAGAATGAATTTTAAAAAACCTTTATAACTTTCCAGGAGCTATAAATCAAAGTTTTAAAAAGATGTTTGGATATATTTGAGTATTCAGATCATGAAAATAGAATTTGCTATGCCAACTCAAAGGACAGACTGATGGGAAATTGTACACCTGGTTGACTTAACCTTTCAGCAGACAATGCTGTAAAAACTGATGGCTTTTCTGATATTTATTATAAGTTTTATTACTGACCTCTTTTTCCAACGCTGCACACTCCTGTGCTTGGAACTTTAATAGCTTTGCAACAGAAACCCTATATCCAGTTTCCTATAATTTAAGTGAAAATATCCAAATAAAGGCTTTATTATTAACAGATCAGATAGCACCAGAAATTATGTGACTATTATGATTATCAGAACGTGTCTTAACTTTTTAGGGCAAAATTACTCACACTGAAAGTTCTAGCTTAAGTGTTGGCACTTTGTGGAGAAAAAAATTACTTTTGAAACTCAGACTTCAGTGTATATCCAGTAATTTAAAATTATGTGAAATGTTTTAAATTTGTGAACTCGTAATTACTGTTTTGATTCATTTTCTTGAGATGGTAATTGTATAAACTTGCTATTGCAGCTTTATTTTCAATATGATGTGCCTGTAAACCATGGAATTTTCTCCTTTTGTAAAAAGACATTGTAGATAATTGAATGATTATAGAAGGTCATTAGTTTCTTGTTACACATTTTGTTAGTCTGGTTTTGTTGCTTATTGGGTTTAATATTGTTCTTGAAAAATAGTTGATGCTATGTTATGTATAACTTTTCTAATAAAAGTTGTGTTATAAGCTGTAAATTTTTGGAGTACTGGTTATTCAGTTAGTAACCCTGGAAAACATTAGTGAAGAAGTTAATTGTGCCTTATCTAGAATAATTATCCATGCAAATTGTAAATGAATTTTTCAAAAGATCTTAGACTAAAAAGTAAAAGACTATATTAGTTAAAGAGAAGAGCCATATGTTCTGAAACTTGGATAGATGTAGACTCTTAATATGGTATATGAATGTATATTAAGATTAAAATGAAACCAATGGGTGCTGAAGGTTCTTTGGGGCATAGAACGCCTAAAAAGAGGTCAGTGACAACACCCTCTTGACGCCGAAGTACATACACATTATGACATGCCTATGGGTGTATTTCCTTGAGCTCTAAACAAAGCCGATAAGCATGTTCTGGAGATGTCCTGGGTCCATCTGAAAAGCATACTGAAGGCCAGGACATTCATTAAATTGGAATGTTCCCACCTTTGTATTCAAACCTCTGATCTGTCCCATCCCCAGCTGTGAGCTCGGCGAACTCAGACTTTATGCTTAAGTCAGGGCTTAAACCATAACGAATTTAATGCTGTTGATAATTGGAAAAAGTGTTGACTAAGCATCGATTATCCTAAAACCCGAAAAGCTTTAGGGCTCACCACTTAAGATAAAGAATGATAATCTAATCTGAAATTGTTGGGACCCTAGAACACAGCATGCCAAAATACCTGGGGTTAGTCCAGAGAGTTCTCATGTGATAAGCTTATGCTAAGATTTGAAAGATGGCTCAGCGTAGTAAGTAAAGTGAATGGTTTCATTTTGCATACAGCAGGACCATGAGTATTTGGTTTGGGACCAGTGGAAACTTAGAGTATGATCCTCCCTAAAACGCTCACCTACTAGAGGCCTGCAGTAGAAAGAGCCGTGGACCAGGGCCCCGGAAACAGCTTCTTAGTACCGGGTGGACTTCTAATGAAAGTGAGATCACACCTGTTCTCAGGAGTTGTGAAAATCCCATGAGCTAATTAAAAGCAGTTTGAAAGGCAGCTAATCTTTATGTAATGGGGATAAACATGAGTTTTTCCAGGTCACCCCGGTGCACATGCTTGGGCAAGGTTCTTCACCTTTCTGATCTAGGGCACCTCAATCCATCTAAATCCAAGCTGAACTAATTCTACTTATTCTTTCCGACGCCCTAACGCCTCACCTTGCTGAGTGGCTCCTTCACTTTCCACATCTCCAGTATTTTACAACTCCAGTTTAGACTGGCCATATTTCAGATGTGCAATAGCCATATGTGACTAGTGGCTAGCATATTAGCACAGCTCTAGCATGACATTAAAAGGTTGCACAATCTTAATACTCAAACCTATGCAAGGTGTTTAGAGTCTATGTCAGAAATCTAATGTTAAGATAGCTTGCAGTATTAACAGGGTTGTCAGAGTAAACCTCATTTAGAAGGCAAAGTTCTGAGCAAAGAGGCCTGAAGACTGTTAGACAAGGATGTATAAGGGAAGAGTGTTTCAGAAAGAGGGAATGACTAGAGCAAAAACTGGGGCATACATATGCCTGCCATGTTCAAGATATGAGGCAAGACTAGACACTGACTAGAACAAAGTGAGGAAGTAATGTGAAATAAGAGATTATAGCAAAGACTCTCAACCTTGCTGCCCTTTGCAATCACCCAGGGAGCTTGAAAAAGTGCATCTGGGTTTGAAGCCCTGTGGAACATTTCTCTAGGTTCTTATTGCCCTCTGTAAAATAGTTGAATAGATGCATTTTTGGAAAGAATTTACACAGTAATGGATCTCCCACCAAATCTTTGAGTAATGTTAATACTCCTGGAACTCAGTCTTACTGCGTGGTTTGAAGTAAACCCTGAATGCTGCCACTGGTACCTGATTTGAGAAAGACAGGTCAAGTGAGAAGTAAACTCGCAGTTAAATGGACCAGGGTTACTTGACACTATTCAACTATAAATTTGCGCCATCGGTGCAGAACTTGCAGTCTTGTGAAGATTACATGAAATAAAGAGTGCCTAAAACAGTGGGCATTCAATAAATGGGTAATGTTTAAAGTAAGATATTCATTAGAAAATGGAGTTTTCAGAATATGAATTTGACAGTGAGATGCAAAATAGAATGAAGATACTAACAGTTTTAAACACTGAAATCTGAATGAAATGCCAGAAGGAACCTAGAGGATGTTCATTCTCTGAACATTTCCTCCCTTTCAGCACACTATCTTCCCTCTGTCTGCAATCCCCTACAAAATGAACATTCCTGGGCTGCAAAGATAAACAGGAGGTTCCTAAACTCCCCAGCTTCTGTGGACACCCCCAATGTATAGCTACACATGGAGCGATTTCCTTTAAAAGAAATCCAGAAACTAGCTGACTCCTACACATTGGAGAACAAGAAAATACCCACATAAACAGGAAAGGCTGAGTCGCTCCCACTATAAAGCCCACCCCCAGCACAGTGATATACAGTTGAGAGGAAACACAACTCCTTTCTTCTCTCTGACCAGTGAAGGAATTAGATCCCCACATCCAGTACCACAACTTTTAAGACTCTCAGAGGGATCGGCCCCCAAAGTACTTAACTGAAAACCAACAGGGCATTTGCCCAGAAGACCCACAAGCCTTAGCAAACAAATCCTTAACAGGTGCAGTGAGCTCTCACCATGGCTACCCCTCAGACAAAATAACCCATCTTCCCAATCATCCCCTGAAAGGGCCCTATTTTCATACTTTAAAAACTATTGCCTAAGGGTCAGGCTTCTCTTCTAGCAGTCCTCTAGGGGCTGACTGATTCTCCCCTGAATCATCAAAAAAAAAAAAAAAAAAAACAACAACAAAAATCCTGGACCAGATGGCTTCAGAAGTGATTTTTACCAAAGAGGAATTAACACTTATCGTCAAATTCTTCCAGAAAAAATCAAAGAGGTAAGGTGCTAAGCTCATTTCAGGAAGCCGTTATCCTTATTCCAAAACCATACAAAGACGTTACAAAAAAAGAAAAATATAGGTCAATATTCCTGATGAACATAGATGCAAAAATCCTCAACAAAATATTAGAAAAGCGAATTCAGCAATACATTTAAAAAATCATATAATCAATTGAGATTATTCCTGGTATGCAAGGTTGGTTCACTATCCATAAGTCGATTAATGTGATACACCCCATAAACAAAATGAAGGTAAATATTATATGATTCTATCAGTGGATGTAGAAAATGCATTTGACAAAATCCAGCATCCATTTATGATAAAATAGCAAAATGGAAATAGAAGGACCATAATTCAATAAAGACAATATATGACTAACCCACAGCTAACAACATACTCAACAGTGAAAAGCTAAAAGTGTTTTCTTTAAGATCAGGAACAAAACAAGAATGTCCACTTACATCACTTTAACTCAACATAGTATTGGTAGTCCTAGCCATAGCAATTAGACAAGAAATAAAAGGCATCTAAATTGGAAAGGAAGAAGTCAAACCATCATTTACAGATGGCATGACACTGTATATAGAGAACACTAAAGACCACTAAAAAACTGTTAAAACTGATAAATGAATTCAGTAAAGTAGCGGGATAGAAAATTAATATTTGGAAATTGGTTGTGTTTTTATATACCAGTCATGAACTATCAGAAAAAGAAGAAAATAATCCCACTTACAACTGCATCAAAAATATAAATATATAGGAATAAGCTTAGCCAAAGAGGTAAAAGACCTATACTCAGAAAACTATAAGACACTGAAGAAAGAAATTGAAGAAGATAACAAATAAATGGAAGGATATACCATAATCATGGATAGGAAGAATTAACATTGCTAAAATGTCCATTCTACCCAAAACAATCTATAGATTCAACAAGATCCCTATCAAAATACCAATGGCATTTTTTACAGAACTAGAACAAATAATCCTTAAATTCATATGGAATTATAGAAGACCCCAAATAGCTAAAGCAATCTTGAGAAAGAAGAAAGTTGGAGGTATTATTCTACCTGATATCAAATTGTATTACAAAGCTATAGTTATCAAAATAGCATGGTTCTGGCATAAAAACAGACAAATAGATCTGTTTGAAACAGAACAGAATAGAAAGCCCAGAAATAAACCCACACCTATATGATCAACCTATGATATAGGAGGCAAGAATATACAATGAGATAAAGACAGCCTCTTTTAATAAATAGTGGTTGGAAAACTGGACCAATACAAAAGAATAAAACTAGATCACTTTCTGACACCATATACAAGAATAAACTCAAAATAGATTAAATACTTAAATGTAAGACCCAAAATCATGTAACTCCTAAAAAGAAAATATAGGTGGTAAATTCTTTGGCATTACTCTTGGTAATATTTTTTTGAATATGTCTCTTTGGTCAAGAGAAAAAAAAAAAATAGGACCACATCTACTAAAGAGTTTTTGCACAACAAAGATCACCAACAACAAATCAAAAAGAAAATATACTGAATAGAAGATATTCAATAATACTTCTGATAAGGAGTTAAAATCTACAATATATAAGGAACTTATACAACTTAACATCAAAAAGATAATCTCATTAAAAAATGGGCAGAGGACCTGAACAGATGTTTAGAAAAAAAAAAAAAAACACAAAACACAAAAAACAAACAAAAAACATACAAATGGCCGATAGACATATGAAAAGATCAACATCACTAAATATTTGCATCAAGAAAATGCAAATTAAAACCTGTCACAATGGCTATTGTCAATAAATCGATAATCAATGAGTTTGGGTGAGGATGTAAAGAAAAGAGCACCCCTTGTTCATTGTTGGTGGGATTGTAAACTGGTGCGGCCACTGCAGAAAACAGTATGGAGGTTCCTCAAAAAATTTAAAATAGGATAAACGTATGACCCAGCAACTCCAATTCTGTATATTTATTTGAAAAAATTGAAAACACTAATTTGAAAAGACATGCACCCCTATGTTCACTGCAGCATTGTTTACAATAGCCAAGATATGGAAGCAACCTAAGTTTCCAATAATAAACAAACAGATAAAGATGTGGCACATATACACAATGGAATATCACTCAGCCATAAAAATAAATGAAATCTACCATTTGCGACAACACGGATGGACCCAAAGGTTAATATACTAAATGAAATAAGTCTGACAAAGAAAGACAATACTATACGACTTCACTTATATGTGGAATTTAAAATCAATGGGGTGGGGGGATAAGTGAAAAGGAAAAAAGGATTAAGATGTACAAATTTCCAGCTATAAATACAGTAACTGGGACGTAAAGTATGGTATAGGGAACACTGCTAATATTATTGTACCAACTATGTACAGTGTCAGCTGGGTACTAGACTTATGGGGGTGATCATTTAGTAAGGTATATAAATATCTTGTCACTATGTTGTATACCTGAAATTTATGTAATGTTATATGTCAATTGTAATTGAAAAAATTTTTAATTAAAAATAGAGGATGACGGAATATATGCCAACTCATTTTACCAGGCCACCATTACCCTGATACCAAAGCAGATAAGCATGCCATTAAAAAAAAGAAAATTACAAGCCAATATCCCTGATGAACAAAGATGCAAAAATTCTTAACAAAATATTAGCAGACTAAGTTCGACAATTAAAAAGATCATATGCCATGATCAAGTGTGATTTATTTCAAGGATACAAGGATAGTTCAACATTCATGAATCAATGTAATACACATTTAAAAAATTAAAAATTATAATTTCAATAGATGCAGAAAAATCATTTGACAAAACTTAACACTGATTTATGATAAAAACTCTCAACGAAGTGGGTATAGAGAGGATGTACCTCAACATATATGAACCATATATGAGAAACCCAGAGCTAACATCATATTCAACAGTGACAATCTGAAAACTTTTTCTCTAAAAATAAGGATGCCCACTCTCACCACTTTTATTCAATATATTATTTAAAGTCCTTGCAATTAGGCAATAAAAAAAGGTATTCAAATTTGAAAGAAAAAAGTAACACTCACTATTTGCAGATAACATGATATTATATATACAAAACAAACAAACAAACAAAACCCAAAAAACTGTTAAATGAATGTAGTAAAGTTGCAGAAATCAGAATCAATATATAAAAATCTGTTGCATTTCTATATAGCAATAACAAACTATGAGAAAGATAAATTAAGAAAATAATTCCTTTTACTATTACATGAAAAATAAAATTCCTAGGAATTAATTTTACCAAGGAGGTGAAAGACCTGCACGTTGAAAAGTGTAAGGCATTGATTAAAAGAACTAGAGAAGACATAAGTAAATGAAAAGATATTCTATGCTCATTATTGGAAGAATTAATAGTGTTAAAATGTTCATAACACCCAAAGCAATCTGCAAATTCAGTGCAATCCTTATCAAAATCCCAATGGCAATTTTCATAGAAATGGAAGACTAGATCCTAAATTTTGTAGGAAACTACAAAAGACCCTGAAGAGCCAAACAAATCTTCGGAAATAGAATAAAGCTGGAGGCATCATGCTACTTAATTTCAAACTATATTACAAAGGAATGGTGATCAAAACTATGGTATTGGCATAAAACCGGAAACATAAATCAGTGATACAAAATAGAGAAGCCAGAAAAAAAAAAAAAAACCCAGCATATATTGTCAATTAATCTATGATGAAGGAGACAGGAAAACTCAATTGGAAAAAGACAGTCTCTTTAATAAAGAGTGTTAGGAAAACTGGACAGTGACGTGCAAAAGAAAAACTAGACCACTATCTTACACCATATAAAAAAATGGACTCAAATGGATTAAAGACTTGAATGTAAAACCTGAAATCATAAAAATCCTAGAAGAAAACATAAGTAGTCAGCTCCTTGACATCAGTCTTGGTGATGATTTTTTGGATTTGACACCAAAAGCAAAAGACAACAAAAACAAAAATAAATAAATTAGGTTACATCAAACTAAAAGCTTCTGTACAGCTAAGAAAACCATTAACAAAATGAAAAGGCAACCTATAGAGTGGGAGAAAATATTTGCAAATCATATATCTGGTATGGGGTTAATATCCAAAATATACAAAGAATCCATACATCTCAAGTGTAAAAACAAAACAAAACAAAACAAAAACTAATTTGATTAAAACATGAGCAGAGGAAGTGAATAGACACTTTTTCAAAGAAGACAAACAAATGCCAAAAGGTACATGAAAAGGTGCTCAATATTACTAATTGCCATGAAAATGAAAATCAAAACCACAATAAGATACCAGTTCACACCTGTTAGAATGGCTATCATCAAAAAGATAAGAGATAGCAAGTGTTGTTGAGGATGAGGGAGAAAGAGAACCCTTGTGCATTGTAGGTGGGATTGTGAATTAGTCAGGCACTGTGGTAAACAGTATGGTGGTTCCTAAAAAAAATTAAAAATAAAATCATAATATGATTCAGCAATTTCACTTCTGGGTGTGTGTGTGTGTGTGTGTGTGTGTGTGTGTGTGTGTGTATGTGTGTGTGTGTGTGTGTGTGTGTGTGTGTGTATATATCTCCAAAGGAAATGAAAACAGGATCTTGAAGATATAGGGGATCTAATATACAGTATGGTGATTATAGTTAATAATACCATATTTTATACTTGAAAATTGCTGAGTGTAGATCTTAAATGTTCTTACCACACGTACCCACTCAAAGAAGTAGTAATTATGCGATGAGATAGAGGTGTTGGCTAATGCTGTGGTGATAATCATCTTGCAATATGTACATGTATCAAATCAATACATTGTATTTTTTAATTTATACAATATTATATGTCAATATCATCTCAATAATGTTAGGGAAAGTAAAAACAAATGAAATGAAATGAATGAATGATTGTTAATTGACACTTTTTCTCCATCTTAGAAATTGCAGGTTTTAAGATATCTTTTAAGAACATTTTCCTAAACAAACTATGTAGTGGTAGATAATTGGAAGATAATCACAAATTCTTAGAAGTCAGAAGGGGCCCTCAGCTCTCACCAAAGGCAGGTGAACATTTATACCATCTAGAAATGACCCTCCTGTTAAGTTTCTAAGGTGGTATGACCTACTGGTTAATATAATACAATCCGCTACGTAGCATGATATATGTCTCCTGTCATAACATTATGTCTCCTGAAACCATGTAAAAAAATTAGAAAATATTAAATTAGACCACCTGATATAAAGATCACAGACTTCAGAATATTTAGGCAAATTTGGATTTAAAGTCTAACTCTGCCACTTACCGCACATATGCCCTGGGCAAACTTCTTCCCTTCTCTGAACCTCAGTTTTTTCATCTGTAAAGCTGGGTAGCAATATCTACCTCATAGGGTTTGTGATAATTAAATGAAATATTCTATGAACACAACAGCCATCAAGCCTAACCAACAACTGGTACCAATACAGTATCAGGAAGCATTGTTACATCCTTCTAAGCATTTCTCTTTCTTTTTTCATTACATGTGTTCACATTATCGCAACAAGTGATTAGTTTCTATAAGTCTCTAAGTCTATCCTATAAAAATTTTAAAAAATCATCTCTTGTAAAACCTCGAAGCTAAGGGACATACACAAACTGTCGTGACCCATACGGAAGCAAGCCCTGGACGTGACCTCTGAGGCGTAGCTGGAGATCTTGGAAGATTAGTGGGTGACTAGGCAATTTTGAAAATAAGGAGTCACTTGTTTGGACTACCTTCTTTTCCTGCGTTGTAGTCTTGCTTTCACGTCAAGAGTAACAACTATAAGGAAAGCAATTTTGCATCACTAAAGCAAAGCTTGCTGGGCTCTTTTCTCAGTCACTGCTTCAAACACCGCAGCCTGGCTGCTTCCTCTTTAAAAGAACAAACAAACAACAAGACACCATCTTTATTTTCCCCAAGGCCTTTATTTGATTCTCCTGGCCTACAGGGAGAATTCTTACTTGACTTTACACTTCAGGTTATGCCCTGTTAATATCTTGCTGTATAAGCATCGGACAAGCATATAACCTAATGGAAACCTCTGTTTAGAAGCAGGGCTAGAAAAATTTAAACCTAGAGATAAAAGTCTCGTCCTCTCAAATCTCCCAAAGCCAAACAATGCAGTGATTCTCAGATATTATGAACATCTGAGTCCTGTGGGAGGCTGGGAAGCTGTAGGCTTGAATTTGGCCCAGAAACCTGCATTTTTCACAAGGATTCCTGTGGTCCTGAAGCAGACAAGTGCCAGCTGATGTTATCAGATACCATAATGCATTGTACCCTTATCCTGGAAGTTGAACACTTGACCAAGCATCTGGCCCTGACTGGCAAGCGGGGGAGCGCTCCGTGATCAGCTATTATTTATGCTCTAAGACTAATGAGCTCTCTGTTGGCCAACAGCTGTTCAGTGGGGCATTTTCATACAGTGCAGGGATGGAATGAAGCTCTGTGAGTTGAACAAACTGGTGCAGTGTTATTTCCAGAGAACATCTGGTCAAAGGGGTTCTCATTTCCCATTCTAATTATCCTGGCTGATCACAGTCTCCCATGTGCTAAGAAAAAAAGGGAGCCAATGGATGGCTAATCGTCATATCAACAGTAATAATCAAAACAGCCACAAATTCTCTTTATCAACTAAGTTTGGCCTACTGGTCAAAGGCATGGGATTAGAATAAGAGAAAGGTGGGTTCATTATCAGCTCTGCCTTTACCCAGAAGCCATGGTCACTGTCTAAACTTCTCTGTCTTGGTTCTCTCCAGCAGAAAATCGTAAGGCTCCTGTGATGATTAAACAACACAATGCAAGTAAAACACTTAGCGTAGTGTCTGGCCCACAGTAACTGCTCTATATCTATTAGTCGTTACTCAGGCTACATATATTTGAGTGCTTTACCCCAAGTAAGGCATGATGCTAGCTGCCAGATGTACCAACACAAACAAGACAGACATGGTCCCTGCCCTCATAGAGCAAGGTTTCTCAGAGGTTCAAGGGAATCGGGGCAGCTTCTCCAAAGAAATAAACCCTCCTTTGATTCTCCCAAAAAAGTTATTCCACCTGTCTTCTCTGTTTCCACAATATCTTACCTCTTTTATGAAATTTATCAAAATGTACTGTAATTTACCTACTTATCTGTCCTTTTTTTTTTTTTGACTATGAACTTTTGGAGAACTTGTTTGTAATCTCAGATTTCTTAGGTCAGTAAGTGACTGTGAATTGGGTCACTCTGAAGTGGTAAAATACAGGAGAACACTTGATTTGGGACTGCAGGTCCCCACAATAATTCTTGGTATGGAAATTTACCTTCCAGGAAATAAGTGTCACCTTCTTCATGTTGCTTGAAAGGCAGTGAGACCCGCGTGTCTTTCCTAAGCTCAAATGTGTTTAGATGACTCTGCTGAAGTAAGAAACTGCCGTATTTGCTTGATTACAGCAGTTGCATATGAAATGTTACCGCCTGGTTATGATCAGTGAGCACTGAATGAGGTGTGACGTATGTGCACATACTTTGCAATCTGGCAAGCTGCACAAATGCCATTAAAGGAATGACACAGCTTCCTTGGGAAGAAGAGACGCCATATTAGATGAAGATAGTTAGGCCTTAATCTGAAAGTCAATTTCAGCAAGGAAGAAGATAGTTAAAGTTGATTTGTTAGGGTAACTCTTGCAAGTTTTAGGAACTTAAAAGTTTGGGGGCATTTCGACCCTTTAGGCTCTTCTTGATGAAATGCTTCCTAAACTTTTTGAAACTTTGTCACAGTTGATGTCCTTCATAAACATATCCTACATGATAAAACCAATAGAAAGGGATTTCCAATTTGACAAATGTTTATTAAACACAGACACTATGTTGGATGCTAACACCATATAAAAGCATGACCCCTGCAATTATATCTTCAAAGATTTCAAAGAAGCAATGAGTGGCATTTGAATTAGATCTTGAAAAACAAGTGGGATTTCATTCCACAGGTAGAGTACAGAGAATAGGAGGGAAAGGTGTTTCAGGAAGAAAGAATATCACAGATAAAGGCATGAAGGTAAAAAGGAACAGGGTTGATTTGGAAGCCTGAATATAAAGAAGCAAAGCCAAGACAGCAGGCAGGGGTAGGATTAACTCTTGGCCAAGCAATCGTGCTGGACTCTACACATCTAGGCCTAAGGACCACCTAGCATCTCTCCTTTCCTCAGCATTGTCTCTTCTACATTCTTACATTCACTGACAAGTATGATCTCCCAACAGCCTTTCCTGCTTTTTGCTTTTAATGAGGTCATGTGGGGATTTTTATTACCTCGACAAACCAAAGAGGGTAGAAATCTGGAAAACATTTGCAGACAAGAGTAAGACTGCTTGTTGACTAGTATAACTTTTATGTTCTTCTGGTTCCACTTGTTTACATATGAGCCTTAATGCCAGGAAAACTGACCTGCCCCATCATGGCTCACGCTCTGAGAGCCTGGATATACAGGAAGAACGCTGGGCCCTGGAAAATCATTTAGGACAAGAAAGAGATGGGGGCTTCTAATGTCTTCAGACTTCTTCCTGCATTGCTGACAGAGACAGGAATACTGGCCAAGGGTAGCAGGTGAGGGCAGCTGCCTTAACAACTGGTTTCCTGGAATCTTTTGTCAATGGCTCTTATCTTGACGCAGAGCCAAAGTTCTGGGAAGAATGCCTTCATAATGGCCCAAAGGTGACAAAAGTTTAAGAGCTTAGGCACAGTCACTTTCACTCTTAGGAGAATCGCAAAATAATAATAATAAATAATAATAATAGAAAATAATAATAGTGCTATTGCCCACTTAATAATAATAAATTTATCATGGGTAGAATTTATATAGCACTTTCTATGGACAAGGCTCTACATTAAGCACATCACATGCATTATCTCATTGAATCTTCCCAACATTTCTATGAGATAAATTCTATTATTATTAATAATAACCTCATCAACAGATGTGGAAACTGAGTGTGGCATAGACTATAATGATCAATAAAGATTTCATTTTTCCTCTACATTTCACGCCTCTATTGTGGTTAGGTGAGGCCACGTGACTGACTCTAGCCAATGGGCTCTGAGCAGAAATTGAGCATAATTCTTCAGAATTGAGACAGTGAAAAGCCCATATACATTTCTCCCGCCATCATTCTCTTTCTGAGCTCAAGTGAATAAAGAGGGTAGGAGTGCCACAGGAGCTACTAGCTGGTAGAACCTCTATCAAGCTGGTCCCTGGGTGGCTATGGGTAACACAGCCTTCTCACAAACCTGGGATAAATATTAGCAGGAGCAAGGGGTAGATTTTTGCTGTGTTGAGCCATTGAGATTTCAATGTTAATTTATTACTGCTGCGTAATCTAACCTATCCTGATAATACACTGAGGTCCTAGAGGATTAGTAAACTGTCCTAAATAACAGATCTAGTTAAGTGATTGATTTGGAACCAGAACCCAAATTTCCTGGTTCCCAGGCTGTTCTTCCTAGTACACAAATTCAAATCTGACTGTGATGAGGGCCATAGTTTCTCTTGCACCACTCACCACGTGCATGAGAACGACTCCAAAAAACTATCCACAACAGACCCAGTCCATATGGAATGTCTCTTAATGGCAGCTAATAGGTTAGCTGTGACAGGGCAGGCTGGTTGGTTAGAGGCAGATATGAAGACTGAATTCACAAGCAGATCTTGCATGTGACAAAGCTGAAATGTCACTGAAACCAGAGTACAAGCCCCATAACTTGATATGAATTTACCATAGTCCAAGGTCTAGTCCTCAGGCTTACCTACTTGGTCAGCAAACCCTAGGCATATTCATTGCCCTGGGTCCACAGAAGACTTAAACCAGAAATCCAATTTGTTAATTTGTAATAAGAAACATAATTGTAACACAGCCCAAATAATTTTGTTGACCTAACTAATCAGTGCATTCTCACAGCTGACACAATGGATCACTCATTCCTCTTAAAATATATTAATGACCTGGCTTCAGTAATATCTTACTTTCACTCTCTTGGCTGCTTGTTTTTCCTACCTCACTAGCAGCTCATTCTTATATTTCTTTGCTGATTCTTCCATCATCTTCCTATTATTAACATTGAAATGCCCCAAGGCTCAGTCCTTGAACTTCTCTTTTCTATCTGCACATTCCCCTAGTAATTTCTTCCATTCTCATAGCTTTAAATAGCCATATGCTGATGATTCTCAACTTTATCTCTCCAGCTCTGACTTAAACTTGAACTCGTGGCTGCCAGTTTGATAGCTCCACTTGGGATACCTCTTAGACATCTCAAATTGCACATGTCTGAGGCTGCCCTTCTGATCTTTACCCACAAACATGTACAAAGTAATATGTACTTTGTGTGTGTATGTCTCCACTAGAATAAATGTAAGCTTCATGAAGACTGGGATTTTTGTTTCATTAATTCACCGCTGTGTCTCCAAAACCAAAACAAATAATCCTGATACATAGTAGATGCTTGGTATTTCTCTTGAGTGAATGAATGATTATCCTACAGCAGATTATATATATATATAAAATGAACTATTTTCAGAACAGAGCCTAGAAGATAGCACATTGTGTGTATATCATTTAGCTCTTCAGAAGTTGTCACTTAGTTTTACTGTGTAACAAATTATTACAAAAAAAAAACGAATGGTTCAAGACACCAAACATTTATTTATTCACAATTCTGTGGGTCAGAAATTTGTGCTTGATTCAATTGGGATGGCTCATTTCTGTTCCATGAGGTGTCATCTTTGCTCACTCTTGTTTCTGTGGTCACCTTGTGGTCAATGGCCTCACTTACATGTCTGGTTGTTGGTAGGGACAACAGATAGAACTAGTCCATGTGCTACTCATAATCTAGGCTTAACCAAGTTCTCAAGAACAGTAGGTGAGAGCAAGTCCCAGTCCAGACACGTTTCAAGCCTCTGTTTTGTACCATGTTTATTATTGTCTTATTAGCCAAAATAAGTCAAACTGCCAAGCCCAGAGTCAGTTTAGGAGTGGGCATCAGTGTGGATTCAGAGAAGGGGATAATCATGGACATGTTTAAAAAATATAAAAAATATATAGCATGGTGTTATTAAAAAAAAAAAAAAAAAAAAAAAGACTAGTTGGGAGTCCCCCTGCTATAATTCTCCTCAAAGTGATTTTTTTTATTACAAGGGTAACACCAGAAGAAAGGACTTGTTCTTTGTGCAATTTTGCAGGAAAATAAATTATTTAAAATATATTTTATTGTGCAGTGCTTATACATTGCTTTTGTCTCCCTAGCATCCTTTCCTTTAGAGAACAATTCTTCTCTCATTTGATGGTTCTTGTGGGGTTGTCAGTTAGGGTACCACATCCTAGTCCCTTCCACACTACACTCATGATTCAAGTCTGGCTAAGACTCAGAGGCTGGTCCTGAAGAAAACACATGACCAATTAGAACCAATAAGATGCCTTCCCCAGGAGTGACATATGGATCTGGGCTTGGGAGCAGGGACAGGATGCTCTTTGTCTGCTGGAAGATATGAATCTGGAGCTGAAAGTCAGTAGCCATATTTCCCAGCACGTAGCGAAAGCCTGTCATCAGAATGAAACTAATCAGGAAAAAAAGGTGGAGAAAAACAAGGCATTGACCCACTGACATTGAATTCTGGTTCTAGTTTATGAGGTCCTGGTTCCTGCGAAAATTCATTCCATTCTGCTTTACCTCAATATCCATTTGTGATCAGTGAACCAATGAATTTCCTCTTTCTTAAGCTAACTAAAGTTGAGTTTCCATTATTTGAGGCCCAAAACTATGACTGGTTGAAAACCTTGTAATAGCTGTTAAATAAACTCATCTCCTTAGTCTAGCCCAATGTCACTCTAGAAATGCTTCAAAACTTCACTAGAGAAAGTGCTGTCATGAAGGGGCCATGAAGGAGGAAGCGAAAGGAGACTGAAGAAAATGAATGGACCACTGGGATAAGGAAACAGACAGGATGAAAAATTACCACTCAGAATGGTCTGACAGAAGAAAAAGGAGACAGATAAATGGGAGACTTTTGGCAGCCAAGAAAGTAAATGAAAGGATAAGAAAGATGATATAGAATACTAAGAACAGTATTACCCAGAACACTCATAGGAGTAAGAACTCAGAACAATGACTTTGGGGTTGTCGACAGTTGTCTTTTGGAAAAAGTACACTTAGAATTATCATGAGAAAAAAAAGAAAAGAGTGATGAGCAAGCAATCACACGGCACATTAAAATGAAAAATGGTTGTGAGGAGAATTACTTATTGATAGACGTATAACCCCATTACTTTTAAGTTTTGGTATTCTATCAAAAATCCATTAAGATGATACAGGCTTATCCTCACACGGAAGCTATATTATATGCAGCTTTCCCAAAGGATTATATTGTAAAGTGTAATCTAGAGCAATTATGTTCTAGCTTTCTGTTCCCTTTGGCATATAATTAAATGCTTTTTCAAGTTGCCTATCTTGTTTTATAACAATACCCTAATATTTTTTCTCCCCAAGTTTCACGTTTTTAACTGTGGTTCTCATAATCTCAGTACCTTTATACTCATCAACCATCCATGACCAGGCCAAAATTTTACTTTTGAACACAACACTCTCATTCCCACCCAGAACCGTTTTCAGTGTGATATACATGTAATGTACATACTCTCCCAAACTTAGTTTTAGCATGTATACTATTATCTATGTAATTTGTTTACAATGTTTTAATTGTAGAGGAAAGGGCTCTAAAGAGGCTACCCGTGACTTACAGCAGTTATCAATAATTCCTGACCAGCTATAACTAAAGAATCTCTACTTATACTACTGACTTCATCTGAGCATGAAATAAAACCATATTTGCAAAATCGCTTTAGAGAATAACTTCAAAATGAAATGAGTCATAATTATGAGTTTAGGCTATTTCCTACCTTTATTTGTTCCTTCAGTATAGTTGTTTCCAAGTTATGTTGGAGTATTTCACAACCAGTGACCTATTAGATTTAAGTCACAATGGTCCCATCTAATCCATTCACAGGAAGTAAACCCTGACATCATGGAGATGTATCCAGCCCAGCAGCCTCTTTGTGGCTGTTCCTGGCACGTTCCCCCAACATCCAGAGCCAGGGCCCCCCAGTACTACTCTTTTCCCATTAAATTTATCCACATAGTGGCTCCAGCCTCAGGAGAACTAACCCAGATGTTAATTCAATAAAATAGAATTCAATTAATATTAAGAAAAGGAATATTATGAGAACCAATGCTGGAATGAGGATCAACCTGGGGCCCAAGGGAGAAATGGGAGGAAACCCTGGAAAACAGGAAAGTTTTACAGAGTTGTTGAAAAAACATGGGTTTGAGAACTGAAAAATCAGATTCAAGTCATAGCTCTGCTATTTATGTGCCCTATGACCTGGCACGTGATAGTTGGTCAGTAAACAGTGGTTGAATGAATAAACCTAGTTCCTTAATTTTCATATGCAAAGTATGAAAGTAAAAATTTGCTTTAGAGGGTTAGCATAAAGATTAAATAAGGTAACATATGGAAAATGAATAGGAAAGTGTCTGACCCAGAATCAGTGCTCGATAAAGAGTATTGACGACTACTACTACTCTTATGATCCTAAAAAGAATGAGAAAAACACATCCCTTATTTCTTAAATAGTTTGCTCAGATGGCAAGGCAGTCACCATTGTAACAGATTTCTCTTTATATGAGAAAAGTGGTAGCAAATAAGTTACAAGAAAGTTCCAATTTTCCATTTTTGCCTTGGGACAATAAAAAAAATATTAACCCAACCTAGACTATCATGATCTTGTTTTTAAAATTCTCAGGGGGAAAAAACAATCAAATTCTATGAAATGAAATCCACAGTGGAAGAATGATGTCCAGGACTCAGGAAACGAATGTTCAGGCCCTGATTCTGTCTCTATCTCTTTCTACATATTGGTTTTTGAGTTGAGGAAGTTAGAAGCAGGGAAAGTGGTTTCTCAAAATGCTGAATGATTCCTGAGTGAACCAGGATATGGTTCTGTACATTAGCCACGAGGTGGTGGGAATCAGCACTGAGTGGTCTCCTGATGCCTTTCTTGTTGGTGACTTGATAGGGCAAAACTAGTCAATCAACTGATATTCCACTTACTACGAACTCCAAATGGACCATTTCTACCTGAGTGCCTTCGGCTATTGGTCATTTTCTGGCTTATCTGGGTTTCCTGGCTCTGTTTATTGAAGGAGCCTTAGAGGAAAGTGGAGTCTGCTTTCCAAGAGAGGATATCACAAAGAAATGCTATGAGATTTTAAATCACTAGTTTACTGATTAGAATAATAGGGAGAATTTTTAAAATTACTGATCCTTAGAGATATCTCTGGAAGGTTCTGACTCAATGGATCTGTGATGAAGCCCAGAGTCACAAATTTTTTTAAAGCTTCACAAATGTTTACAATGGGCATCCAGATTTGGAAACAATTATCTCCAAAAGAAATCACAAACTCAAATTCCTACAGAACTCAGGCAGATCAGGCTAAAAATAAAGTTCTCTAGGTCTGTATTCCTATTTTTGAGAGAGAAGTGAGTTTAAGAATTGTTTTCCTTTCCTTTTTTAAACTCTGCTATAAGAAAAACAGGACAAAAAAATAATAAATGATAACTGATGCCCAGCTTTAACGCTGGGGATAATAGGAAGTGGTGAGGACTGCAGCCACCTGGATGATTCACACACCATCTAAAGGTAGCACCACTACTCAGCTCTAGCTAATTGCTGTTCTGCAGTCGGGTATGCTCTATATAACCAAAATTTTTAATTCATCCAAAGTGGGAAAAAGTTTGGAATCTGGATTTTGATGTGAAATGTAAAAATTTCTAAATGTTAGGAACCCATACAAATTCTTTTAAAATTTTCTGTGCAGAACACAAAGAATCAAAAAGCCACAAGTCTCATCTGTGTTTGCTCATTTACTTCTTCCTAGAGCAGGAAGTCCAGGGCAACAGAACTGGCATTGCCTCTGGAGCTTAACTCCCAGTTCTGGCACCTTGCAGAGCTAGTCCTGAAACTTTCTGGGCTCAGATATCTCATTTGTCAAATGGGAGCAAGAAAACTTGATGTACATGATTGCTTTGAGGATAAATGAAATCGTAGCTAAGAAAGCAGTTCATAAACTGTAAAATGTTAGCTCTCATTATTACGGTTAAAACAGAAAACAGAATTGCATGCGGTAAAATGTTCTCAGGTAACAGATGCTGAAAAGTTTTGTCTTCAGGTTGATCTGAGGAATAAAAGTGAGTTCTGGGTCAGAGAGTTTTCTGTTTCAAAAAAAAAAAAAAAAAAAAGACAAGATGAGAGACTTTAACTCAGCATCGACTTTGCTTCTGGCCTGATTTTGTTTCCATCCTTTTTTTGTCAAATGGTGAAAGCTGATAGCTTTCCTCCACAGGGGCCCTCAAGGCTTGGATGCTGGAATCCTCCAGTCTGCTGGCATCATCACCTGCCACAGCTGGAGGGAATGTGGGCAGAGCAGGAGTATTGGGAAGGCAGAGTTAGAGGCAAGAGAGGGGATATAGGCCCTGTGCCCTGAATAGAACAGATTCAAAGACAGGATGAAATTGGTGCTGATTAAATGAGAGGAGGCCCCAAGTCCAGAATGTCAGATTTAAAGCTCTTTCACTGATGTGGAAAGTCATCTTGGCACCAGCTCATAAGGAGAGAAGAGCGGCAAATCTGTCATCAGCTAAGACTTGCAGAGAAGTTTCAGGACCCCAAACCTAGTAAGCTCTACTCCTGGTGGAAGCTGTCAAGTCAGAAGGATAAACTGCTAGGCTCCTGCAGTTTATTGAGCCTGAAATGAGTATAGAAGGTCAGCTTCTCTCAGAGTTAAGTTATATCCTCGAATCTTCCAGCTGAGGAGGAGATGGAAATGAAAAGCTAGGAACTGCCTTATTGCTATTCGTCTCTTTTAGAGGTGACTCCAGCCAGGAATTATACAAAGTTTAACAAAAACAGAGGCTTCTGACCTATTTTATGCCATGG
>CM053511.1:12502783-12517858 GCA_028627145.1 Eidolon dupreanum
ATGATGTCCAGTAATGTTTAGAGGGCGCTCTCTCACCAGAAGCAAGTCAAGTCCAGCCAGAAGATGCCATTATAAAACAAACCAGATTCCAGGAGACCAAAAGGTGCCTCGGTTACATGAGTCGTAAACATCAATAAAAATATATTTATAGGTAAAATTTTAATATTAATTTGGAAAAACAGTAGTATTTGTAGGATGCCCATTCCGTTATACTTCATCAAAGGGAACTTGAGAGAGCTGTAATTTGGTGTGTGGTCTACAAAGGGCAGAAATCCCACTCGGTTGTGAGTTTATAGAGAACTCGTTTTTACAACATTCATTACGTCATCTCCCCATGAGGGTGTGTGTGTCTTCGATCACTGTTGTGAATGAAGAGAGCTTTAGGTAATAGAATAAACTCCTTGTGGAGCAGTCCCTGGGGTCATCTATTACATCAAGGTGACAGTGGACCAAATACATCCAGCTATGTCTCTCAAACTCCAGAGTAATGTCTTGTGGAATATGCCCTAAGATGTGACCTCATCTCCTGAAAGAGGCCTTGGTACACCTTGCAAATGCATTCCTGATCACCTTAACACTTTAGCTAGGGGGAAGTCAGGTGCATTGTTCAAGTCCGTTCACTTTAGTAAGCATCTACTGCTTTCACTGAGTACCTACTGCGCCCAGCACATACTGTGACTTCTATAAACAGGGAGGGATATAAATGGCCCTAAAGGATATGAATTTTGTACCAAAGACCATGACTAATTTTGTCCCAACAGACTGCTTGTCTAGGCAAAGATAATTTTGAGGGGGTATTTAAGGATGAAGGAAATTTTAAGAATTAAAAAATAGGAAAGTGTTCACAGTATACTTTTTAATGA
This sequence comes from Eidolon dupreanum, assembly GCA_028627145.1. Lineage (NCBI taxonomy): Eukaryota > Metazoa > Chordata > Mammalia > Chiroptera > Pteropodidae > Eidolon > Eidolon dupreanum. The sequence goes on from CM053511.1 coordinate 12,503,647, forward strand.
AAAATTTAGTGCCACGCTTTGAGGACAATGTTGTTATTTACACATATATACAAACATAAATGTGCACACAAACAATAAAAAGGACTAAAAATGTGCACACCGAAACATTATCATGTTTTTCTATAGCGAGATGATTAGTTTTTAGTATCTTTCGTAGGCTTTTATATGTATAATGCGTTTATGACCAGATAAGTAAAAAAAAAAAAAAAAAGTTTTAAAAATAAAAATGTTTTGTTTAAATAAAAGGCTATGAAATGTAAAAATGTTCCTGAGAAAGGAAAAGGGAGAGAAATAAACACACACATTACGCTCTTTTGCTTTTCTGCTAGGACCAGAGTCAACCAGACACACTCATTCTCAAATTGTGGGATTTGAACAGCAAGGAGAAATAAGTCAAGTTTCTTGATTGATTTTGAGGACCACATTTTCTGAATTGCTACTTCACCAGTCTGGTATATTAGACCAATAATCATTGCCAATGGCTTGAGCCCCAAACCCTGGATAGAAACCCCGGCTCCAGCCTGGGAGTAGAGTGTGCACTTGGGAGCCCTGATTTCTCACGTGATTGGTTTTTCTGCAGCATTAATGTCTGCTTCCAGAATGGGAGGCAGCTGGCAGTGCTGCTGGTGCTCAGAACTCAGAGCTCCATCTTGGAGTTTGAGGAACCCGATTGCTTTATGGTTTCTTAATGGTGAGCAGAATACACCAGGAAGGAATGATTTACATAAGCTGCTGTTGTCAGCAACCTTCAGACAGCAGGTCGGTCTCTACCTTTTGAGGCTTACTGTGAAGATAGGTTGGCAAGAGATTAAAGATCATAGTTCACGCTAACTCATATAACAAGCCAGTTAGAAGTAGTTAGAAGTCTCCATCGAGAATACTTTCTAGGAAACTTTTATGACTGGTGAATGCATGCAAAAATGATTCGAACAAATAGTGACTAGACCTGTTTTCCCACACAGATTCTCCAAGTTACATTTAATGGAAGTCAGGGGCTTGAGGGACTGGTGAAAAGTACTTGCTATATTATGATACCTAGTTTTATTTATCATATCAGAGTCTTAATCTCAGTACTGTGTTATGCAGTGCCTCTCAACCCCTTACTACATATCGGACATTTTGGAAAATACTGATGCTCAGGCTCCATCCAAACCATTTGAATCAGAATCTCTGGACCACAGGCACTGATATATTTTTAAAGTTCCCTGAGTAATTCTAATCTGCAGCCAGGGTCAATCACACAGTTTACTCCTCTGCACCCCAGTTTGATCACATCCAAAATGAGTTATAGCTTTTGTTTTAGCAGCATCTGAGAATTATTATGAGGGATTGATGAAATAGTTTATGTGAAAATACATGAAAAACAATAATGTTTTATGTAAATATAAGGCCATATTTCACATAACAACTGATATGTAGCAATCCTTTAAAAATGTTTACTTCTTGGATTGTTGGTTTATTGCAGGTTTAAAAATGACCCAGGATCATATAAATTCCTTGGCGAAGAGTCAAATGTGATTGTTTGTTATTGGACCAGATCAAATCAGCATTGACATTGAGAAAGCCACAGTAATAAGTGTTTAGTTCACTGAATTATGAAAATTACATAACTATTACATGTACAGATGTCACAGAAACAGAAAGTACAAATTGTAGCTAATGTTATGTTTGGCTGCCCAAAAAGAAAGAAGGGAACTCATATTTATTGGCTACCTTCTGTGAGCTAGGCTCTTTATGTATATTATATCTTTTAATGGGCAGATGAATCTACCATGGTATTTTTAAAACATTAAGTTTATGAAACATTGTTTTGAAATTGGTTTAGTGGGTAACAACTAGTATTTCTTAAAATACAATAGAGAAAAAGAATAAAATACTCATCAACTGCAGTAATGGGACATATTTATGAAAGCTTCATTTTGTTTATACATGTGTGGTATATCTGTAGCAAATTCCATGTGATATAAGATTACATTTATTACTCTGGGCTACTGTCAAAATATTTGACAACCACCATGCAAAGAGAAGTTATTATAAAATCCAATTTACAGATGAATAAACTGAGGCTCAGAGATCTTAAATAATCCACCAAGGCCAGATAGCTAGTAAATGGCAGGACCAATTTTGTGAATATACCATACTATCTCTGGGAGTAGGCAAATCCTAATGATGAATGAAATATATCTGCAGAGAGGATACACACATGTGTTAATCATTACTGTTTTTAAAAATAACACTAGTTGAATGACAGTATTGCTTTCTAATTTTATTGTTGAGACTTAACATTTTCCAGACTCACTGATTTATTAACTGTCATAACCCTAGCCACAGTTTGAACTCCAACTATATTTTCTTTTCACTTTCATCACTTCTAGGCTTGCTTGGAACCCCTATGCTGTGGGTTTGTTTTGTTTTGATTTCTTCCCTTTGTTGCTCCAGGCACATCATTTTACCACAAGGAGCCGCAGACTCCCTCCCTGGCTGGCCCCACCTTTCTACGAGGTGCAATCCCCCCAAGGCTGAGCCCACCAGCCCAAGGTACATCTGACTGTCTTAGCAGACCCTTGTGGCAGAGTGGCTGAGTGGACAGATTTGCGCATGAGTGTCGCACCTGGACAAACAGGAACCCTTCGGCTCCAAAGGCAATATTGCCCTGCTAGATCATTTTACAGGCTCCAACCTCAGCCACCTCTCGGAGAAATTCCTTCCCAACTCAGTGTCTGTAAAACCCCAAGAATGTCTCTCATTACCAAGACAGACTTTAGAATGGTTTTGACAATTTGGAAATACCACAAAAGTGGTAGTTTAATGATTTTATGTGTTTTTCTTCTTGAGCCTCCTGTTTCTTCAAGAGATTTTTTTTTTTACTGTAAATGAGAAGAGCCCTGATCTTGCCCACAAAATCCTTCTGCCTAATGAAAAATGGTCAAGCAAAAGTGCCTAAACCCACAAAGTTGGAGGGAAAACCCTCTACAGACCACCCCACCTATACTCACAACGCTAAGGAGACTTCCAGTTAAGGGTAGGTATTATCTAGGGGAGGCAGTGGTTAGGAGAACATCTTGGAATGAATAAGTATCACAGAGATGGGGTTATTGTAGATAGGTCTGAAAGCAGAATGTCCTGTTATCAGGTTGAACCTACTGCCCAGGCTTCTGAGGTACTAGGAAGAAGTTTTGATCTCCTCTATGCTGAGGAGGAGGCAGTTGTCCTGTCAAGATTTGATTAAGGGGAGGCGGGACAAGCTACATTAATTTGGGGCCAATGCAAAAAAAATGAATTGGGTCCCTTATTCAAAATCTAATAAGAATTTCAAGATGACAACAGTAAAACATTAAACCAAACACAAGACACTGTGAGACTACATAGGATGCACACCCATGAAGCCTACCCTGGAGAAGGGTTGTATCTTTACTATCTGCACTGGCCGTGTCACTTCAAAATTAAGGTATTAAATAAATGAACTCCCCTTCTAACCCCATCTCCTGCTAACATGTGTACATATCTTTACATGGATACTCTGGTGACCATGTTATAATGATTATATAACTAACATTTATCTAGGACTTACTATATACCGGACCCTGGACTAATTATTTTCTATGCATTCTCTTTTTTAATCCTGACAAAAACTCTAGGAGGTAAGAACAATTTTCATTCCCATTTTGCAAATGAGGAAACTAAGGGTTAGAGATAATTTATTTGCCTAAAGTCATTTACCAAAAAGTAAATTTTAAGAAAATAACAAAAGTGAGAGCAGAAATAAAAGACATAGAAATTTAAAAAACAACGGAAAAGATTAATGAGCTTTTTTTTAAGATAAACAAAATAAATCAATTATTAGAATCACCAAAAAAAAGAGAGATGACTCAAATAAAATTAGAATTGAAAGAGATGTCATTACTGATAACACAGACATACAAAGGATCATAAGAGACTACTAATAACAGTTGCATGCCAACATATTGGACAACCTAGAAAAATGGATAAATTTCTAGAAACATAAAACCTACCAAGCTGAATCATGAATAAATAGAAAATATGAACAGACCATTTACTAGTAAGGAGACTGGATCAATAATCAAAATCACCCCAAAAAACAAAAGCCTAGGACCAGATGGCTTCACTGTGAATTCTACCAAACAATCAAATAAGAATACCAATTCTCGAAGTCTTCCAAAAAATGGAAGTGATGGGAACACTTCAAGCTCATTTTACAAGGCTAGTGTTGCCTCATACCAAAGCTAGATCAGGACACTAGATAAACAACAACAACAACAACAACAAAAACAAAAAAACAACAAAAAAAAACTATAGACTACTCCTCTAATAAATATAGATACAAAAATCCTCAACAGAATATTAGCAAATCAAATTCATCAACATATTAACAGAATTATACACTACAAACAAGTGAGATTTATCCCTGGGATACACAGATGATTCAATATATACCAATCAATATGATACATAACATTAATTATATGATTATCTTAATAGATGCAGAAGCAATATTCATTCATAATAAAAACTCAACAAAGTGGCTATAGAGGGAACATACCTCAACATAATAAAGGCCATATATGACAAGCCCAGAGCTAAAATCATACTCAATGATGAAAAGTTGAAAGATTTTCCTCTAATATCAGAACAAGACAATATCAGGGTGCCCACTCTCATCCTTTTTATGCAACATAGTACTGGAAGTCCAAGCCAGAGCAAATAGGCAAGAAAAAAAAATAAAGACATACAAATTAGAAAGAAAAAAGTAAAACTGTCTCTATTGGTAGATGACATGATGGTATATACAAAAAATCCTAAAGATGCCACCAAAAAACTCTTAGAACTAATAAATTTGGTAAAGCTGCAGAGTACAAAATCAATATATAAAAATTGGTTGCATTTCTATATACTAAGAACAAACTATCAGAGAAATTTAAAAAAAATTTCATTTATAATTGCATCAAAAAGAATAAAATACCTAGGAGTAAATTTAACCAGTGAGGTGAAAGGCCTACACACTGAAAACAATTAGACCTGATGAAAGAAAATAAAGATGACACAGATACGTGAAAAGATATTACATCTTGTGGGTTAGAAGAATTAATATTGTTAAAATGTCTATATTACCCAAAGTGATAAATTCAATGCACTCCTTATCAAAATTTTAATGACATTTTTCACAGAAATAGAACACAAAAGTAGAACAATCCTAAAATTTTTATGAAATCACAAAATACCCTGAATAGCCAGAGTAATCTTGAGAAAGAAGAACAAAGTTTTTTTATTTCAAACTATATTACAAAGCTGTAGTAATCAAAACAATATGGTATTGTCATAAAAACAGACACACAGGCGAACAAAACAGAAGACAGCCAGAAGTAAATGCACACCTATATGGTCAATTAATTAATGATCAAAGGGCCAAAAATATACAATGAGAAAAAAATAGTCTCTTCAATAAATGGTGCCTACAGCCACATGCAAAAGAATGACACTGGGCCACTATCTTACACCATACACAAAATCAACTCAAAATGTATTTAAAAACTTGAACTTAAAACCTGAAATCATAAAACTTCAAGAAGAAGACCTAGGTGTAAAGTTCTTTGATATCAGTCTTGATGACGATTTTTTGGATTTGACACCAAAAGCAAAGGGAACAAAAACAAAAATAAACAAGTGGGACTACATTAAACTAAAAAGGAAACTGTCAACAAAATAAAAAGGCAACCTACCAAATGGTAGAAAATATCTGCAAATCATCTATCTGATAAGGGATTAATATCCAAAATATGGAAAAAAATCATACAACTCAATTAAAACCTGGGCAGAGGAACTGAATAGACATTTTCCAGAGAAGATATCCAAATGGCCAACAGGTAAAGGAAAAGGTGTTCAACATCACTAATTATCAGGGAAAGGCAAATCAAAATCATGATGAGATATCACCTTATTAGAATGGCTACTATCAAAAATACAAGAAATAACCATTGTTAGCAAGAATGTGGAAGAAAAGGAACACTTGTGCACCGTTGGCAGTATGTAACTTGGTATAGCCACTATGGAAAATAGTATGGAGCTTCTTCAAAGATTAAAAATGGGACTACCATATGACCCAGCAATTCCACTTCTGGGTATTCATCTGAAGGAAATGAAATTACTATCTCAGAAAGATATATTCACCCTCAGTTCATTCCAGCATTATTTATAATAGCCACGACATGGAAACAACCTTAGGGTTCATTGGATGAGTAAATAAAAAATATGTTATATACACACATACACATAGAACATTATTCAGCCATAACAAAAAAGAAAATTCTGTTATTTGTGACAACATGGAAGAAATTTGAGGATACTATGCTAAACAAAATAAGTCAGGGAAAGAAAGACAAATCCCGTATGATTTCACTTACATATGGAATCTACAAAAACAAACAAAACCCAAACTCCTAGATAAAACTTCTAGTAGTTGATAGAAGTTGCAGGGATGGGTGAAATGAGTGAATGTGGTCAAAGGTATGAAATTTCAGATAAGTGCTGGGCATGTAACATACGGCATGGTGAATATAGTTGACAATACTGTATTGTGTATTTGAAAGTTGCTAGGAGAGTAAATCTTAAACATTCTTAATACAAGAGAAAAAATTGTAAGTAGTGTAGTGATAGACGTCAAGTAGACTATGGCAATCATTCACAATAGGCACATAAATTATTATGTGATACATCTAAAATTAATACAATATTATACATCCATTATCTCAATTAAAAAAATAAGTGTTGATGAAGTTGTGGAGAAATTGGAACGCTTGTGCATTGCTGCTGGGAATATAAAATGGTACAGCCACTATGGAAAATGATGTGGTGGTTTCCCCCCAAAAATTAAATACAGTGTTATCATATGATCCAGCAATTCTACTCTAGGTTATACCCAAAAGAAATAAAAGCAGGGAGTCCAACAGCTATTTGTGTACCCATGTTCGTAGAAGTTACCCACAATAGTCAAAAGGTGGAAGTGAGCTAAGTGTCCTCTGACAGATATTTGGGTAAACAAAGTATGGTGAATGCATACAGTGGAATATTATTCAGTCTTAAAAGGGAAGGAAATTTGAACATATACTACACAACATGGATGAACTTTGAAGACATTATGCTAATTGAAATAAACTAGTCACATCACAAAAGGATAAATACTGTATGAGTCTACTTATTTAAGGTACCTAGAGTTGTCAAATTTGTAGAGACAAAGTAGAATAGTTGTCAGGGGTTGGTGGGTAGGGTGGTGCTGAGGAGCTATTGTTTAATGGATCCAGAAGTTCAGTTTGGGAAGACGAAATGGATCTAGAGCTAAATGGGGGTGCCAATTGTTCAGCAACATGAATGTACTTAAATGCCACTGAGCTGCACGTTTAAGAATGGTTAAAATGATAAATTTTTTGTTAAGCATTTTTACCACATGGAATGACACTGTTTTAGAAAAAAGAGAAAAGAAAGAGCATTCAGCCTGCATGTGTGATGTGACTAAGAGATGCAAGAGAGGTACCTGCTGTGGGAAAAAAAATTTTAAGGAGGGTGGGTGAAAAAACTCAGTAATCAAGATAAAGACTACTTTACTGCAATCTTTTAATTGTACTTTATATGTAGATTCACATGCCATTTTAAGAAATAATATTCATCAATAATATTGTAATAACTATGTACAGTGTTAGGTGGGTACTAGATGCACCAGGGTGAGCACTTCTAAGTTAGAGAAATGTCTAATCACTATGTTGTACACCTGAAACTAATATAAGATTGAACGTCGACTGTAATTGAAAAATAAAAAGAATATTTAAACAAAATCATTCTGCAAATTCCTTTGATTTTCCTTCTAAGTGTCACTTCCCTGGCTAGCAACACTTTGAAAACTACAGGTGTACCCTGCGGATATTGTGGGTTCAGTTCCAGACCACTGCAGTAAAGCAACTATGGCAATAAACCGAGCCATAACCTTTACGCTGGTGGAAGATCTTACCTTTAATTTGTAAAAAATAAAAATGCAACATCTGCGAAGCACGATAAAGTGAAGCACAATAAACCAAGGGATGCCTGTATGTGCTTCTTCATAGGAAAGAATCACAACAGTCCCAGATGCAAGTCCCCACAGGTGATTTGTGTAGAATGGAAAAAGTCTCACAGGTACAGCAAAATGACAGTGTATCACACTAGCTTTGTACTTGTCTGTCCATTGTGTTACTGTAATAATAAACATATGGAAGAATGAATTAGCTGATTCTCTGGAGTAAGCCAGGCAGGGATAGAGTCCAAACCAGAGAGATCCTAGCTCTACCTGGCAAGCCCATACTTTCCTGGGGTGCTTTAGACAACTTATGGATGACACAGCTGCATATCTTGGCTATTTTGGTTCAGCTACCCATGGTGCAAGAAACCGCCATGCAGAGATAATGATCAGTTGGTTTGAGTATGGTTCTCAACGCCTGTGGAGCTGCTTGTTTTCACTCTGTCTTCCTGGACATTCTTCATCCATTCCCTATCCAGCTATAAACCTTGATTGCTGGTCAGTCAACACAGGCTTTGTCAACACCCACAAAAACGGAAGGAGAAAAATAAGGCAGTTACTGAAACAGTGCTTCTCAGACATCCATGGCATGTAAACCACTTGGGATATTGTTACAATACAGATTATGATTCATTATGTCCTGTATGGGGCCTGAATTCTGCATTTCTAACAAGCTCCAAACTGTTGCTGATGCTCCAGATCTGTGGACCACTCTGAGTAGCAAGGACCCATATTACCAGGATCTGCAATTTAATTCCCTCAGATTAAATTCTGGCTTCAATAAGACTGGGGTTTTGCTTTTTGTCAGAGGGCTTGCAATGACCAAGTGAAATAGAGAGCTTGTGGTCATCCAGCCCCTCTCTCCAGTGGATGAAATCATGACATGTGGGGGAAACAGGAGTCGTCATTGAGACGTGAAAACAGGGTATGTCCTGGCTCTATTGGAATCCCTGATTTCGTTGGCTCCCGAAGCCCAACTCAGGAAGCCTGGGCATTCAACACTTCTGCAGATTGCCAGTGTCGATAACTTCCTCTTTGCTTAATCAATTAGAGTTAGATTTACATTACTTACAACCAAGATTCCTAACAATTAAAAATTGGAATGTAACGGCAAAATAAATTATGATATATCCTTATGGAAGAATTATGCAGCTGCCAAAAAAACCCCATTATTTCAAAAATATATATATTGAGATGGACAAATAATATAAGGTGGAATGAAAAAAGCATAATACCAATGTATATTACAGAAAATCTGAATTATATAAATTCTTAAATAATATTAAAAGTCAATACTCAAAAACATAAACAATAGTAATTGTAGGCTGAATAATGGACCCCCAAATATGTCCATGTCCTAATCCCCTGAACCTGTGAATGTTACCACATATGGCAAAAGGGAATTTGCCAACGTGATTAATTTAAGGATCTTGAGATTGGGAAATCATCCTGAGTTATCTGAGTCCTCACAAGGAGGAGGCAGGAGGGTCAGCATCAGAGGAGGTGATATGATGGCAGAAACCAAACTGGAGTCATATCCTTTGAAGATGAAGGAAGAGGGTTACAAGCCAAGGAATATGGCTGGCTACAAGAAGCTGAAAAAGGCAGGGGAATGGATTTTGCCCTCAGAGCCTCCAGAAAGAACTAGTCCTGTCAACGCCTTGACTTTGGCCCAACAAACTTGAGTTCAGGCTTCTGATCACCAGAATTGTAAAATAATAAATTTATGTTGCTTAAAGCCACTGTATTTGTGGTCATTTGTTACAGTAGCAATAGGAAACTAACATAGTAGTTGTCTCTCCACTTGCCTTTAATCAACAGTTTACTTTTATAAGAAACACTATTTTAAAAGGACTAAGTATTGCTTGCTATAAGAGGTAATATTAATAATATTTTTTTTTTGCATTTTAGTGTAGCTTGGTTACTGTTATTTTCTAGTACTACAGAATGTAATTACAGTGAAATCTTATTCAACACATATTTCAGGAGAATCTAACTCTGCACTAATTCTGACCCCATGATTCTCCTGGGAAGACTTCTGACTTCTGCTGTTACTATCCAACAGGTAACTTAAAGTGTGTTCACAAGATTGACACCTAATGAAAGCCAAAAGGCCCAGAGACATAGTCAAGTCACAGAGTATGGCAAAGGCAGAGTAAACTCGTAGCACCACTTGGAATTCCTTACTTTCCTGTCAGTGCATTCCAGCCTTGTGACTCTGAATCACATTTGGGATCACCCAGAACAACAAAAAGGTGGCATGACTGCTACATGCCTGGGGACATCTAGTATAATATTAAAGGTTTTGGAACTCTACATGCTGCTCAGGCAACAACTAAATGAGGCTGAAGGGTTCTGGTCTGATATTCCCAGCCCCACGCTGAGATCATTGGCCCCTCTGAGCCCTGATAGTCCTCTGTGCACATTTTTTGTCATACTTATTCCATCTTATCATAATTATTTATTGATGCATCCATCTCCCCAATTGGATTCAGTTTTTTAATTTTCCTCTCTACTAATTCTATATCTATATTACATATGGGTATATTTCTATTAGTTTTTGGTAGGTTATATTTCCTGCTTCTTTACATGCCTGGTATTTTTTATTGGATGCCAAACATTGACAATTGTACCTTGTTGGGTGGCCAGATATTTCTGTATTTCTACAAATATTCTTGAGAATTTTTAATATATTTATGTTACTTGGAAACAATATAATCATTTTCAATATGCCTTTAAGCTAGTCTATATTTCTAAATGAGGGAACAAAAGTTCAGATATATAAAATAATATGCCCAATATCTCTCAGTTCTGGAAAGTTATAGTTGGGATTTAAACCCAGATCAGTATGATTCCAAAGCCAAAATGCTTAAATAGTAAAGTATGCTGAAGGCACTCCAACCAGCCAATAGAGCCTGTTGAAAAATCTTAAAAGACCAAGAATTCAAGAAGTTTTTTGTATTTCCACCCACATTCAATAAAGCATCTTGAGCAAGGAGGAGCAGAGCTGTCATCGACCAGTATTGGCCTGGCTCGAATCAATCCTGGCAAAGAGAAATGAGAGGACTTGTTGGGGCTCTTGTTCATTATGAATTCATTTGGAGATCGGTCCAGGGCACTGCCTGAATTTTATCCTTTAAAATCTAAACTCAAGTCAAACATAAATTAACAGGTTTCCCCTAGAAGGAATTGCATGTTTGTCCAAAGACTGGGGGAGAATTGGTCAAGATGTCATGCCATTCCACTTCAGCAAGTTCTTTGAAGATAGAATCAAGAAAGTTGAATTTTTATTATCTTAGGTAAGTAAGAGTTCTAAGGTTCCATTGCTAAGGCCAGAATCCAATTTAATTTGATCCAACAAACATTTATAAAATGCTTTGTCTATACACTGTCTTAGGCTAGAAAATCACAGAGAAATAAGACATAGACCCTACTTTAGAAAATGAATTCAATAATATAGAAAAAGGGTTATATATCATGCTGAAGTAGGGTTTATCCCAGGACTGAAAAAGAGAAATCTCACCATAATCTCACTAGACACAGAGAAAGCATTTGAAAACATTAATTCTTAATAAAAACCCTCAGCGACCAAGTAATAGAAGGTAATTTTCTCAACCTGATAAAAAAAAAAAAAACATAAAAAACCCCATAGCTAATATAATACTTAATAATAAAAGACAGAATGCTTTTCCCTTTTAGATGAGGATCAAGGGTAGGATATGTACTCCTATCACTTCAACATTACACTGAAAGTTCTAGCCAATGCAATAAGGCTAATAATAAAAATAATAATAATAATAATAATAATAATAATAATAATAAACAGCATCTAAATTAAAAATGAAGTGAACCTGTCTTAACTGCAGACAACATAGTCAGTTTTGTAGAAAATGTCATGGAATAAAAAAAAACAGCTACTAGAATTAATAAGTGAGTCTAATAAGTTTGCAGGATACAAAATCAATACATATCAACCAATTGTATTTACATATACTAGCAATGAACAAAGGAAAATTTGAGATTGAAATTGCAAAAAAGATACCATTTACAATAGCCTCAAAAATATGAAATATTTTGGATTAATCTAACACCAACAATGACAACAAACTACTCTGAAAATAAAAATAGTATTAAAAGAAATCAATGACCTATATAAAGGGACAGATGTACTATGTGTTTATTGATCAGAAGATTTAATATTGTTGTCAGTCTTCCCCAAATTGATTATCATTTCAATATAATCCCGGTAGCTATCCCAGAAGGCCTTTTTTTTTTTTTTTTTTTTACAAAAATTGACAAGCAGATTCTGTAATTTATATGGAAAACACATGAAAAAGGACTGGGAATAGCCACAGGAACTTTGAAAAAAGAACAAATATTAGGACTTGTACCACCTGATTTCAGACTTAATAGAAAGCTAATCAAGATAGCATGTTATTGATATCAGGATAAACAGACCAAGGAACAGGACAAACAGAACAGAAATTGATGAACACACTGATTTTCAACTGATTTTTGAAAAGGTGCAAAGGTAATTTGGGGGATAAAGTATAGTCTTTTGTAAATAAAGAAGTATTTAAATATATATAAAGTTTTATATTATGCATATATTACATATATAATATACTACATGATGTTTTTATATATACATACATAGTGAAATGATTATTATAGTCAAGCTAATTAACATATCCAAATCCTTGCATAGTTACCTGTGTGTGTGTGTGTGTGTGATGAGAACACCTGAGATCTCTCTTAGCAAATTTTCAGTATAGAACCCAGTCACTACATTAACTATAATCACCATCTACATATTAACTATAATCACCATCTATATATTAACTACAGTCACCATCTGTACATTAGAACTCTAGAACTTACTCATTTTACATAACTGACACTTTGTACCCTTTGACTAACATCTCCCAATTTCCCGCAATCCCGTCTCTAGTAACTACTATTCTATCCTTTGCCTCTATGAATTTGGATTTTTTTAGATTCCACAAAGCTGGAGGTATCACACTTCCTAGTTTCCAACTATAATACAACTCTATAGTAATCAAAACAGTATGGTACTGGTATAAAAACAAACACATAGATCAATACAACAAAATTAAGAAACCAGAAACAAACCCCAACCTATATGGTCAACAAGGGAACCTAGAATACTCACTGGGGGAGAGAGAATCTCTTCAACAAATGGTGTTGGAAAAGCTGGATAACCACATGCAGAAAAATGAAATTTGACTCTTAATTTACACCACTCAGAAAAATGAGCTTGAAATGAATTAAAAACTTAAGCATAAGATCTAGAACCATAAAACAACTAGAAAAAAAAACACAGGAAAGAAGCTCCTTAGCATTGGTCTTGACAATGATTTTTTTTGGATATGTCACAAAAGCACAAGAAATAAAAGCATGAATCAATAAATGGTACTACAGCAAACTAAAAATTTTCTGCATAATGCAAGAAACAATCGACAAAATGAAAAGACGACATACAGAATGAGAGAAAATATTGGCAAGCCATATTTATAAGGGATTAATATCCAAAATAACTCAAAGAACTCAAATATATGAAAAATTCAATAACAAAAAAGCAAACAATCCAATTAGAAAATGAGTAGTGGAACTAAATAGACAGTTTTCCAAAGAAGACATCCATCAAATGGTCAACAGGTACAGGAAAAGGCATTCAGCATCAGTAATCAAGGAAAGGCAGATCAAAACCACAATGAGCTATCATCTCACACCCGGTGGAATGACTATCATTAAAAAGACAAGAGATAACAAGAGTGGGCCAGGATGTGGAGAAAAGAGATACCTTGTACACTACTGGTGGGAATGTAAATTGATACAACCACTATGAAAAACAAGTATGGATGTTCCTTGAAAAACTAAAAATAGATCTGCCACATATATGATGCAGCAATCCCACTTTTGAGTATATATCAAAAAGAAATGGAAACAGGATATCAAAGAGGTATCTGCACTCTCACGTTCATTGCAACATTATTCACAATAGCCAAGATAGGGTAATGGACCTAAGTATTGGCAGATAAATGGATAAAGGAGATGCGATATATAGATAGAGATAGAGATAGAGATAGAGATAGAGATAGAGATAGAGATAGAGATAGAGATAGAGAT
>CM053511.1:12518358-12569721 GCA_028627145.1 Eidolon dupreanum
GCCCTTCCTCTGCAGGCAAATCATTTAGAACAATCACTTAACATCCCTCCAATTAGACCCTCCAGTCCTAAAGGCCTTGAGCTACAGGTGAACTTTAAGAACACTCAACCCATTACAACCAGTCTTGCCATTTATAAAGCAAGGTTAATAATGCTCATGTCACAGGGTTGTTATGTGAGGAGAGAGCTGAGGTGAAGGACAGCCTTGAGGTGAGGGATGCCAATTTTTTGGCCATCTCCCAAGAAAACCAGACACTGCAGAAGGAAAGTGTAAGAATCTCTTTTATCTTTCTTAATGGACCTTGGATTTAAGGCACGTAAGAATCATACTCACTTGGGGTGCTCATTAAAACTGTACATTCCAGGTCCCAGGTCCCACCTACGAAGGCTTTTATCTAGCAGGTTTGAGTGGGGCCAAGAATCTGCATGTTCAGAACATCCAGGTGATGCTGATGCGGCCGTGGACCACACTGGAGAGAGGCTGCCTGGCCCCATCAGAGCTAAGTCAGAACGGGAGCCACTCTGCAGCCATGGTGACACCCAAGCTTAACGAGGTGAGAATGTGGAAGAGTGGTCCAGATCTCATTTTAGTCCTGTCCTTATCACTTCACCAGCACGGACCTGAAAATACTCAGAAAAGTAACACCCATGGGCAGTTAATCTTAAGCAAATTCCAACTGTGTAATCTAGGAAAGTGTTAATTCCTTTACATCTGTGTCCTAATAGTAGGGAGTCCTTGGAGATGACTTAATGAAATGGCCAGAAGCATAAAACCAAGGTTACTAGGCCCTGCTGATACCTGTCAAAGCTTTAGTGCAAGCAATAAGTTTATTTGGCCTATATTTGGCAATTCATGCTACATTCAGTCATTTAGTCAGCCAACTGTGTTTACTTTATAACAAAAACTCAAAGAGGCTTTGTCTACCAGAGCCGACATAATTTAAATACAATGGTCGGCTTTCATAAAGGCACAACACTGTATATATATGGGCATCAAGAAAGACTGGCGCTTTTTATGCCATTCGTTCATTTAAGAAACATTTATTGACTACCGCCTTGTCTCTGGCATACATCTTCATTAGGCTACTGTGAGTCTTACTTCCAAGGTCACTATCCTTGTCAAGCTTTTCTGAAAGCCCCCAGGCAGAATGAATTTTTAAAAATTACTTGTAAATAATTTATTTACTCACTTACAGTTATATTTCACTTTGTGGCACCCCAAAAAATTCAGATCAATGTTACACATTATACAACCAAAGAATTTTATGACTGGGGAGAGTTTTGTTATAACACTAATCTCAGTGTAATAAAATGCACTATTTACATATCTTTTCCCAAAATAGATTACAAATTTCATGAGGGGAGACTGTCTTATTCATCATTGAATCCCAGCACTTTAGGTGTTCAGGAAATAAATACGGACACATGTATGAGCAGCATTAAGTGAATGTTGTCCTTCAAACTAGTACACTTTTCTAATATTACTGACGCTGCATAGACTCCCTCCCAAATTTGAAATGATCTTCAGAGCAAGTTTCAAAAGCACATAAGAGAACAAGAAATTATATTTTAATTTGCCTTTTGGTTTTCCCCCAAATATCTTTCCTCCAAAATTCATTAGAAATTACTTTAGGCCATTTTCTGAAGTCAGATTCTTCCTCAGAGAATTAGGAATCTCCACAACTTAAGGTGCAAATCTTGTAGGTAGCCTCTGAGCATTTTAAGCCTGTCTTGCCTCAGTGACTCAAATCCTATCCCTTCCCCCACACACACCCAAATAGCTACTGATTTAGAAACTTGAGTTCAAATTCCAGGTCTGTTCATACATATCTCAATTATTTGAACTCTCTGAGTTTCTATGTGATGGTTAATTTTATGTGTCAAGTTGACTGGGTCACGTGGTACCCAGATACTCAGTTAAACATTAAGCTGGATATGTCTATGAGGGTGTTTCTGGATGAGATAAACATTTGAAGTGGTGGGCTAAGTAAAGCAGATTGTCCTCCCTAATGTGGAATAAGGGAGACTTTGCCCTCTCTGTGTGTTTTCTAGATGAGATGTGGGTCTTCTCCTGCACTTGGACTGGGACTCACATCATAGACTCTCCTGGTTCTGAGGCCTTAGGACTCAGACTAGAGCTGCCCACTGGCTCTATTGGGTTTGCACTTTCCAGGTAGCAGATCAAGGGATGTCTTATCCTCCATAATCATGGGAGCCGATTACTTTTAATAAATCTCTTTTTATATATCTCCTATAGGTTCTGTTTTTCTGGAGAACTCTGACTAACACACATCGGTTTCCTCAGGGGAAACAAGAGCCATATATTCCAGCACTGTGCTAAATATTTTTTATGTATTATCTCAATCCTTTAACCTTTGTATGATGTAGGTACTATTATGATCACTCCTGCTTATTCAAAGTTCTTGCTTCCTTATGGTATTAACTTGAGGTAATATCCCTCCCACTAATCAATTATCTTTACATCTCATAATCAAATTCCAAGGAAAGAGAATCTGATGGGTGCAAGTTAATGATTGGTTTCTGGTGAACGAAATTCTCAGACTGAGTTACCCTATTATCTGACCTATAGATGGGCTTATTTGATCAGATTCCCATACCTGGCCATTTGGTTTTGTTCAAGGTAAATTGGCAGTGGGGAGTAGGGAGGCATGGGTCTCCTGTTACCACGACAGCAATTTATATTTCAGAAACCACCCTTGCCAGGGAGAACAGGGTGGCAAAGGCCCAGATTCCCTGAGATTACTAGGAGTATGGAATTGGCAAGCTTGCTGAAGTTGGACCTGTATTTAGTTTCTTTCTAAGGACTAAGGCAGAACAGGTAAAATACACCAGGATGTGCTCTTCATGAAATGGTAATCTCCTATCATTTGTTTACTGCTATATTCCAAGCCCTAGAACTGCACCTGGCACCTCACGAGCATTCAAATAATATATGTTCCATGGATGACTAAGCCTACAGCTTGAGGCCTTCCTAAGAGAAGCAGCTCCAAAGATCAGTACCCCGAACTAGTCTTTCTTTGGCTGTATGATCAGGAGAGAGAGATCCACATTCCTAGAAACGTTTTTGTCCTTTAACAGATTCTTCTCAACTCTTCCCTTCAGGCACGAAATAGGAAAACCCAGGGGAGTACTGAGGAGACCTTGGAGACTGGAGCTCCCTCTAGAGGCCAAAAAGAGAATCCTCAAAAATGCAGTTCTCGCTCAGTAGACGAATCTCTTTAAGAAAAACAATTTTTAACATTATAAAATATAGCAACATCACCAGAACGACTCCACAGAGGGACAGATTTAACAATGTTCCTTTTATTATACAGTCATTTGGCAAATATTAAGACTATTGTAGACTAGGACTGTGTAAGGTACAAGGTATTTGGATATTTATGTTGAGGATACGGGAATGTGTAGAGAAAGGAATCCTTGTGTATTGTTGGTGGGAATGTAAACTGGTAGAGCCATTGCAGAAAATAATATGGAGGTTCCTCAAAAAATGAAAAATAGAAGTACCATATGATCCACAATCCCTCTTCTGTGTAACATGTCCAAAGGGAATGAAAACAGTATCTTTAAGACACCTGCATGCTCACGTTCATTGCAGTATTCTTCACAATCGCCAAGATTTGGAAACAGCCTATGTGTTCTCTGACAGAAGAATGATAAGGAAAGTGTTTTTCCCAGACACACACACACGTATATACACACGCAATAAAATGTCATTCGGTCTTTAAAAATGAAGGGAATCTTGTCATTTGTGACAACATGGATGAACCTGAAGAACGTCATGCTAAGTAAAATAAGCCAGACACAAAACCAAAAACTATATGATATCACTTATATGTAGAATCTAAAATAGTCAAGCTCATAGAAGCAAAGAGTAGAATGGTGGTTGCTGGGAGCAGGGCAGGTGGAGAGGGTGGGGGGGGGAGGGGTAATATTAGTCTACAGGTAAAAAGTTTTAGTTATACAGGATGAATAAATTCTAGAGATCTAATGTGTACAATGGTGACTACAGTTAATAATACTGTAGTGTATACAAGGAATTTGCAAAAAAGAGTAAGCCTTAATTGTCATAAAAAATGAGAACTATGTGAGATGATGAATATGTTAATTAGCTTGATCGTGGTCATTATTTCACAATGTATATGACATAAAAACATCATGTTGTAGAAAGGGTGACATCAGCATCATGGCAGTATAAGACATTCCTCCCTTTTGTCCCCCTTTTGACAAAAACTATATACCATACGTGAACAAAAGTACCTTAGTAGGAGCAGTGGGCTACAGAAACATATGGTAAGGGACTGGGGAAGGGTCTTGTCCACCTGTGTGAATCCAGTAATAGACAAACCTTGGAACAGTGTGGAACCAGCAGGGCAGCAAGCCTGCTCCAACAACTCTCACTGTGGTTGGGGAAAAAAACTTAGAGAGTGCTGACCTAGCAAGATACCCTTTGTCACAAGAAAAATTTCAGAAGCTCAGACTACCAGAGGAGAGATTCCAGCACCTCGTTAGCAAAAAGACGTTTGGATATTGCAGACATGATAACAATTTTACAGGTACCTTATACATGCATACACACTCATACCCTGCCCCGAGGCAATATTGCACGGGGCTGTCAGGTGGTGGCATCCTTCCCACAGGGCAACAGAAGAGTGGTGAGTGAGTGCCAGCTACCCCAGTAATGGGTAGCTGAAGAAAACTGCTTCTTTCCAACGGCACCCAAAGGACTGAGATAGGATCTCCATGACTAGAAGGAGGGAGGAGATTGGGAAAGAGATAGAAAGGAATATCAACGAGCACTAAAGGGACTCAGTTCCTGCTGACTAGCTCAGCAGGAAGTCCACCCAAGATCCCATGAGAGTACCAAACCCAGGGATCTCCCTACCAGGACAACAGACACACCCAACACCCTAAGTGCTAACCCCCCACTCTGTATCTGGCTTCCTGTGCCCACTCCCAAGTGTGGCAGTAGATGGTGAATGCACTCAGAAAACAGGACAAGGTCTGTGGACAAGAGAGAAATGAAAACTTAAGATATAGCACCACTTCTGAAAAATGAGAGGTTTCCAGTAGCCGGCCCAGTGAAGTGTAGGAACCAGAGAAGACATAAAATCTTAAGAATTCTGCCACAAGAGGGAGCAAGAAGAGTGAAACAGGTGCACCCACACAAAGCCAGAGAAAACCCCACATTGTAAGAGCACCAGTGAAGAGAAAAGCCTGTCTGAAGGCAACTAGCAAAGATTTAAAAATAGAGTCTGCTACATCAAATGTGAAAGTAGCAACAAAAAAATCTACAAAGGACATGAAGAATCACCTAAAGAGAATTGTTCAATAACTGAACTTGAAGGCATGGAGTTTTATATTCTAGCTGATGAAGGATTCAAAATAGCTTTTCTAAAGAAAATCAACAAGATTCAAAAAAACTCAGACAATTCAACCAAATCATGAAAATAAATATAGGTTCACAAATAAATGTTTACCAAAGATATAGAAATCATAAAAAGGAACCAAGCAGAAATTCTAGAGCTGAAGAACTCAATGAATAAAATGAAAAATGTAATAGAAAGCATCTATAGTAGAGTAGCACAAATCGAAGGCAGAATAAGTGAGTTAGAAAATAGGAATTCTGAAATACCACAGTTAAAGAACAAAGAAAAAAAGAATGAAAGAAGAACAAAGAAAAAAGTATGAATGAAGAACAAAGAAAGCATCTATGATCTACAGGACATCATTAAAGAACAAATATCAGAATAATCAGTGCCCAGAAGGAGAAAAGCGAAAAGAAGGAGCAGATACTTGATTTAAAGAAAATAATAGCTGAAAATAATACCAGGGAAGAGACTTAGGGATCTAAGACAGAGTAAAACAACATATCCAAAGTATTGAATAATAAAAAAACAAAAATGCCAGCCAAGAATATTCTGTCTGACAAAGTTATCTTTCAGATATGAAGAAGAAATAAAAATGTTCCTAGATAAGAGAAAGCTGAAAGAGTTCATCACCACTAGACCTGCCTTGCAAGAAATGCTAGAAGTTCTTCAAGCTGGAATGAAAAGACACTAATCAATGACATAAGAACACATGAACATATATAATACAATGGTAAAGATAAATACACAGTCAAACTAGAAAACGAATTCTATAATAGGATGCTGGGTTAACAATTACAGTTACTATAATTGTAACTAATATACAATATAAAAAGAGGTAAATAATGACATTGAAAAATAAAAGTGAGTAAAAGAGTGAAGCTTTTGTAGATAATCAAAGTTAAGCTGTTGTCAGCTAGAGTGAACTGTTTTATCTTTGAGATGTCTTCTGTAAACCTCACAGTAACCACAAAGCAGGATTCTAGAGTACATGCACAAGAGATAAAGAGGAAACAGAGGATACCACCATGGAAATTCACCAATTACAAAGGTATGCAAAAATGGGGATGGGGAGGAGGGAAAGAGGGACATTAGAAATACAAAATAAACAGAAAACAATTAACAAGATGATGTTAGTAAGTCCTTACCTATCAATAATGCTCAATGCAAATGAATTGAATTTACCAATCAAAAGGCACAGAGTGGCTGACGGATTAAAAAAAAACAAGACCCACCCAAGTCTACGCTTCCTATAAGAGACTCACTTCAGCTAACATAGGCCAAAGTGGAAGGATGAAAAACTATATCCCACACAAATTAAAATGAAAAGGAAATGGGGGTAGCTACACTTACATCAGACAAAATAGACTATAAGCCAAAAATGGTTAGAGAGACTGAGAAAGTCAATATAGAATGATAAAGCGGTCCATTCATCAAGGAGATATAATAATCAAAAATACATTTGCATCCAATTTCAGAGTACTAAAATATATTAAGCAAATACTAAGTTCTGAAGGGAAAACCAGACAATAATATGATAATAATTGTAACTTTAATAACCCTCTTCTAACAGTATATAGATCATCCTGACAGAAAATCAACAAGGAAACATGGGTTTGAACCATGCATTAGACCAAATTGACCTAACAGACATAATATAGTCTATCCAATAGAATCAGGACACACATTCTTCTCTATGCATATGAAACACTCTCCAGGATAGATCATGTGATGGGCCACATAAGAAGTCTTAGCAAATTTAAGAAAATTGAAAACATATTAAGTATCTTTTCTGATCAGATGGTATGAAGCTAGAAATTAACAACAAGACAAAAGCTGGAAAATATACAAATATGTGGAAAGTAAATGACACAGTCTTGAACAACCAATGGGTCAAAGAAGAAATTAAAGGAAAATCAAAATATATCTCAAAACAAACAAAAATGGAAACGCAACATGCCAAAATCTATTGGATGCTACAAAAGCCATTCTTAGAGGGAATTTCATACCAATAAATGTATATATGAAGAGAAAGACCTTAAAAAAAAAAAAAAAAGCCCGACTTTATACCATAAGGAACAAGAAAAACAGACAAGTCCAAGCAAGCAGAAGAAAGAAAATAATGAAGAAGAGAGCAGAAATAAATGAAATAGAGACTGGAAAAACCATAGGAAAAAATCAACAAAGCTGAATTTGTTTTTCAAAAAGGCAAAGAAAATTGATAAACTTTTACCTACTCTAAGAAAAAGAGAGAGAAGATCAGAAATGAAAGAGAAGATATTAAACTGATAGTGTAGAAATACAAAGAATCATAAAAGATTACTATGAACAATTAAATGCCAACAAATTGAATAACTTAACAAAGTAGATACATTTTTAGAAAACGTACAACTTACAAAGATTGTATCATGAAGAAATAGAAAAACTGAGCAGACCAAAAATCAGTAAGGAGATTAAACCAATAATCAGAAAATTCCCAATACAGAACTCCAGGGCCAGATGTTTTCAATGGTGAATTTTCCAAATGTCTAAGGAAGAATTGACACCAATCATTCTCAAGTTATTCCAAGAAATAGAAGAGAAGGAAACACATCAAACTCATTTTACGAGGCCAGCATTACCCTGATAGGAAAGCCAGATGAGGACACAGCAAGAAAACAGTAGGCTTACATCCCTGACGAATATAGATACAAAAGTTCAATAGAAAATATTAGCAAACTGAATTCAACAGCACATTAAAAGAAATTATATACCATGATCAAGTGGGATTTATCATTGGGATGCAAGGATAGTTCAACATATGCAAACCAATAAATGTGATGTACCACATTAATAGAATAAAGATAAAAATCATATGATCATCTCAAAACATACAGAAAAAGCATTTGACAAAACACAACATTTTTTTCATGATAAAAACACTCAATAAATTAGGTATATAACATACTACAACGTGGTAAAATTTATTTATGAGATGCCCACAGTGAATAGACTCAACAATGAAAGCTTGAAAGCTTTTCCTGTAAGATCAGTAAGAGGACAAGGGTATCCACTCTCGTTACTCTTATTCAGCATAGTACTAGAAAGTCACATCTGGAGCAATTAGGCACAACAGAGAAATAAAAAGCATTCAAATCATAAAAGAAGTAATATAGTTGTTATTTGCAGATTATATAATCTTATATATAGATGTACATAAAGACTCAGCAATGATTGGAATTAATCAACAAATTCAGTAAATTTGTAGGATATAAAATCGACATACAGAAATCAGTTTCACTTCTGTACACTAACAATGAAACATCTGAAAAAAAAAAATAAAGAAAACTATCCCATTCACAATTTGACGCTTTTCACAATAGTATCGAAAACAATAAAATGCTTAGGAATAAATTTAACCAAGAAAGTGAAGGATCTGTACAATGAACACTATAAGATTTTGATGAAAGAAATTGAAGAAGTCACAAACAATTGGAAAGATATCACATATTCATGAATGAGAATAAATGTTGTGAAAATACTCATACTACCCAAAGCCATCTATAGATTTAATGTAATCCTTATCAAAATGCTGTGAAAAAATAATAGCATTTTTCACAGAAATAGAAGAAAACAATCCAAAGATTTGTTTGGATTCCCAAAAGACCCCAAGTAGCCAAAGCAATCATGAGAAAGAGAAACAAAGCTGGAGGCTTCACACTTCCTAATTTCTAACTATATTACAATGCTATAGTAATCAAGACAGTATTGTACTGGCTAAAAAACATAAATGCATAGACCAATGCAACAGAACCAACAGACCAGAAATAAACTCCAACATTTACAGTCAATATTTGAAAATGAAGCCAAAAATACTCAATACTGAAAGGATAGTGTCTTCAAAAAATAGTATTGAGAAAACTAGATTTTATATTCGGGTAATGAAAATCAACTTACACTACTCATAAAAACTAACTCAACATGGATTAAAGACATAAATATAAAACCTGATGCTGTGAAATTCCTAGAAGAAAACATAGGAAAGAAGCTCTTTGACTTTGGTCTTGGCAGTAATTTTTTTAGATATGACACAAAGTACAAGCAACAAAAGCAAAAATCAACAAGTGGAACTATATCAAACTAAAAAGCTTCTGCACAACAAAAGAAACAATCAAAATGAAAAATAATCTACTGAATGGGAGATAAATATATATAAACCATAATAGATTGGGATTAATATCCAAAATGTATAAAGAATTCATACAACTCAATAGCAAAAAAACAAACAAACCAAAAAACAACAATCTGATTAAAAATTGAACAGAGGAAATAGACATTTTTCCAAAGACAACATCTAAATGGCCAACAGGTACATAAAAAAGTGTTCGATATCATTAATCATAAGAGAAATGCAAATCAAAATCACAATAAGATGTTACTTTACACTTGTTATAATGGCTATCATTAAGAAGACAAGAGATAACAAGTATTGGAGAGGATATGGAGAAAAGGGAACCCTTGCACACTGTTGGTAGAAATGCAAATTGGTTTAGCCACTGTGGGAAATAATTTGGTGATTCCTCAAAAAATTAAAAAAAGAATTACCATATGATCCAGCAATTCCACTCTTGGGTATATAGCCAAAGGGAATGAAAACAGGATATCAAAGAGACATACGCATACTTTAAACTTACACCACATTATTGTCAATTATATTCCAATAAATATAAATTTTTTAAGATTACATTGTACACCTTAAATATGTACAATTTTTGTCAATTATAACTCAAGAAAACTGAAAAAATTGTTTAAAAATTTTTTTGATGTTTTAAAATATAGCAACATCACCAGAATGTCCACAGAGTGATAGATTTAACAACACTGCTTTGATTAGAGTCATCCAGCA
The DNA here is from genome assembly GCA_028627145.1 of Eidolon dupreanum. NCBI lineage: Eukaryota > Metazoa > Chordata > Mammalia > Chiroptera > Pteropodidae > Eidolon > Eidolon dupreanum. Next base: position 12,528,630 of record CM053511.1, read on the forward strand.
AACACTGTCTATCATACATGAGGCATTCATTGTGTAAGGTACAGAGTATTTGGATGTTCAAGTTTTTTTAAATCACTCTTATGTTGTACATTATGTAACTGCAGTCATTCTGTGTATATTATACATATAGTTTAATGGAATATTAGAATTAAATTGACTCTTGAAAGGTAGCTATTTCTACCACCCAGAAATTCCTAAAATTCCCCACTTACATAACCATTTCTAACCATGAGACCACAGTAGAGTTCCTTAATTTCTGCGTTTTAAATATTTTTAATATCTACATGTTTAAAATTCTTTCCAGTATGTTTTCTAAAGTAGACTGGGGAGAAAGTGAATTTTCAAGAGTTTTCTCTAAATGTAATCCTACAGAAAAACAAATTCACTTTTCATGGCACTCCCCCAAATTGTACCCATTTCCTGTTATTTCATCACTGGATCAAAGCTAGGTGAAGGAAATAAGAATGAGCAGTGAGTGAAGATAAAGATGGCGGATATGGTCTTTGTATGATGACAGTAAAAGACCAGCCTGTTATAATAAGAGTTGACATTGACTAATATCACATTTTTATACAAACTCTAATGAGAATAAAAAATAATTCATGTGAAAATTTAATTCAACTATAAAGCACAGATATCAATAGTGGTCATTCATTCCTTACCTGCCAGCTTTCAGTCACCTTTGTTCTGATAACAGTGTTACAGTTTCCCATGGGGAAATACTTCTTAGCTATTTTCTGTTCACATGGTTCAGATAGAGTTTGCTCCATTCCCAGATACAGAGTCAGACATGTGACCAAGAGCCAGCCATCAATCACATACTCTTTACCTCTACCATTGGTTCAGGGATGTACACATTCTTGGAACTCTTGCTGGAGCAAAAGGGAGAGGTGGCTTTTTATTTTCTGCTTCATCTTGAAACTGCAGCTTCTGGGAGGCCATCAGTTGGAGAAAACCTACCTGAGAGTAAAACCAGAATAAACAAAAGCAGAACTGAGAGAGGGAAGAGAGTGGTCTGAATGAAATCAAATAATTGGATCCAGCTGAGGCTGAAGCTACCTCTACCCCTGGACTTTTCAGTTATGTGACCCAACTAATCCTGCCTTTCTAAAACCAGTTTTCTGTCACTTGCAACCATAGTGTTCTGACTAATGTAAATTTCCATTCACCAGTTCTAAGTCTGTGGATTGCTCCCATTCTATGCCCTAGTCACCTTAAACTTAGCCTGTTTCAACCTAAATTTAAATTATAACTAAAATAATGGTACACTCCTAAAGCACATAGCTTCATTTATAATAAGATTGATGTCTTTTAAAGTAAATTCCATTAGTAAATTTATAATTAGCTTAATAAACTCTACTTCTCCTAACTAGATGTTTTATGAGCAAACCAAATGGCAGACTACCCTAAACTGAAATTCAATTTGACCTCTGAGTAAATGGTAGATAGAACATGATAAAATACATAAACTTGTAACTGATGGTTATTATAAATGATAAAAGGAGGAAGAGAGAAAATTTGCAATGTGAACAAGAATACCCAACAATAATTGGATTTGGACTTGGTACAGGGTTATAAAATGATACTACAAAGACATCAGATTTCCCCTTTGGTGATGTGAAAGAGCTCTGAACATTTTGGAAAGTTTTGGTGCCAGAAATAGAGGAATGAGTAATTGAAAAACTTTCCAATACATAGACAGACAGGAACAATTTCCAAAATAGCCACAGAAGATAATTATCAATAAAGTGCTAATATGTCTTTCTTTCTTTTTTTCTTTCTTCTTTGATGAATATTTACTGTGTGTCGACTACATGTAATAATGACAGTCCTTAGGCAATAGGGGTCAATGAACAGAAAAGAGAAAATCCCTGACCTTGAAGAGCTCGCAGACCATAAATTCAAAAAGAGTATTATAGTGAGATAACTGCATAATTTAATCAAAATATTACAAAGGGACATTGTGGGACATAGGAAGGAATGATCAACTCTGCTTAAGAAGATAGATGCTCAGAGAATGCCTTATAAGGCTTAGACTTACCAGAGACCCTTAGTAAAATTCACTGTAAGGGATCGAAGATTTCAGTCACCATCACCACCACCTCAATACATCATCGACATCTTTCCTTCTATCAAAAATCAGATGGCATTAGCAGACCATAACTACTGTTGTGGTCTTAGAATTCCTTACAATCACTGCAAGTACCAATAAGACAATGCAACATAAAGATTAAGACCATAGACTCTAGGTTCAGATCCTGGTTTCACCACCTGCTAGCTGAATGAGTTTGGAGAAGGCACTGAAGCGAGATGTCTAATTCTAAAGGCTGATGTGTCCTTTTTGAAAAAATAAGTTGTATCTAGAGAGAGAAGAACTTATAACCCCTCAAAACCTCTGCTTGAGGCCCTTTGTTTAAAAATCTTGCTTGCTTACTCATTTGAAATATATATTTCTATAAATCAGAGTGCTTGTCGCCTTGCATCCAAATAAGGTTGATGAAAGTTGCAACTGAGGATCTCCATGGACCTGTCATTTCTGTCCAAGGCGAAGCACTAAAAACAGTTTGAAGCCCCAAACATCATCGTCACCAGGACTGCCTTAGAGAGCACGTAATTTAGTGGTCATTCCATAGACGCTGGGTTGAAATCCCCGCTCACCGCTTGCTAGCTGAGAAACCTTGAGCAAGTCACTTAACCTAAGTTTCCTCTTCTGTAAAAAAACAATCTTCTCCTAGAAATTGTAAGGATTAAATGAGATAAAGCACGTGAAGGACTGAGACCACTGCAAAGCAACATTGTGAACCCTCAGAAACGATTAACCGATTAGCCGTTATTGCTATTATTTGATGGAACAAACAGCAGGCTGGCTGCACAGAGGTTTGACTGTAGTTGGGAGCACACCTCGTGTCATTGCCATCCCAAAGAGCACTATATCAGCATAAGCAGGACCGTGAGAATGATGCAAAAGTCCCACCTTCTGGCAAAGAGATGAAAGCAGCTAAATATTTGGCTTTCGGTGGGAAAAAAGGAAAAGAGAAAATTTTTACTGCAATTATACTCAGAAGAATCAAAGTGTGAACTAGTTCAGAGAGATGTAACATCTATCTTGACAAATCCCCAAACTGGATATTTCTTTTAGGGTGCCTGGCTACCTTTCTTTAACATCGACCCACTGCATATACCTATACACAGGTGGAATGCAGGCACCCTTTCCTAACACCACTGGACTGTAAGCTCCACTGAGTAGGGGCTTTGCTCCCGGCAGCATCCATACAACCTATATGGGCAAGTGACACACGGTAGGCTCTCAGTAAGCATTTGATCTATTTGTTTAAAGAGTGAATATAACCTTTTCCCTCTTACACACTTGCTTCGACTGAGGGTAAACAATATCAGACCCTGGGCCAATCAGATTTCCTCTTGCAAAAATTTGCATTTGAGTTCTAGAGGGTATGGATATATGAGCAGTCAGCCCTGGCTTTGTGATGCGCTATAAACTGAGGCTAAGGGAATCACAGAAACAGGAGGAAGATGGCACAGGCGAGCAAGACAGAGGCAACTGGCCATCTGGGACAGGAAAAATGAAACAAATACACATAGACAAGAGATTTTGAAATCCCAGAGAGAAAGACATGGAACTAGAGGGAGTAGCTACCTTGGATCTGCATTTCCAATTCCTTCCTGAACTTCACAAACCTCAGCTTTTCTCACTTCCCTGGGTTTTGGACCGTATTCCTGTGTCCTTCCATTGAACCTACCCTTTGTTTATGTCAGTTCAAACTGGTTTCAGTCTGTACAATCAAATAATCCCTAAAACAATACAAATGTATCAAGGAATGCAAAGAAAGATGAGAATGTTTGAAACTGATTCAAAGCTAGGAACAGTTAGTAACTTCCAACTGAACTATTATAATGGCTCTGGTTCCTACACCTAATTTACATAACAGGGCAAATGTTTACTTAGACTCATCCCTTAAGAGTCATCTCTGCCTTTCTAAAGAGTTCAGAAGGCTTTTACAGGTTTTCAAAGGGCTTTTCCTCCCCATTGCCTAAACTATCTATTCACTAAAGGCGAATTTACAGAAAAAAAAGTTTCCAACAAAAGTGAAATGCAGTATTTATACCTTCCCATAATTTAAATAATTTATAAGTTTTTATTCAGTGGGCTGAATAAGTGTTTTCAGAATCTATGATGTGATTTTCTTATGAGAGCAGTTACTCTCGGGGTTATTTTGCCATAATCCCTATACATTTATAAGAATTTTGTTCTCTCTTTAAAATTGTGGAACAATAAACTGATTGACTATGTGGGTATGACTTGAAATGCCCTGGAAATCCTGATCTTTCCCCCCAAAACCTGCTCCATCTGCAGCCTTTCCAATTTTGCATGATGGCAACTGTATCCTTCCTATTGCTCAGACCAAAAACCTTAGAGTCATCTTTAATTCCACTCTGCTCTGGGTTGAATCATGTCCCCCAAAAAGATATGTTGAAGTACTAATCCCTAGTACCTCAGAATGTGACCTCATCTGGACATAGGGTTATTGTAGATGTAATTAGTTAAATTGAAGTGAGGTCACACTGGAGTAGGACGGGCCCTTAATGCAATATGAGTGGTGTCCTTAAAGGAGGAAAAGAGACACACACTTGAGGGGAGAGCGCCATGAGACCATGGAGGTCTGCAGCCATTAGCCAAGGGGTGCCAAGGATTGCTGGCAAACCACCAGAAGCTAGGAAGGGCAAAGAGAGGTCTCCCCACATGTTTTCATGGAAGCATGGCCCTGCCAATACCTTGATTTCAGACTTCTAGTCTCCAGAACCACGAGACAATAACAATCATTCAGTTTGTAGTATTCTTTTACAACAACTCTAGCAAATGACAACAATTGTATGACTACGATCCTACATCCAACTGGTGAGCAAATCTTCTTGACTCTGCCTTTAGCACACATCCAGAGTAAGACTGCTTCTCACCACATTCAAACTGATCTCCTAGCTAGAGTCTGTTCTTAGCATAGAAGCCGGGGTGATACTTTAACACCTACCTCAAACAATGTCACTTTTTGCTCTGCCTGCCGTGGCTTTCCATTTCTTGAGTAAGCCAGGAGCCTAGTCATTTAACTTTGTAGTAACATGATGCTATATTTTATACCATTTTATGCCAATCCAAAACCCTCCTATTATGGAAATCTGGAGCATGCAAAGGATGCCTTTTATGTAATTGGCTTGTTTTCCTGCCTCATCTCTTTCGCTCATCTCATGATGACAGCATCTCCCTTCTCTACAAGAAACACATTCATTCACACAATTCACACTGTGTCCCCAGTCCCAGAAGTGGCACCTGATCAAGGACTGGCCAGCATTCCCCAACTCCCAGTATTTTCCCCATAAGCCTAAAAAATTTTGGCCATTTTTCTGGCCTTGTCTAGAGACTGTCTGAGAATGAAGGCAGTACAAAGGTGTGAGGCTGGATGCAAGAGTATGAAACAAGAGACAGGGGTGATGGATGAAGTTAGAGAAGCTGTGGCTGGCTAATACAGCTTTGGTCATGTTTTTAAAAACTGAACCTTATTCGAGGTTCTACATCTTCCTCAAAATTTTATTCGGATAAAGGTACTGCCTATCTATCAAAATTGTTCCTCTCCACCCCATGGCTACCGCCTTTGATTTCAGGCCACCATCATTTCTCACCTGGACTACTACAATAGTCTCTAAATGGGTCACCCATCTGCACTGCCCGCTCCCTACCTCTTACCTTACGTATTCTCTCACACTCAGAGTTAACAATGAGATGGACTCAAAATTCAAATATCATACTGCTTTCCACAGTGGCTCTCCACTGCCTACAGATTGAGAGGAGAAGATCTACAGGGACTCACAGAGCTGACCCCTGCCTACCTCCTCAAGTGTACCAGCCTCGTCGACAGCCACACCCCATGTGTTTTCCAAACCCAGCCCGACATAACTGTCCATTCTGGAGCCTTCCCTACTTCAGTGCTTTGCTCAGCTACTCCAGCTGCATGGAACACTCTCTCTCCCTCCTCATTTTTAGAATTACCTCTTCTTCATAAGCCATGTGACTTCCAAGGCACCCTGAGGTGGAACTTAACATGTCTGTCCAGTGTGACACTTTATTGTCTTGTCACTGTGTGTCTTCCTCTAGTACTAGACCTAAACTTTTGAGAATAAGTCCCTCCCTGAGACTATCTTTCTTCCTATACCTTCTCCATCCCCTCAGCCCACACTTCCATCTCTTCTCTATCCCCACTCAAGTGGATCTATTTCTTCGCACCATGGTCCCCTCAGCTCTCCTTCAGGACAATCTTTGGTTCTAGTGTATAGTAAGCCTAAGTGGTAATGAAAGCAAAGGACTATATCTTGAAAATGTGAGAGAGCTGTTACTAATCTTTTCTTGTACCAGAACTGAACAATTACTCTTATAGAATTTCCTTATGTCATTTTGCATGGCTCCAGGATATGTCATTTTGTATTACAGAAACAATTCCTTTTAGCCTTTCAGTACCCAGTGGACTATAACTTGAGTCGCTCTCATCAAACGATGCTGAGAGAGAGGCATTTTAAATAGGTTTATCTGCTTCACACTGAGCAATTGCAAATATTGGACTAGAATGAAAATTGTAAAAGAAATTAATTCTTTGAATCTAGATTTAATTCCATGCTATAAAGGAATCTTTGATTTTAGAAACAACTGGCTTTTCTATTTTCTTAATCTAAAACAAATAACTTTCAAGTGCCAATTTAAATCAGAACCACTTTTTCCTCCTGAGTTTTATCAGCATTGTATTTTTTTTGGGGGGAGGGTAAAAATTAATTTTTTCTGCTTAGGTTTATTATGAAATTTATATACTATAAAATTCTCCAAATTTAGGTGTACAGTTCTATGAAAGCTGACAACAAATACTGTTACTACCCAAGGTAAAGAATATTTCTTTCATCTCAAAATGTACACTTGTGCCCTTTTATCATTAATCTCCTTCCCTTACTTCCAGCCCCTATTAACCGCTAATCTGTTTGTTTCTGCTTTGCCTTTTTGAGAATGTCCTATAAATGAAATCACATAGTTTATAACCTTCTGACTCTGGCTTCTTTCACCTAGCACAATTCTGAGATTTGTTCATGTTGCTGCATGTATCAGTAATTCATTTCTTTTTGTTGCTCAGGAGTATTCATTCCATTGTATAAATGTAACAGAATTTATTCATCCAATCTCCTATAGATGTATACTTCGATTGTTACCCATTTTTAGTGACTATGAATAAAGATGCTATAAACATCTGCCTCCAGATTTTTGTGTGTATATAGGTTGATATTTCTCTTCAGCAAATACTTAACAATGGGATTATTGGGTCTTATCATAAGTGAATGTCTAATTTAAGCAACTGCCAAACTTTTCTATGATAGATGTACCATATTGTTTCCACCAGCAATATACAAAAGTTCCAATTGCTCCACATTTTTGCCATTTTTTTAATTTAACCATTTTAATAGGTGTAAAGTGATACCTCATTGCAGTTTTGAATTTTATTAGTTTTAATCCCCTGATTGAAATACTATTGAAGCCAGTAGGTCAAGCCTAGAGACCTAGACATACTTAAATGTATACATAATGTTTCTCAGTTGTAAGTTGTGGGACCTCAAAGAAGTACTTACAGTGCTATACAAATTTGAATCACTGAATTTAAAAAAAAAAATGTATTTTTCTTATTATTTTACTATTTAAAATGACTATTCTCCCATAAAAAATGAACAACCACTGTTTTAGAGCATGTAAAAATTTTTAAGTGAAAGCAACAAAGATCTCTTGAAGTCATTCTCTAGATAAAGCTATATCTGCAAATCATGACTTGCCTGCTCCCCATTTTTCTCTTCTCTCTTAGTAAGAGTTCTCCTAATTTACCTGGGCACATTGCTAACTGGAATAAAGATTGTATTTTCAGCCTTCCTGGCAACCCATGGTAACCACATGTTTGGAAGTGTCATGTGGCAACTTCTAGAAATTGCCTTTACATGATAACTGGTATATGCCCTTTGTTCCCTTTCTACTTTGTCCCTTCCTCCTACCTGATGGCTAGAGCTAAAGAAGCCACCTCAGTTCATGAGTCAATCTTGACAGTGAGGTCCTGCACAGAGGAGCAATAAGATAGAAGCAGCCCGAGTTCCTAAGAATTTTGTGAAATCACACCAGTCCTGCACTGCCTGCCTACCTACCTTTGGGCTTTTAACTGAAAGAAATAAATTCCTAACTTGTTGTGGTAGATTAAACAATTGTCCCTAATTCTTCAGTCCTCCCCATATCTACATCTTTTCCATAGCCTCATCACAGGCAGCATATACTCCCCACCCTCTGAATTTGGGCTCAGCCATGTGACTTCATGAGTAGAAATGACAGTGTGCTGGTTCTGAGCCTGGGCCTTACAAAGGCCTTCGGTATTTCTGCTTGCTGTTTTGTGACTCTTCCTTTACAAGAAAAGCCCTGGCTAGCCTGGTCCCCACCCCAATCCAAGGAGGAAGGAAGTCATCCTAGCCAGACCAGACCTGAGTGAGAAGCAGAGTTGCCTCAGCTGCCACGACCTGAGCAGTAACCCGTTGAGCTCAGCTTACACCAGCCAACCCACAGCCAGCAGTTGTAAAGGATTATTGGTGTAAACTAGTGAGTTTTGGGATGGTCTGTTATTTAGGAATACTAATTGATACACTTGTGCAAGCTACTGTCTGTCATTTTGCCTCTCTATTTTTCAGAGCCAAACCAATCCTACTTAATTCAGATACAAAGGAGTATAAGATTAAGTCCCAGCTGTCCAGGAGTGTTCAATCAAAATGGGAAAATAGAAGCCGATTTAAAGAGGAAGGATAGTTCTTTAAAAAAAACAAACAAACAAACAACAACAAAAAAAAAACTACTGTAACAACTGGCTTTATCTATATAGAAAAAAATAAAATTTTACTCAACTCATTTCATAAACAATAATTCAGTGATATGGACTATAGACCTAAACATAAAACCCACTGTTGAAATCAATTTGTAGGCCCAAGATGGAGTCACTCCTGCCCAGGGTGTCATGTCAGCAAACTGAAACTTAGATAACGAAACTTAGATAACGTTTGTGTCCCTGTAAACCCTCTGCTTGACCAGCAATGCAGGATAGCTAGTCAGCCAGTCCCTAGATGCCAAGCCAACTCTGGGCTCTGTACTTCCTTGTTCCTTCTCCCCGCAAACAAGATTGACTGTGGCCCCAGCCAATCATGTACTTTTCTATTTTTTTCTCTCTTGTTTTTTATTCTTTATCCTATAAAAGTTTTCTGCCTTTACCCCATTTTGCAATTCTCCAACATGAGACTGTCTGCCTCGTGAAGTGTTAAAGTTTGTTTGTATTATGTACATTGTTTTCTTTAATCTTTTTTAACACCAAAAACATACATATTTCCAAATCTAATCATACTGAGTGCCACAATGTGCTGCTTTAATAAAAATGATTCATACAATTCACTAAATACTTATTATATGCCAGGCACTGAAAACCACTTTTACATACATCATTTTATTTCATCCTCAAACACAATGCCATAACATAACACCTTATTCCCTCCGTATTTGTAGGGGATAGCTATGCTTTTCCCTGACACTCATTCCCCTTATTTTGATAACGGCACCTGAGTTTCCTCGGAGGACCCTCTTCTCCCTTGTACTTACTCCTTGTGCTTTCTCTGGTGCTGGCTTGAGACTCTAGTTCCCAGGTCAGACATTCCAAATCCTAGTGGCGTTCCCAGATTCCCAGTGCCACCTTCTGTCTTGCTTTAGTGTTCTGCTCTAACCTAGAAGCATGGTTTCTAAATTTTAGCACATGTAAGAACCACCTGGGGAGCTTGTTAAAACAGAGGTGCCTCAGCCCCAACCAAAAGAGATTCTGATTAGTACAGTGCTAATTTGCATTTCTAAAGCCCCCAAGTTGGGGTGGGGGGGCGGAGAATGGAAGTAAGGACACAAAAATCAGTTTTCTTAAATCATTAAGTAGACTTCGAAAATACGAGTTTTAATGGCTGCATAGTACTACATTATAAACTGTGGAGTATTTGTTGAACATGTACTAAGCGCCAGATACTATTTACAATCCACATTAATTCTCTTTTACCCCTAAGAAACTGAGGCTAGAGAAAGTCTTGGTTGATTGTTTAGACCTGGAACTGACCACCAGCTGCAAGTGCTTTTCCACACCAGAAGTTCTCAGTCTGACTGCACGTCAGAAACACTGGGGGAACGTTTCACTGCCATGAATGCCCGGACCCCACGCCAGGTGAAAGGAATCTATATCTCTCAGGTGGAGGTTAAGCATCTGTTCGGATTCTCCCTGCTCCTCTGATTCCAATGCACAGTGAGGGCTAAGAAACGGTCCCACAGCATCCTGCTCCTCAGGTCGATTGTACATATACCTGTTTCCAACATTCTTTTTCCTTCCTCGACTTTAACAGAGACACTTTCTTCTCCCTGCTTTTGTAATTTTACCAGTCACCAAAAAAGCTCAGAAGGCCAAGGGTGTAATTAGCTAGAACATCATAGGGACCACGCTAGTGGTATGAAATGGGATCTCATTTTTGTCTTTTCACTCTCACGGTAATTTTATTAAGAAGGTTTTGGAAGGAAGAGAAAGGTTGCCAGACAGTGTTTTATAATCTTTAAGTATTATCTTAATGCTTAGATGTGATTTTTTCCCCCAATTCCTCCTCACCTGTCTTTGGATAGCACCTCATTTTTCTCCTCGGGCGAACTATCTTTCATCCAGTGTCAGTCTGTTTAATTTAAGTGGGGCTGGTCCCTTCCCCCAAGTTCCAGAATGGACACATGAATCAGGCCTGAATAAGGAGAACCCTTGTATTAGATCAGGGTATAGTTGAAAGAGAAAAACCACACTAGTTATGTGAATGGAAAAAATTTAATATTAACAAGTATGTAATTAGGTATCAAGTTGTTAATGGATAACTGAATAGGTAAAAAGAAAACTCTAAGAATTCTGCAGGTAGCAACCGTAGGAAGCAGTTCCCACCCTTAGAGCAAGGGAGGAAAAAGGAAGGGGTTGGGATTCCAAAACTAAGGGCCAGGCAGAGAGGCCCTGTGGAGCCAAAACCCCTGAGGAGGCAGGCTCTAATCCACCGGCGCTGCCATCTCTCAGCTCAGAGGATGGGCCCCTGGGTCTGGACAGATCTCAGGAAAACGGATTCCATCCAGCTGGGGCTGCTGCCTGGTTCTCTCGTGGGGGTCCTGGGGTGGAGGCGACAGAGCTGTTTCTGCAAGGGTTACAAGCTGGATTCGGGAACCATTGATAAACAACTGCTGCTGCAAGAGTGAAGAAGTGACACAAAAACCGCAAGTCAGGGAATCTGCAGTCAACTCACAGGAAAAAGCAGGTCTTTTTATCCTCTACCCTCTCTCCAGTTCCTGCCTCGAGCGCCCCTCATTGGCGGAATCTAAGAGAAAGCAGCTGAATTGCGGTTTACAGGGTTCCAGCCCCTTTGGCTACTCACGTCCATGTGCACCCTTCTCTCTGTATTTTAATTTTCATACAACAATTTAAAAAACCCTGTTTCACCTAACATGATGCAACTCCTTCATACAAATGAAGATATTCTCACCCTCTTCACAAAATGAGAAGATGCAGTCAACCTCAAATAAAAGAAAAAACCCACTTACATAAAATAATTAGGAAAAAAGGAGCGAAAAGAAAATAGTGTATATATGTGAGTGTATGATTCTATTATATATAATATACAGTATATGTATTATAATGTATATGCACATATATTTATATTATTTATATTACATTAATATATTTTCAATATTATATATTACATATACATATGTACATATAGATACATATACACATAACAAGCAAAGAAGAAAATATTCATAGCTGTTGGAGACCTAATTTATGGAACTGGTCATAAGCCATAGTTGATATTTGAAACTTCCTTCTTCCACTATTGTATTATTTTCGTTGCATAATAAATTGCTCCTAAACATTATGGCTTACAACAACAACAAACATTTATCTCACATGGTTTCTGTGGGTCAGGAATTTGGGGAAGGCTTAACTGAGTGATTCTGCCTTCCCTGAAATCACAGTCTATATGTCGGCTGGGAAGCAGTCATCGGAAGCCTGAGGAGGGCTAGAGGATCTATTTCAAGATGGCTCGCAAACATGGCTGGTAAAATGACACTGGCTGTTGGTAAGAGGCATCTTTTCTTCTCCACGTGGAATTCTCCACAGGGCTACTTGATAGTCTCACAACATGGGAGCTGGCTTCCCCCAGGATAAGTGATCTAAGAGAAAGCAAGATGGAAGCGACCATGTTTTTTATGACCTCACTTCAGAAATTACATACCATCATTTCTGCAATACTAATATCCTATTGGTTACCTGGGTCAACTCAGTCCAGTGTGGGAGAGGACATACAAACTCATGCATACCAGAAGGTGAGAAACTTTTAGCACCATCTTGGAGGCTGACTACTGCATCTACCCATTCGGTGTTTCTTTTTACCTTGGCCAGAATCTCAATTTGTTCTTTCCTGGGTGAGGTAACACAAACCTCATTCCTCAAGGGTCTGGGCACACAGTAGTTCTGCCTCTTTTTGTTAGTAGTAGTTTTCCCTTAACATTTACTATTGGACATAGAAGTACTAAGAGGCTCTTAGAGGCTCCTAGATTTCAGAAGCAGTCCTCCTTACTGTCAGCCTGAAGCAGCAATCCCACCTGCTCTTGGAAATCTGGATCCGTTGTTCCAGCCAGTAGATTAACTCCCTTCATAAGCATAAAAAAGACCCAGTGGCAGTCTCATCTTTCAAATCAATGGAATTATTGTTGCGCCCTTGACAGAAAGAAACATTCCTTCTTTGGGAAGAAGACCTCCAAACCAGCAGAGCTCAAAGTCTGGCAGGGTGGGGAGCAAAACTTCTCCCAGTGGGTTATAAGATCTAAAAGTTACAGGAGCTGCTCTCATTTCCATCCCTTATTTCCTGCACCCAGCTATGGGAGAAGCATACCATATATTGGTCTCTAATTTGAAACGTATACTATACTTCCTAAGAGGGAATATCTAACCTTTCAGGCTGTTGTCTCCAAATTGGCACTGTAAAGAATGATTTATATATAGCAAGATCATTTAATACCACAAATTTTTTAATCAGAAGCAATATTGACAGAATACCATGATGGCAAATAAAGCATTTTGTTAAATGATGCTGGAAAAAGTACTATGGGAAAGAAAAAATCCACATACAGAATGGGTTATGTTCCACTTAGGATCCAGTATAATCAATCTGCCACCAAGTGACTGACTAGTTTCTTCCCTCTTCACACGCCCACCTCCAGAAATGGTGCCATATTAAGGGTTCAGTGTTGGTCTCTCCATTTAGCATGTTAGGTACTTGGCAATAGAGGTAGCTCGGTCAGCTATGTTTTTGAAGCAACCTCTCCATTCCTGCCACCATAACCACTCTGTTTGCTAACCTAATGAAAAAGTACTCAGTTGGCAGAGAAAGAGGCTCACTAACATCTGCAGAAAGTGCCATTTTCCCCACCTGATTATTGAGAGCCTCCTCTACAGTGACTGCTTATTGACGAACGTTAATATAGAACATGAATATCTTCATCCTCTGCGCTCATTCTGAAAGATCCACCTGCATATCTCTTCACCAGTCTTCCCAGCAATGTTCCCATCGATTCTTTCCAAGACCTAACTCTTCAGCCAAGCCATTAGCAACTGCCTGTAAATCAGTGCAGATCTATGATTCTAGCCACTTCTGAATCCAAACAGGGTGGACAATAAAATTTATCGTTCCAAGTTTTGCCAATAGGAGAGTTCCCCTCTGTCACTCCCTTTCTGGGCCACCAGTAAGCGGGGCTTTAATGTTGCAGACATTCGCTTTCGGTTGTTGGAAACACATGGTATGAAAACATCTACAAACCAGGCCCAAGTTTTTACCTCCTCAGTAAGCTGATCATAGGAAAACCCTTAGAGGTCATAGTTGTGAGTTGAGGGGGAGGAGGCAAGGCAGCCAGCCAGGTTGGGGTCAAAGGAGAATGAGCCACTCGCTCATGCACCCTGCTTGTGCATGCCAGAGCTGCTTAAGCCTGACCCCTTTGTAGTAGCTCTGCTTGATGCACATGTCCAACTTCATGCCTTAACAGATGGATAATACCCAGTTAACCACAGGGAGTTTAGGTTGCCTGGTCATTTATCGTCCCATGCTAGGTGTCTATAAGACCCAATAGTAAGTAGCTGTTTGTCAAAAGATAATAGTTATCTGCAGAAGAGTATATGATTTTTTTCCAGAACCTTAGAGATGCGTGATGTGATTCTTTTATTGTACTTGCCAGAGACTCCACACTAGATTCTTCAAGTATCCTTGAATCTGGGTGCCCCAGAAGAATAACAGCTTGCACTGTGGCCGAGACTTGCTACAGGGTCTTCTTTTGCTCTTATCCCCACTCAAAACTCTCAGCCATATGGGTTACCTAGTAATTGCGCTAAAGTAACAAACCGAAGTGTGGCTTGTGTTGCCTCCAAAACTTGAAATGGCCTATCAAGCTTTGTGCCTATTTTTGAGTGATAGGTGGTGGTAATGCAACTATGTCTTGGACCTGCAGAATCTTCACTGAGATGGCAGACCCCTGACTTTTCATGGGGTCTATCTCCCAGACTCTGGTTCAGAAAGCGTGACTAAGGCATTTGCAGTACTTACTATCTCCTGCTCATCAGATTCAATTTGCACGTCATCAATGTAGTGGGCCAGTGTGATGTTGTGTGGTGTCAAGATGACCAAGATCACTGCAGGCTGTAATATGGCTGAGAGCAGATGAGCTGCCTTGGCATGAAGCAAGACTGTGAAGGTGTGCTACTGACCCTGTCAGGGGAATGCAAACTGCTTTTGGTGGTCCTAGCATATTGTTAAAATTGAGGAAGGGAAAAACAAGTATTTCTCAGGAGCTGTGTCAATTTTTTCCAGCAAAGATGTTACATCTAGGAGAGCTGCTGCCAGAGTCACCCTCTGATTAGCAGTAAAATAATCTACAGTCCTGCTTCAAGATCCATCTACCATCTGCACAGACTAAATAGATGAAGTAAATGGAGATATAACAGAAATGAACATTTCTGCTTCATTCAAGTATTTTATGATGGTAGTTATCTCTGCGATTCCAAAGATGGCCTTACTCTTTTGGTTTACTATCCTGGTAGAGAGGAGAGTTTCCAATGGCTTCCCTTCGACCCTTCATACCCTAATGATTCCTAGTGCATAAGTGAGAGAGCTAATAGGGGATACAAACAGTTGTTTAGTAAGTCTTTAACAATTATACATTCAAGAACTGGGAGAAAACACAGTGTGGGCTCATGGATCCACTAAGCCTACTGCGATTCAAACTTGGCCTAGAACTCAATTTATCACCCGACCACCACTGAATGTTAGACCAGAAGCATTTTGTATCGCTAGCAATTAGAATCAACTCAGAGGCGGTGTCCAGTAACGACCCACAGGTTTGGGTATTTCTAAACCCCAAAGCACATTCACTCTAGAAAATGGCCACAGGTCCCTTAGGGATGGTGTAGAGGAAAACTTTTAACTGTTTCAGGGTCTTTCTTTAAGAGAACCAGCCTCCCCTTAACTTAAGGGGCTCTGGACCCATGAACTGCTTTAGGTCAAGAAATTGAATGAGAGGCTATGACTCTCCTTTGTGGTAGACCTGAACTTATTTTCATTTATTCAACAAATATGTATTGACACGTTACTCCTAGTACACTGTCCTTAATATTATAAAATAAAACTAACAATCTAGTCTATCTGATGAAAAATATAATTATAAAAACTTTCAAGTAGATCCATATCCAATACTGTTGATAAACCTTATGTCTTGAAATAGTAGCTAACTAGTACCTAATGGCAAAACTTTTAAGTAATTTCTTTACCATCCTTTATTTTTTTTGTTTATATTTTAAAATGTACAGTAGTAAATCCATGTAAGTTATAAATATACATGTTGTAGGTGTACACAAAAGTCTTTTACTGGCAAGAATGTCTGATGAAATCTTTGGAGGCACCAAACCACAATCACATGAGAAATTAGTTCCTAACTTCAGTCCAGGCACCTAACCTTCTGCCTTTATTCCCAGTTAGTTCTGAATCTCAAACTAGATAGTTAGATAGTCATACACAGAGTTATACAAAGTTTTCATTTACACCTAAACTAAGAATTCTTAAGGAAAACTATAGTACGATTAAATGACATTATTTTTAAAACACTGTAAAAAATACAAAGTCATTCTGCCTACCCATGAAAACCTGTTAATTAAAACTGTCAAATCACGGCCATCTTACCTTACCTAGATGCAGAGACATAAAATATAATCTCTTGGGAGATAGGACAAAATAGATGTTAGAGGCTTTGTTCTTCCCCTCTTGTGACCAAATCAAAGTTGTGATGGAAACATGGAGCCAACAGCAAGCAGAGTCACCTGGGGTCTAGATGAACAGCCTTACAACTAGGGAGAGAAATAAGAAATCACCCTGCAACAGTAGGAGGGAGAAGGGGGCGAAGATGCGAGGCTGCCCAGCCAGAGCGGCTGAGTGGGACAGGCCACAGCAGCAGCAGCTGTAGACATCTCTTAAAGGGGTTGTGTCTGCCACTGGACTTCCATGGTGACAGATTCACTCGCTTTGAGCACCAGCACCCACTGGCTGCACAGGGGCACTAGGGACTTACAGGGGTACATTGAGTTGGAGTGAGGGCCTGAGGCAAGGCTTCGTTAAAAGAATACCTAAAATCTGTGCATATCAGCATGGTGAAATGAATACCATCAGTGTACATTCCACCTGCTTTATCGTTTTGTCTACATTTGATTTGGTAATCCTCTTGTTGACAAATGTTCTTTTCTCACAGGAACTACAGAACTATATTCCCCTTGTGTTCCAAAAATTTTGCCTTTTAAAAAATGTTCCTACTGTTTATACAGAATCATGAAATGACGATCCAACACTAACCTGGCTTGCCAGATAATATAGCCTGTTATTCTCAATGTAAGTAAAGCTATAATTCCACTTTCCACCAAAAAATTTAGCTGAGAATGACATTTCTGTAGTAATAAATTTGAATTGTCTCAAATTTCAGAAGTCATTCATTTCAGCCATGACTAGGAATTTATTCACGATGTACTTCATACCTGATCACATTTTAATGGTACTGGTTAAGAACGACTGCATGAAAGGAGTTCAAAGTCAGGAGCTCCTAGTCAGGCTCTGCTTTTCCAACAACCTTATACTTCAATCTTAAGTGTGAAAACGCTGTAATTTTGGCCTGATGGATGATTAAAACAACTGGGGTGTGGGCTAAAAAAGACAAGTTTTATTCAATTCCCCATTGAATTGATGTTTTAGACACTTTTAAAATAACATATTCACAGCCAACCTTAAAGAGAGTACTCTTTTGAAATTTTTGTTTTGGAAGTTAACATTCACATTTAAAAGAAAATCTTCCTCCTTATTGAACAAATGGAATTCAAAAACAGTAGTTTCCCACCCCCACCACCAGGACCTTATAAACAATTAAGTTTTCTAGGGAAACTGAGTGAAATGATTTTCAACCAAGAATTCTTTATACTGCTAGGTCATCAGTGCAACGAACAAGAGGGTAGACCTAATGGTTGAACCCCCAAAAATGTACTTCCTACACACTTTTTGCTCCACTACAGCAAAAAAGGAAACCAAGAAAGAGTAAAATGAAAAAACTAGGAAACATAAGTGAAAAGGTAAGAAGTCCCTGGATGACAGCTAAGCAACATGCTTGGCAGAAAGCCATTCAACACTGGATGAGAGCCGGCTGCAGAAGTACCTCCAGGAGTAAGAAAGGTGCTGATATCATACGCAAAGTTCTATGATGAGCTCCTTTACAGAGTTAATGGAATATGGGGCATGATACGGTCAGATGCTGAAAGAAAATGAGGTCATTATTAACATCCAGAATAACAAAAAGGTAGTAAAACATACTAACTGATTCAGTGATTTATAAAGCTTAGTCATAATAAAAATACTGAATTGAGAATAAAGATTTAAATAGTAATATGTTGGAAATATGGGGTAATATAAGCAAGCAAAACTTCTATTCTCTCTAGTAGGAAGTCAATAGTAATGAACGGATCAAAAGGTAGCAGCATATTCATATTTAGAAATATAAATTCTAAAACCACTACATGAGTTGAAAGAGGAAGTTTCTTCTGTGAATGTGAAATGAGGACTACTATTTTCTTGTCACAAACTTTTTGACACTATTTTTTAAACTACTTGCAAATAATGTTGGGGGAGGGGGTGAGGGATGGCAGTGAGGCAGAAAGAGATGGTAACTTTGGATCAAAATTCCTCAAAAATCACAAAGAAAAGTGAACATTGTCACACCTAAACACACACACTTTTTTTTTTTTAACATATAATTTTAGGCAAAGGCTTATGGGTCATTATTCATTTACAAAAATAAGTTCAGTTTTTTATCTTAAGTATGTCCACAGTTTTAAAAAGAAATTGATTTTTCACATTTGAATGTCTTTCAAAGTATCCAAAAGATTCTTCATCCTTCTGCATTCTGCTTTTCAGAAAGTACTTTTGAGGTCGATCTGTTCCGGATTCTTTTTCTTTTTCTTTTCTTTTCAGAGGCAGATGGTTTTGTATCCTGTGCTTTCTTCTTTTTCTTCAAACAGCTAAGAGGATTGGGGCCACTTATTTTCTTGCGCTTTTTTCTTCTCTGCTCAGGATTTTTAACTAAACCCTGTTCCTCTTTAAGCTGCTTGATACTTTGCTTCTCATGGACTGAGACAAGCTGACCCGATTCTACTGCTTTAACAAAGGCAACTGTTTTGGGAGAAGGTTTGTCCAAGACTATAGTGTTCTGAATAATAAACATAAGAGGAACTCCAGGATTTTTCTTTACTTTCATAGACAAATTCTGATCCTATTAAAAAGAAAAATATAATTATTTAGTTCAAGTTTGTCAATTAAATAAGATGCCTTCAACTGGTTTCTACGGACTTCACGAGGGTTCTATTAAAAAGAGATCAGAGAATTTATTTTTCAAGTCGGTATCTCTCACTAGGGGGAGTATAGTATATTTTATGATAAAGGAAGGAAAAGCATAAAAACTGAGCATAAACAGTTAAGTGGCAACAGTGTGAACTGGAGTTATCAATACTCTAGGACTATGAATTACAAACTAATGCAAAGGCTGACATATCAGGTGGCGTCCCTTGCTTCTGCTCTAAGACGTGCTCTAGAAGGGGTCAAGAATGCTTACAGAGGATGAACAGAAGTAAAGTAGGAATTAGCTGACTCAGATTCTAGATTTAGCTTTGCCTCTAATTATGTAATTTCACAGTTCTGAAAGCATATTTAAGCAAATCTGTATGATTGTGAAGAACTTCATTAACATCAGCCCTGAGTCTCTCTTTCCCCACCTCCCAGTCTCTTTAAAAGCCTGAAGCGGTTCCACATTGGTGGCATAGTCTCAAATAATATGAAACATGACTTTCTGAGAAATAGTATGAAATACAGAAACATGAAAACATATTTATGAACAGAGAATGTAAAATCTTTGCTCTATTTACCTTCCTTTGAAGAACCTAAAAATGTATCAGCACATCTCTATGTCAATAATTTCTTATTTTGAAAAACGAAACTTTGGTAATTATGAAATCGATATGCTTAAGGTTACTAAATTCTGTAATGACTTTTATTGACTGCAAATTAACTTAAAAGCCAGTATTTTTAAAAGTCGAAACACTTTAATAAACCATGTCCACTAATTTTTTCTGAGTATAAATAGTACCATATGAAGTATAAATAGAAATGATTAAAATTTACTCGTTTTAAAAGTAGTATCACCTGTGAAGCCACAAAATAATGATGAGGATTTCCCTCTTCAACCATGGAGAGCAGGCAGTCCGATCCACTCACTGCATTCTTGAAATGGGGACAATTTCGAACCTGGCATTTTTGTGCAATCAGTTTTGCCCCATATAAGTCTTTTCCTAATGTTTCTAATTCTTTTAACACACACCTGAAAAATAAAGTGTTATTAGTGGCTCACAGAAACATATTGGTTGTTCACATAAAGCAAGTACAAAAAATAATTTTTAAAAACTAAAACTATACCAATATAACCTGAATGTCATATTGTAGCCACAAACATATAGTAGCCATTTTACTCTTAAAAGACCTGGAAGATTCATACACCAAGTAGAAAGAACAATAACAACAGTTAAAATGTACTGAGCACTTATTATGTGGAGGCAGCATGCTAAATAATCTTTATATAAATTCTTGCTTAACTTCAAAACAGCCCTACTTTAAAATTATCCTGGTTTCAGAGCACCTCATTCTAGAGATTTAAGTAATATGCCCAAATTCAAATTACTAAGTGGTAGAGCTGAAATGTAAATACAAGTAGTTTGGCAATGGATGCCTCGCCTCAATCGTAATGCTATGTGCTTATACTTGAAGCACAAATTGGTACACCTTCAAAATATTTTTAGTTTTGAAAAGTAAAAATTCTCAAGTCATCAGGTTGTTGAAAATTACAAATTCCTTTCATTCTACATTTTCATATTACTATAAGCTGATGTTTTTCCAAGTATCATCTATAAATGACTCAGATCCGAATGACAGTGATATTAAATTTTATTAATTTCTAGCTCCTTTCTCATCCCCAAATCTGCACCTCTTGTGGAGGAGTCAAATATCAGCACTTCTTCCATAACACTAGAAAAAAATAAAGAAAGAAAAAAAGAACTGAGTCAAAGATTTTTTTAAACCTACTCAGCCTTTGCAAGACTCCATTTATCACCTCATTAGTTTTTGTTTTTTTAAGTAAAGAGATTTTTATTTTCTACAGTCATCACTTTTGACCTCTATTTGAGTTTCAGGCCCAAACTGCCAGTTATTTAGTGCATATTTCCTATGGATGTCTTGCCATCGGCTTTGCATATTCACCGTGTCTAAAATCAAACTAGTTTCCTGCCTCCAAACTTCTCCAGGGCTTGCCATCTTCTTGAATTTATTATCTCCCAGATACATTGTGGGGAAAAAAAATCAGAAATCCTATCTGGTCTTTTCTCTCTCACCTTTACTCCTACTCCGACAGCTGTTAGTCCAATCTCAGCCCTTGGTATCTATCTCGGTACTGTCACCTTGTAGAACGCTTAGGTTTCTGCCTTTTATCTCCCAGATTCAGGCTCCCATTATTTCTTGATTGGACAACCACAAAATGGGTTTGACCGTCTTCACTCTCTTGCTTCTCTAATATGCCCCTCGTGTGTGTGTGTGTGTGTGTGTGTGTATCTATGAAGATTGGATGTGCGATACAGCACATGTTAACAGTGGTTACTCACTGCTGATATTATGGGTCATTTTAACTTCTTTTCAATTTTTTAAAATAAGTATTCTTACTGTTTCTTAATAATAGTTCTTCATGATCTAGCCTCAATTTACCCTCTTCCCAGCTTCATTTCCAACTATTTCTGTGCTCTAATCCCTTTCGCAGGCACTTTGCAACTCCACTCCTTTGTTCAAAAGATTCCTACAAGAAATGCCACTTTCCTCTTTTCTGTCACTCAAAATAGTCCTCCCCCTCAGAAATGAACTGTGGCTGGGCTCTAAAGTTATCTACTTTACGAAACCTCCATGATTCCAAGCACCCTCCCTCCCATCTCCCTGAAGTTCCATCCTGTTTCCACACTGAAGAAGTGGGGAAACTAGACCTGGAGTCAAAACACATCAAATGGAGGATGACATGCTTTATCTGGGCCATAAGGGCTGGGAGCCTGTGCTGTTCACTAAGTTATCTTCAGTGGCTACACAGTGCTTGGAATGTGGCTTGTAACTTAACATAAGATAGTGAATAAACAAACGACCTTAGGCACTTTGTAATCTCAAATTCTGACTAATCTTTTTGGGAATAGAAGATGTTACCTAACAGGGCAGTTGTGAGGATTGAAATTTTAAAATTTAAATTAGTAAGAGTTATGCAAACAACAGTTCCATTTAAAGGAGGTAGGTTTTAGATACCAGCAAAGGCTCTACATGCACTATACCTACTCGTTTAGTCCTTACGGCAACCTTGCAAGTAGTTATGTTTGTTTGTTTTTTGTTTTTAACAGATGAGAAATCCAAGGCTCAGAGAAGTTAAAAAACTTGTCTGAAATAAGAGTTGGTAGAACTGGCACCAAGATTCAAAGTCAGGTCGGACTACAAAGCACATGGTCTTATTCCCCAAGCTAACGACATGTGAATGAATATTCAAGGCATTGTATTTTCTGCCTAAATGACAGCTACACCCCTGACCTCTATTGGCCACCAACACTTGACTGTTAACTCTTCGTGGGCGGGGCGCCTTACACCTGGTGGCTCGCAATGGAGGCCTGTGAGCAGCGGCCTCGTCTCAACCACACCCGCCGGATCCCCCGCGCCACCGGCTCGGCTCAGATCGGCGCAGCCCAGCTCAGCCCGGCCCGACACACCTGGTGGTGCACAGCTGTGTCTCCCCCATGAGGTAGCGGGGCAGCTGCTCCCGCAGCTGGATGCGGCCCCGCAGCGCCGCCTGACAGAAGGTACCGTCCAGCAGGATCTGGTACGGCTCGCGGACTCCAAAGTTGTTGCGGAAGAAGCCGAGATGCTTTTTGGCATGTTTCTGCCTCGTGATCTTCATGCCTGGCCTCCCTCAATCGAGAGCACGAAGCTGCAACAAACCGCTTCTGCACGGCCAGCTACCGGCGATACCCACTTCCCCCGGATATGAAGCTTCCTTGGCCCCGGAAGCAAACGCCCCCATCACCCGCGCCTGCCGGCAGATTAACATCATCCCCAGGCGAGCGCGCGCCTCAGCCACGGTGCCCGCGCTTTAAGGGGCGCGCCCTGGGGGGCGGAGCTTGCGCCTACGCAGAAAGACTACAGGGTGCGCGAGTGCGTACGGGGATGCACATGCGCAATCGGGGCCGTAGTAAAAATCTGCACGCAGGCGTTGGCGCCTTAGTGGACGAGCATCTAAAAGATTGGCAATATAGTAATAATCAACGATAATATTGAGCCTTAGTATGTTACAGGCACTATTCTAAGTAATTTACCTTACTTTATTCCCTTTAATGTTTATAATTCCCAAGTGTAGGAAGGCAAGGGATCAAAGTATGTTGGCAATTATGGGGCAGGTTTGGGCTGTTTGCTTTCCTATAAAGAACTTAAAGAATTAAGCATGTGTACTAAGGGCACGTGGTTCTTTAGCGTCAGAAGTCCCTGGAGCCCAGCCCTCCTGCCTGAAGGTCAAATGTTCTTGCTAGCCTTACTCCCAACCCCCCAATAGGATCTCACCCTCTCAAGACTACCCTAAATCACTCAAATGGCATACTTTTTCTAGCAAAACATTGGGAAGAACTCAAGAGCTTAGTTTTCTAAGAATCAGAATCCCTAAATTAGAGTCCTAGTTATTTCTGCCCATAATAAATTTAGCTGTTTGACCTTGAGCAACTCGCCAAGAAAGCTGGGTTCAGCTTCCTCATTGTCAAATAAGTTCGCAGGACTAGAGTATTTTTTAAAACCCTTTTGATGTCTATAGATTCTGAGTCAGGAAGATTACATACTGGGCTAGCAACAGGAAGGTACAGAGTCCACGGAAAGTTTAGGGATCTAGGAATTGCTTGTCAACTTGATTAATGAAGAGAGTGAATCAGAAAATTTTGAGTTCCGCAGTAGCTAATTGCCAAGTATCCACTTCAAGGCAAAATAATCAAAGAATGGGGAGTATGGTAATATGCATTTTTGTCCTGGCCTGGAATCTGTCCCAGATTTAGTTTTGGCTAAAGATAGAAAGAACTAACACAGAAAAATGATTTACAAAGTGATTGAGATGTATTATTTGCAGTTGGGGTTTTAGTTGAAGATATAGATTTGTGGAATTGGAACTAAAATATTCTATAATGTCTTGATTCCTAGCACAACATCACTTAGATGGTTGCTTTCATTTAACTGAAAGTAAATTTAGGAATTGGAAGCCATGAAGAGTTATTGCAGAATTGAGCTCATGATTCTTGAATATCATTACTCACTACTTTACAATTTGAATCCTCTCTTTATCCCTGTGTGCCAATTCCCCGCTCTAACTATATACCCACCACAGAAAGAGAAATTTTACCACCCCAGCTTTGCAAAATATTTAAAACATTTACAAAAATAAGCTCACAGATTTATCTACTAGCTCCATCCTTTTGGCCACATTTCACTACTAAGAAAAATGTGATCCAGGTTAAGAAATTGAGTCATATTCTAGTTATTTTTTAATTTACTAAACTACAGCATAATTTTTTTTCAAGCTCTATGTATATGGCAGTGCCATTTGCAAATATAACCCTTATTTTACAAACATAAAGACAGTCTATAATGATAAAGATCAAGTTTAAAACAGAGCTTTCTATTACAGCAGTGTTTTTTAAAACATGATCCTGGGACAGGCAGACAAAGCTCTTAATGTACTTGTTTAAAATGTTTATTTCTGATTCAGAATGAGTATTAAAGAGGAATACCATTTAGACAGGAAGGGACATTTATTAGTCTCAAGTCATTATTATGTATATTAGTGTTCCTAAGGGACCATTTGCAATAAAGCATCACTGCTTATACAGTGAGACTTAAGTTTAAATTTGAAATTTTACTTTGAAAATTATTATTAAAAATTTTAGGTAAAAACTTTATAAACCCCCTGGAGTGCAAGCAGTGTGAAGAAAAGGCAAGAACGACCCCCAGACGCAGCAAAGCCCTCACGCCATTGCATCCCTGTGTCCAGGGCCTACGTCTCACCGCTGTTGCCATCATGCCCAACAGAAAGGCTGATGGGGATGCTGAAGGAGGTAAGTCTGGACCACAGAGAAGATCCTCAAGATTATCTGCTGAACCTGTTCCTCCAAAGCCCAAGCTCAAGCCTAAAAAGGTCCCTGCAAAGAAGAGAGAGAAGGTACCCAAAGGGAAAAAGGGGAAAACTAATGCTGGCAAGGATAGGAATAACCCTGCAGAAAATGGAGATGCCAAAACAGACCAGGCACAGAAAGCTGAAGGTGCTGGAGATGTCAAGTGAAGTGTGTACATTTTGGATAACTTGTGGTGACTGTACAGTTTGAAATACTATTTTTTATCAAGTTTTCCGAAAATGCAGAATTTTGTTTACTTTTTATTTTAAAGCTATATCGTTAGCCTATAGAACAATTCATTGTTGTTTTTAGGGGAAGGACAGATATTACTAAGAATGTCTCCAAAGCTGGATTGACGTGAGGAAAAACTAATTTCGAGAGACTTCCCTTGGTTCCTGGGAGGAGGGATCCCTTAATGTTGACACATATTAGCCACCTTGGTACAAACACCCTGTGGGGTGGAAAAACTAAAATTCATTTTTATGTCTTTTTCTCCCTCTCCACCTTAAGCACAGACTTGACTCCCTTTGACTCAGCCCTGTTGGGACCTGACCCCCCAAATTTGGTTATGTCAGGCAATCTGAACTTTCTAGTGTCACCATTGAGATGGCATCCTTCAAAAGATGAGTTTTTTGTTTGTTTGTTTTTAGGTTGTGGAGCTACAGATTAATAATTCTGTCATTTTAATTTCATTTCCTGAAAGTCGGGGTTAGCTTGTGAAAAGTTGTTAAACCACATGCTCACATGTTAAACCTCACTCTAAACTTTCGCTGTTCAGAGCATCAGGTGAAGACCTCATTGGGTTTCATGGCAGCTTTCTGATTTTGGTAGCCCATTGAAGAAGGGAATTTGAAAGTTGTTGTATACTGTTAATGATATCTGCCCATGTAGTGCTTGAAATAGCATGATTGTTCATGAGAAGTATCTTCAATAAAGCTGGATCCAGTTTGGCTTAGAAAAAAAAATTAATAGTCATTAAAAATTTTTTTGATGATTATTACTGGAGGAAGAGTAATGTCTTAGCATTGCAAGCTGCTAGTTTTTTTCTTAGGTCAGTACATTGGACATTTTCCATGCCAAATATACATTCGGCCGAGGTAGTAGGGGATTAATCAATTAATTTTTATTTTTTCATACTCCATATTCTTTATTATGTCTGGATCAAATATAATTTATAATTTGATGTTGTTGTACCTAATTGAGAAGTTTTTTCTTCATGAAATTTTGATGAAGCCTAGTTGACATGAGAATGATTTTTTCTTGTAAGGTGTGACTAATTTCCAAATGAGACTTTTTCATGAAAGATTCATGGCCTAAATGGAATTAAATAGTCAAACATTAAATACAATTCATAAAGATTACTTTGTTTAATTTCATAAATGCTAATATATCAGATAATACAAAAAGATATCTATTATATTAGTCTTACATTCATATTTAAATATTTATAAACACTTAACACCCATTAGCTAAAAAAGAATATTCCTCATAACGTCTAGCTAACATACTCTAAATAAATAATTTTGCTAAATAAATCATTTAAAACAGCTTAGGTAAACTGGTTTGTACTTAGGGCCTATTAAATTCTTCACTAAAATCCTCCAGGATAGACTGCATCCTGGACTCAGTGTGAATTTTCACATATAGTGGAAGGTGTTATAAAGGTTGGACCTGGAAACCACTGCATTAAAAAAAAAAAAACTTTTATGTTTTTTTCAGAGTACAGAAATAATGCATGCCTAGTATAACAAGTGGAACAATGGAACAACACAAAGACATTCACTCCCTCTCTCCTTGCACAGATAACACATGTTGACCACTACTGAGTATCTTTCTGCAATTTTTCCCTTTTCATTTACTTATACAGTTGACACTTGAATAACTCATCTCTGGAGATTAGGGATGCCAGCCCCCACACAGGATTCTGTCATAAAAAAAAAAGAGAAGAGATACTGGGTGGCAGTTCACAGTCTGTGCCACATCCATTATGTTATATGTGGTGGTTTTGTGGGAAATTTGATGTAACCATTAAAAATAATAAATGAGAGCTGTGTATATACTTTGTATATATTGTGTCTAACTTTTGACTCCCCCAAAACTTAACCTGGGTAATCCCTTGGTGTCCACAGGGATTGGACCCCCAAACCCAAATCCACAGATGCTCAAGTCCCTTATATAAAATGGTGTAGAACAATGTTGGCCTTACAAGTCTGAGGATTTCCAAATGCAGATTACGGATACTGATTTTGATCTATGGTTGATTGAATCCAGAAATGGGAAACTTGGGGACAGTCGGTAGGCTGACTATGTATTTATTGAAAAAAATCCACATGTAAGGGGACCCATGCAATTCAAACCTTTGTTGTTCATGAGTCAACTGTCCATCATTTACATGCATATATGCATACATATATAGAGATTTTTGTCACTCTGTTACTCAAAAATGGTATCATATTTTATCACTTCTATGAATTTGCTTTTTTTCACTCAACACTCTTTGTGGAAACCCTCCTCCCACACACACCCCAAGTCAATTGGCAGAGCTTTCATTTATTATTTTTAATGGTTACATGAAATTTCCCACAAAACCACCACATATAACATAATGGATGTGGCACAGACTGTGAATTGCCACCCAGTATCTCTTCTCTTTTTTTTTTAATGACAGAATCCCAAATTTGTTCTGGAATGTAATGTGCCTAGAGAATCCATTTCTCAGCCTTCTGTGCAATTAAATGTAGTCATATGATGAAGTTCTAGCCAGCACTGTAAGTGTTACAAGTGATTTCTGGGAAGGCTGCTTAAAGGGCGCCAACTTAGCTTGGTGATGGGCACTTTTGTCTTTTTCCACCCCCTTTCTTCATACTCCCTAAAACTTGGATGTGATGAATGGAACACTAGCAGCCTATTTTAGACCATGAGGTAGGCTTGAGGATGGAGACCACGTGGATAGCTGGCAAAGTGGGTAAGAGGAATCTGTGTCATTTGTGACTGGGAAACCATCTTTCCAAATCTAGACCTTTTTGGCCTCTAGACTTGTTTTACATGAGAAAAAATAAATAAATTCTTAATTTGTTTTAAAAATATTATTTTAAGTTTCTTTTCATTTCTTGAGACTTTATTTTTTTTTTTAGAGCAGTAATAGTTTTACAACAAAATTGAGAGGAAGGTACAGTGATTCCCCATAGACCTTCTGCATCCACACATGCATAACCTCTCCCATTATCACATCGCTCACCAGAATGGTATTATTATTTTTTTAATTAATTAATTTTTTTTTTTTACCAAGGATAAGCCCACATTGACACATTAAGTTTCCTTTATATGCAGTCAAACCTAATCCTAATTGATAGAGTCAGTTAAAACTACTTGCCAGAATTAGAATTTTATACTGACAGATGTATTCGATGAAACTTTGATGTTGGTTAGTGTTTGCCAATACAATTGCCCTTTCTTTGAACAGGTTGAAAATCCTAGTATGTAAGTTTTCTATAAAAGGTAGAATACTTTTTCAAAGTAAAATAAATTGAATCCTTTTTATATACTCTAGAAGCTATCTTGACATTTGTTTCTTTTGAAAGTATAAACAATTTGATTTGAACTGGGTATGTCAGTGGGATGTACCTCCTGTTGAGAAAATTTAGTTAAATATGAAGAACCCCAGCTGCTTAGGCAAAAAACATCAAGTAAATGTTAGTGTCACCCAGTTGTCAATTAAAGAGAGCAAGCAAGATTTTCTGTCTGTTGGTGCAGCTGGTACCAGTGAGCTCTTCCTACAGGATAAATGACAAAGGAGAAACTGTCTCTTAGAAAAAAGTTTCAAAGGATTTCTGTTTATCAGGAATACTTCTAAACCAGACAGCAATCAAGAGGTGCTCACCATGAGTTATCAGATGACTATTGTCAGAGGGCCGTAAAATTAGACTAGCAAATTTTCTTAGTATAAGAGTTTATTTGGACGAAATCATACAGAGAACAAACACTGCCATGTGGTCTAAGTAGAAAGGAATTCAGCTTTTCACTATAACAGATCTGAATAGTACTCTCCATTGGGATTTTGCTACCAAATGATTAAAAGTATTAATTAAAGTAATAAAAACAAAAACTGGTAGAGAGGAGCAAAAAAGTTAAAAAGTGGCAACAATGTGAAAAATGTTTTACTTGGACATACAGCAAACCGCCATTTGAAATTTAATTAAATAATAACAAACTGTTGGAATCATTCATACTGTATGGAGGCCTTTCATTTTAACCTATCAAAGCATTTTAGAAGATTAATGAATCTTTAAAAAATTACTATAGGTAAGTAAATATTACTGTTATTAAAGGAGTTTGAAGATTGAAAATTATGTCAGAGTATGGCATTAAAAGGATTTTCTAAAAACACTATTTATATTGAACAAAATGTTGAAGACAACCTATTCACTCATGGTTTCGTATATATTTTTAAGCAGCAGGAGGACTTCAGGGCAGAAACTGAACTCCTGATGGCAAGAAATTAAACAGTCTTTCAAAAATCTAGTAGAACATTATTTCAAAGTCTTGTATTTATAATTAAATTACACCAATAGGAGGTATTAATTACATGATGTACCAAATAAAAGTCATGGATCCTCATAGGATCCATGCAAATGTTTTTATGCAAGATCACTTTGTTTTAATATTAGTTGTAAGTCATAAATCAAAATATGGGGATGAGGAGGTCAAATGTTGTTTTAAAAATTATTATTATTTTAGCAAACATATAGAAAATATTCACATGCTGGGTCACATGTATAAAGGAGTATTATGTTCTTTTTATTGGCTCTCCACCTTCTGTGTCGTTCCTTTATTAATACTGAACAAATCACTTAGCTCTTCAATGTATAACCTCACATAGTCTTATTCACGCAGAGGAAGCATATGACTTAAATTGATCCCAATCAGACTAAAGAGAAAGACTTTTTTTCCATGGTTGAGAGTGATATTTTCTTTTTCTTGCAATAATAATAATAAAAAAATGCTTGTGTCCATTGCTACTGGCAGGTATTTTGAGATTGTAGGGGAGTCAATCTGTAGACCAAACTAAACCATGGCAGAAGACAGAGTCAAGAGATTCATAAAGATATGGAACTAGAGTCTTTATGCACCTTTATTTGAAGTACATTCCCCTCTAGACATTTTATTATGTGATAGAGTACATTCCGTTTTGCTTAAAATAATTTCTATTGGGATATTTTGTTTAATTTTTTTTGTTGTTGTTATTTGTAGCCCAAAGCATATTAAATGATGGAATATTTGTTAAATCTAGGCAAACAAAATGTGTTTTAAAAGGAAAAACAATAGTGCTACCTGTGTAGTACCTTGTTTTAGAGAAATTTAAGATGCTCTTCATATGTTCTTGTTTTATGTCAGATAACATTGTGAAGTGGCTGGAATGCAGAAGTAACTGTTGCAATTAGCTGCTTTCAACTATCTCTCAAAGGGATCTTTTTCACTCTAGTTAAATATTAAAGCAAAGTGTTTAGTGTTTTAAGCCAAATGATTTTCTTTGGCCAAATGAATATTTATGAACTTCTAAAAAGTGTACTAATTGAATCCAGAACTTCAGTTTTGTCCTATTTATATGTTATTTCTTCTGGTTTTGTTTATGTCTAATTTTTGTGTCTTAGATCTGGCTCATTAATTGTAATGGCATCATATATTTTCTTGGGGAGGAGTAGATAGGAGAGTTATTGCCTTTTCCTTCCATTTCCACAGAGTAAGGGGTTTCTGACCCCCTTCTCATAAGTGAGTAATGTTGGAGGGTGGACTTCCTGCTTCTGTCCTGTTACTTCTGACTGTTTGAAGAAGGAGGGACTAATGTTTTGGGAGATCCTACAACCATCATATACCAGTATCTCCTTTTCAAGGGAAAAAAGAAAGACATTTGTGCTCCTTTCCTAGAAAATAAGCAATGCACAAGAGCTAAGAACAAATCTTCCAGAATCTCCTGCTTAAAACTTTTATTGACAATTGTGCTTCCTTGCTTTTTTTGTTTCTAATGAGTACTAGAGAAGACTAACCCTCAGCTGTATGTCATGAATGCACAATTATTTCCCAAAGGGACAGTGGATGGAAAGGTCAGATTACTTTCTACTTTTTTCCTTCCCCCCGAGGCTGGAATAGATGCTAAGCTGGTCCTGTAAAGGTTGGTTAGGAGTCCTGAGCGGCAGTGCTCTATGTCTATCTACACCAGCACCAAGAACACTGAATGCTGCTCGGCTCAGGCCCCAAACTATCACATATTCCAAGGAATCTTGCCCTCCATGGAGGTTTTGATGCAAACAATTACTGAATAGGAATAAATTGACATTTAAAAAAAATCCTTTGGCTCATCTGCATACTGAATAGGAATAAAGTGACATTTGAAGAAATCCTTTGGCTCACCTTTAGTATCTTGACTCTTTCATTTTATTGCATGAAAAGAGATTTAAGGTAAGTCCTAGCCAAGCAAGGAAAAGCAGATCCAACATCGGCTGGTTCTAAAGCACAGAATGGTCACAGTCTGGCATTCACTGGGTCGTGCTTTCCTGGTGGATAGAGTTACTATGCCACAAAAGCAGAACTGTATATTTTTTTCATTTTTTTCACTCAGGTATGGCAGGCTACCCTTTGCTTCCTGGCCCCATGCGATGCTCACTGTTGGTCAGGCCCTCTCCATCCTTTCTCTTTTTGCTTCTGACTAAATATGAAATATTTCCAGA
The DNA here is from genome assembly GCA_028627145.1 of Eidolon dupreanum. Classification (NCBI taxonomy): domain Eukaryota; kingdom Metazoa; phylum Chordata; class Mammalia; order Chiroptera; family Pteropodidae; genus Eidolon; species Eidolon dupreanum. Next base: position 12,560,353 of record CM053511.1, read on the forward strand.
AAATTAGAAGTATGTTAAAAATGTTAGTTCCTGTGACAGAGAGAATGGAGAACTTATTGTCGGGAAATGGGGTAAATTTATTTTATTCACTATCTAAATATCCTCAGTGAAACTAATACCCACAATATTAAATTGCCTTTTGTTGGGGGCGGGGAAGAAATACAGTTTAATGATTGTGATCAACCTGCTTTGGGTAATTAAATAAATATGGTATTCTTCTTTAATCTATCATTTTATATTATTAGATTATTTAATCTATTACTCAGGCTTTAGGTTTATTTTCCTCTTATTTTTATAGAATCTGGAAGAGGTAGCTTAGGATATAGATTTGAGACATTTCCTCTTTTATAATGTGTGCATTAAGCTATAAACTTCCCTCTCAGCACTGATGTAGCTGAGTCCCATAAATTTTGACATTTCGTGTTTTTATATTCATTCAGTTTGATGTGAATGTGCGTTTTTAAATTTCCCTTAAGACTTCCTCTTTGATTCATGGGTTATTAGAAATATGTTTCCAAGTTTTTGGAATTTTTCTTGTTACTTTCATGTTTTGATTTCTAGTTTGAATCCATTGTGGTTGGAGAACATATTCTGAATGATTTCAGTTCTTTTAAATTTGATGAAGTTTGCTGATGGCTCATGATATGATTTATATGTTCCATAGGGTTTAAAAAGATGTATTCTGTTTTTGGGTGGGATGTTTTATAAATGTTATTAGATCCTACTGATTGATGTTGCTTAGTTCCTTTACATTATTGCTCATTTTCTTTCTAGTTCTTCCATCAATTGTTGAGAGAGAAGAGTTGATGTCTCCAACTATGACTGTAGTTTTGTTTATAGAAAAGTTCCAAGAATTTTTCTTCACATAGCTCTTTTGTGGGGTCGTAGACATTTAGAATTGAGAGATATTTTTGGTGATTGGCCATTTTATAGTTATAAAATATCTCCTTGTCTCTGCTGATTTTCATTGCTCTGAATTCTCCTTTATCTGATATTAATATACTCACTCTCGCTTTCTTTTGATTAATGTTTGCATAGTCTGTTTTTCCACCGTTTTACTTCCAATATGACTAAATCACTATAATTGAAGTGAGTTTTTTTTAGACAGCTTGTGGTTAAGTCATGTTTTTATCCATTCTATCAATAGTTGTTTTTTTAATTGGCATATTTAGAACATTTATATTAATATAATTATTGATACATTTAGGCTTAACACTGCTATTTTATTTGTTCTTTTTCTATTTATTCCCTCTCTTTTTATTTCTGTTTTATTTTTATTTCATTCTTATGGTTATTAAATATTATTTAAAATTTTATAGTGACTTATCTAGGGTGTCTTTGAGTGTACCCCTTGATAAAGCTTTTTAATGGTTTCCTAGGTACTATATTAATATCGAATAACTTATTCCCATTGAGTCACTTTACCAGTTAAAGTGTAGAAAAATTACCTTCCTATATGTCCTTTAACCAGCTCCTTTAAATAATGTAATTGTTTTAAATATTTTCTCTACATACATTTAGAACTACATGAGGTACTGTTATATTTTTTTTGCTTTAACCCTTGAAAAAATATTATAAAATTCAAGAGGAGAAGGAAAATCTACTGTAATTATCCATATTTTTGTTTACTCTGTTCTTTCTTCCTTAGTGATGTTCCTAGGTTCTTTTTTTTTTTTTTTTTTTTTTTTTAATGTTTCTTTTCCTTTTAGAGAACTTCTTTAAGTCATTCTTTTAGGGTAGGTCTGCTAGAAACAAATTCTCTGTTATTTTCATCTAAAATGTTTGGATTTCCTTTTTATTCTTTAACAATAATTTTGCCGAATGTAGGTTTCTAGGTTGAGAATTCTTTTTATTTTAACAGTTGAAAAATATTATGCGACTTCTTTCTGATCTTGTGGTTTCTGATGATAAATCTACTTTAATTCTAATTGTTTTTCTCTTATAAGTAAGGCATTGTTTCTTTCTCACTGCTTTCAAGATTTTTCTTTTGGCTTTCAGAAATCTAACTGCGCTGTCTTGATGTGAGTTTCTTTGGATGTATTCTCTTTGGAGTTCACTTGAGCTTCTTGAATTTATAAGTTATGACTCTCCCTCTAGTATTTCAGAAGTTTTCAGTCATCATTACTTTGAATACCTTTTAACCCCTGCTCTCTTTCTTTTCTCTTTGTGAGACTTCTATGACAGGATTGCTATATATTTTTTTCTTATAGTCCCACAGTTCCTCAAGGCTCTGTGCATTTTTTGTTCCAATCCACATTGTTTTTTATTGTGGTAAAGTTGTGTAAACTTTAACATTCAAACACTTTTTAGATGCACATTTCAGTGCCATTACATGCATTCACATTGTGTGCAGCCATTACCACTTTTCCATCATTTTAAATTGAAACTTTATACCTATTAAATAATAACTCTCAATTCTTCTTCTTCTCAGGTCCTGGTAACCACTATTCTAGTTTTCTTCTCTACAAATTTGACTATTCTAGGTACTTCATATAAATGGAATCACACAGTATTTGTTCTTTTGTATCTGGCTTATTTCATTTAGCAAAACGTTTTCAGGGTTTATCTATGTTGTAGCATGTATGATATTTCTGTTTCTTTTTAAAGCTGAATAATATTCAATTGTATGTACACATCATATTTTTTCATTTATTCATCTATTGAAGGACATTGAGTTGTTTCCACCTTTTGACTACTATGAGTAATGACGCTATAAACATTCGTGTACAAATATGTGTTTGACTCCCTACTTTCAATAATTTTGAGTACATACCTAGACATAGAACTCCTGGATCATTTGGTATTTCTGTGTTTAACTTTTTGAGGACCTGCCATACTCTTTCCCACAGTGACTATATCATTTTCTAGTCTATTAATCTGTGTACAGACTGAGTAATTTCTATGTTCTATCTCCAGTCCACTGATTTTTTTTCTCATCTATCTTTTCCATTCTGCTGTTAAGCCCATCCACTTGTTTTTTTTAAAAAAAATTTTTAGTTATTATATTTTTTAAGTCCTAAATTTTCATTTGGTTTCTATTTATATCTTTTATATCTTGGCTACAACTTCCAATTTCTTTGCTGAAACTTTTTATTTTAAGTGTGTTTGTAATAGTTAAAATGTTGCATGGTGGCTGCTTTAAAAACTTTTTAGATAATTCTCACATCTCTGTCATTTCAGGGTTGATATCTATTGCCTGTTTTTATTCAGTTTCAGAACTTCCTGGTTCTTGATGAGATGGTTATATATTTTTTAGTGAAGCATAGACTTTTGAGTATTTTGTTATGGAACTTTGGATCTTGTGACTTTCTGTTTTAGCTGGCTTCCTCTGACCCAGCTCTGGTGATGGATGGAGGGATTTCTTCCTGGAACTGCCCTATGAAGGTACAAATAGAAGTTCCATGTTCAGCCTCCATAGACTACCTAGGAGTGGGGGTAGTTCCTTGTTACTGGTGAGGGATATGAGTTCCAGCTCCCACCGGGCCGCCACTGATACTTCCTTGGGGTAGGAGTTCCTCATTACTGCTCTCCATGTTTTCCTTCATGGGCTGGTGGTCTCCTTATTGCTGTTGTGAAATCCTGACTTCCCAATAGGCTTTTTCTGACATCACACCATTGGGGAAGGGAGTGGCTGTCTCATTACTGTCTGGCAAGGGTGAAAGTTTGAACTCCCCACATGGTCTCCGCTGACATGTGCAGAGAGCAGACTTTTGCTGAAGCTTTTTTTGTCTGTACCTGTTGGTGTTTCTAGGTTGCTGGACTTCAGCTCCAAGTATGGGATATATGTGGCAAATAGAAACCCTGGGAAATCACCATTATGTTGTTCCTTGGGTCCTGACATCCCCTAGCCAGTCTAACTTCTCTCTTCTTGCATAGTCTTATTATTTTTCTTCTATATATAATGTCCAGGAGTTTAGATGTAATTATTAGGAGGGGTAGGAAAAAACTATCTCTTAGTCTTCCTGGAAGTCTGGGTTTTGAATACATTTTGACATGGAGCCTACTAGAGTTTTTAAATGGATCAGGTGTGTTTGTGTGTGTGTGTTTGTGTGTGTGTGTGTGTGTGTGTGTGTGTTTAATAGAAGAGTCAAAGATGACCCAAAGGGTTTTGGTCTTAACTAGAAGAATAGAGCTGTCATCCAAAGAGATGGGGAAGATTGGAAAGAACCTTTTTTTTTTTTTTTGGAGGGGCATTTGGAGCTCAATTTTGGAAAGGTTCAGTTGGAGGTGACTGTTAGAATTTTAACTGGAAATGTGTAAAGAGCAGATGGACATGCTCAAAGATGTGGAGTTCAGTGGAGAGGTCTGGGGAAATAGAAATTTGGGAATCATATGTATGAAGTTTAGAGCCTTGAGAATGGATGAGTAAAGATGCAGGAACAAAGATATATAAGGACTGAACTCTGGGCTATTCAATATTTAAACTTTGGGAAGAGTAGAGAAATCAGTAGTGGTGACCAATAAGAAAGGAACAGCCAGAAAGATAGGAAGGAAACCAAGAGTTCAAGTGAAGCAAGTGACGTTGCTTGTAGACCTTTCTAGTTAGGGTGATCATATTGATTTGTATTTCAAATTACTTCATGGGTTTCCTCTCTCTCTCTCTCTCTCTCTCTCTCTCTCTCTCTCTCTCTCTCTCTCCCTCTTTCTCTCCCTCCCTTCCTCCCTCACTCTCTCCCTCCCTCCCTCTTTCCCTCTCTCTATTCAGATGCTCTAGGACTGACTTACAACGAGATTGCTTCCCAATAAAGCCATTGTAAGTTGAAACTATCATAAGCTGAAAATGCATTTAATACATGTAACCTACCTAACATCATACCTTAGCCTAGCCTACCTTAAATGTGCTCAGAACACAATATCCAAAAGATGTTGGCAGCATAGTACACCATAGAGCAGAGGTCCCTAACCCTTGGGCCCCAGACTGGTATCAGTCCGTGGCCTGTTAGGAACCAAGCCACATAGCAGGAGGCAAGCAAGCAAAGCTTCGTTTGTATTTGCAGCCACTTCTCAGCACCAGAATCACTGCTTCAGCTCCACTTCAGGTTGTCAGGCATTAGATTCTCATAGAAGCACCAGTCCCTAGTGTCAAAAAGGTTGAGGACCACTACTGTAGAGAGTACTGGCTATTCACTCTTGTGATGGCAAACTTGACTGGGAGCTGTAGCTCGCTGGACTGTCTAGCACTAGCCAAATGAAAGATCGAAATTAAAAATTTGACGTATGCTTTCTACTGAATGTATATCACTTTTGCACCATTGTAAAATCAAAAAATCATAAGCAAAACTGTTGTGAGTCTGTATTTGTACCTCTTGGCTCTGGACTAGTTCATGCAGAAGGCCCACGTACATTTTCTTGGGTCAGGTTAAAAACACTTATGTAGGATGATTAGCACACATGGCCAGAAAACCTTAGTGGGATATATCAAAGGACGAAAAAATTGCAAAGAAAATTTAAACTTTACTTACTAGTTTTATTGTTAGTGGTAATATTGGTATCATAATTTTGCAACAAAGCTATGTTATATATGTTGTAGGATAAAACAATTTTGATTGCTTGCAAGTAAGCAGAGTGCTTTTTGGTGCTCATCATTCTGGGTACCCAGCGATGGGCACAAACCTCCAGTTTTGGTTCTCCCATGAGGGATTTCCTCCTTTCTTCTTTTTTCTTTCAATCATCTTTCTTTTACTTATTTCTAGTGTAATTTTACTATAATCAAACTTCAATACTTCTAAATGTGTGGAGACATTTCTGTGGCCCAGGTTGTGGTCTATTTTGATAAACATTTCATGTGCACCTGAAAAAAATGAATATTAACTTGTATTTTGTATCATTAGGAATTTGTCAAGTGTAATTATTTCTGTTCCTGGATTGTACTGTAGCAACAGATCCTCACAATAAAAACCATCAGGGCAGGAAATACCCTTCCTTGGTATAACTACTTAATCAGTTCTGCTTAGATATTTATTGAATGAATAAACATTTAAAAAGTAAAGAGCAGACAAAAGGTATTTGATAGGAGAAAATGTTTTAAATTCCCTGTTTAAGATGGTTTTCTAAAGCCGTCCAGTATTCTTTTAAAGACTTGAGACAAGTCTTTCAAACTGTGTTATGTCAGCCTGATTTTTACAGAACACATTTTGCACCACCCTTCAACACTTTACATAAAATAACTTCTTTGTCCTTAAGTAAATCCTGCATGAAACTAATAGCAACAAAGGGCTTAGTTCTGGTAATTCCGATCAAAGTTCCCATGTTTTAATTAATTTCTATATAATCTACATGGAGACCCCTATCTAAAATTACGTAAGACAAACTGCAATACCGCTCACCACTAATTAACATAATGACGTTAGACAAATCACGTCTCAGTTTCCTAATATGTGTAATGGGACTACAGCTGTTCATGGGAACGAGGATTAATCCAAAAATTAGAATTGAAATCATTTTTACTCATGGAACGCTATATAAGTGTGAGCTATAACGTCATTATGATCAGCTGCCTAATGGAGACTGACTAAACATAGACTGAAAAACATTTCAAAAAGTCTACTTTCGGTTTAGAGCATTTAAGAAAGCTACAAGCACACAGTGCGCATGCGCAGTAGATTCCGTTGTGGGTGGTAAGAGTAAGAGTGAAGGCAGGATTAGAGGTAGGAGGCGGGGCCGTACACCAATCTCTCCTCCCAGCTCCGCCCCTCAAACGCCAGCCTGCGCATGACGTCGCGAAAAGCTTGTACTTCCGCTCCCGAGCACTCACATTTCTCTCTCTTCCTGTCTGGCTGAAAGATGGCGTCCCGCAAGGAAGGTACCGGCTCTGCCACCACCTCTTCCAGCTCCACCACGGGTGCGGCAGGGAAAGGCAAAGGCAAAGGCGGGTCCGGAGATTCGGCCGTGAAGCAAGTGCAGATAGATGGCTTGGTGAGTGGGGATCCGTCTCTCCAGGCCCACGTGGGGAGCGTAGTTCCCAGCCCCGTCCCGCCAGAAGCGCTTCCCGGCAGCCTCCCCTTTGGGCTTGATGAGGCTGGGTGAAGGTTTCTTCCTAAAATCTTCCTTTTTCATCTTCGCTTTTTGTTCGGGAGACTCCAGCAGACTTCTGTGCCATTTAACGAGGGAATTGAGGGTCGAGAAAGGGGACTGAGGCTGGGGAGGGTGTGTGTGTGTGTGTGTGTGTGTGTGTGTGTGTGTGTGTGTGTCAGGTTCCTTGGGTCTTGTTTTGAGATGCTTGGGAGAGGGGATTTGGAGAAAGAATTTCCTGGGAGACAGGTAGGTGACGGAGGTGTATAGAAGGATCTAGGACTCCTAAGGCTTTTGGAAGAAGAGAGGAAGGTAAACTTTAATTTAGTTTCTTTGCTGGGCTGTGACATCTGTAACTTCCCAGGTGGAGATTTATTTACTTTTGAGCCACTTTGGAGCCTGTGGTTCAAAACTTTACCTGAAAGCGCATTATTGGAATAAACATCTTTTATGTTGGCTTCTCTTTTCCCTGTCTGTGAATGTTGGAGTGCCTCAGGATTTGAGTCTAGGCTTCCTTCTCTGCCTGACATAGTGTAACAAAGTAGTTAAAAGTACACCTCTGGAGGTAAACTGCTTGGGTTTGAATCTCACTTCTAGCTGAATTGACATTGGACAAATTACTTAATCTCTATGTCTCCTTTTCCTTATCTGAGTCTTTTGGGAATTAAAATTGGCTGAATGTGTTAATAAGTAGCACAAGGTCTGGGACATAGTAAGTTTACACTTACTCTTGGCTGCTGCTGCTATTATTCGTAGTAGTAATAGTAGACCCTCTTTAAGGTTCCTTCTCATGGCTTTAAATATTTATATAACTCCTAGCTTAATCTTTCTTACCAGACTTGGGTGTTGAATGCCACTCTTGAATATCCAACATCCTGCTTGACATCACTATTTGGATATCTTACAGGCACCTCAGATTTAACATGTCCAAAATAAAATTGTTGACTTCTCCCCTTTATTCCTCTATCCCTTTGTTGATCCTACCTCAGACTCTCCCATCTTAGTAAATGGAACTTTCATCTACCAGTTTCAATAAGTCAGAAAACCTAGATGTTAATGTACTATGTTCTTTTTTTTTTCTTTTTAACCTTCAACATCCAGTCCCTCAGAAAACCCTGTTGATTCCACCTTCAGTGACCTCTCAGTGAATTCAAGGCCCACCAAGATGTTGTCCTTGCTTTTGTGTTTAGGTTTACTTCCTAGTATTTCCAAGCTTCCTAGGAACTGTGCATTCTAACCACACAGAACTGTTTGGTAAGCCTGATGTTTAATCACATTTGTTTCTGGCAGTTTGATCAGTTTTTCTCCTTGTGTTCTTGAACCTTTCCTTTCCTACCTTTGGTCCTGTTTCATCAATTCCTCTGTATTTTACCATTATTTTTCTTTCAACATCTTAGTATTGTCAAGGCTTACCCATATTAAAATGTTCAGCTCTGTCTCTTAGCACTCTGTTCCATTCTTAATCCTCACTTTTTTCCTCTTGAAGTCATGGTTAAAACTTGTCTATATTATTAGTCTTCCATTGTTTCTTTAATTCACTGCTATTAGAATCTGCCACCACCAATTTCCTGACATTTTTAAAAAGATCATTGATAACGTAAGCAAAGAAGTGTAAAAAAAGATAAAAATGTACATTCAAAATCATGTGTATACATAATTTAAATAATCACAAAGTATACATTCTGTCAATCTGCCATTCAACTTGAGAAATAGAACATTACAAGTATCTTAGAAACTCTGCATTTCATCCTTTTCTCCCATCCCTTCTCACCACCTTATTACTGTCGTGAGCTTTGTTTCAGTGATTTCTTGGTTTTCTTTATAGCTTCACCAGTGTGTTCCTAAACAACTTTAGTTTTGCCTGTTTATACTCATAAATATGAATAAAAATATAGTATGTTGTCCTGTCTTAATTATATACATACATCTCACAACGTGATGGAGATTAGTCCGTTCTAGAGTAAATAGTTGTAATTCGTTCATTTTCATTATTATATAACATTTTATTGCATGCATATAACATATATTCTTCATCTGACTGTTAATGGACAATTACATGGCTGTTTTCCTTGTGCAAAATGGTTTCTCAGTCTTCTTTTAATTGTTCATTCTATTAGACTTGTCAATGTGTCTTACTGTACTGTGTTCAAAGTCAGTACACAGTATATCCTTTTGGGATGGAGGAGCACATCTTCATTGTAGTCAAGTTGTCTCATTCCTAGAAAAGATCAAGTTAATCTTTCCTGGTGAACTTTTCATATAAAACCTGCTTTGTTTCCCCAAACCAATTAGAATCCTACCTTTCTTATGTACATTATACTTTTTATACTTAGAAAATATGGTCCATAGACCAGCAAA
>CM053511.1:12570221-12837373 GCA_028627145.1 Eidolon dupreanum
CTAATATTTTTAGCAAGACTAATTAATGTATTTAAGGAAAATTTCATCCATATGGAAATACATAAAAACATATGTGTACACACAAATATTTTGAATAAATCAGTTTAATCTTATTTTAATACAGATTTTAAAAATTTTGTCATGAAACCCTGTAGTATTGATTGTTATAAGAGATAGCTCTAGGTCCAGATGACTCATAAGTCTTCGAAAGAATTTTAAGTTTGGTGTCAGGTGGTTGATACTTTTTTTAGGTGGTTGATTTTTAATAAGTCATATTTACATCTTATTAGACTAAAAAAAAATCTCTGAGTAATAGACTCTGAACATTATGGAGAGACAGATATCAATGCCATGAGGGTACCTGCCATATTCTAGTCACACACACTTTTTTGGATAGGTGGATGGATGAGTGAATGAGATTAGGTGAAATGTTTATTGTAATGATAGTAGTTGTAACAGTAGCTGACACTCCCTGAGGATTTACTAGGCACTGTGTGCTAGACCCTTTAGGTACATTACTTTTTAATCCTTGCAACAGTGCCATGAGGTAGGTACTGACTTATCTGTCCCCTCAGGAGATAGGTGAGGCTAGGGTAGATCAGGTAATTTGCCTAAGGCCACAGAGCTGCACTCACACTTTCTTTTGGGTTCCAGTGCCCAGCCTCTTAACAGCTACGCTCTATGATTTTTCTTTTTGTACAGGCCAGAGGTTCACATTTGTGTGTATACTCATGAGAATGATTTTTAAAGCTTTTAATAAAGTCATCTATCTTTCTTACTGGGGTATTATTTTTTTTCACAAAGAAATAAAGGTTAGTTCTAGAGTTATTGTGTTCTAGACAACAAATGGAAAACAACAAATCAAGGTTTGAATGTTGGGACTTGAGCTGGGCTCAGTCGTTGGATAAATTATCCACTGTTTTACCTCTGTCTCACAGAGCTCATGATTCGAAGTGGGCTCCTGCTGCTGAAAATTTATTTTTATCCCTTTGAAAATACATTGTTCAAAGTGGAGTCTAAACAGAATAGTGTTCTTACCTGGCCTGGGAGCGTGCCTGTCCCCTCCTGCAGAAGCTGTAGCCGGTGGGAAAGAAACTTTGGGCTTGAGAGCCATCCAGTTTGCCTCTCACATTTGTTGAGATAATGTGTTTTGAGTGATTTCCTCTCAGTGACATACCTTAAGGAGTGGTTATAAAATCTGAACGTTCAGCTTCTGAAGTCGGAAGGAACCTGTCTACCTGCTTAATGTTACAGCTTCTATAAACCAGTGCTCCCCAAAGTGTGGGGTTTGGTTTGTGAACTGTTTACTGATCTGCACAAGATAAGCACAGGATTGAGAGTGAGTGTTTTGAGACTTTGGTAGTTTGGTATTATTGTGATATAGCCAACGTGTGGTTTCTGGGCTTGTATTTTCTGTTTTCACATTTTTTTCACTTTTCTAGTATTTTTCTATTCTTTTGCTAAAATATTGGTGTGCAGTAGACTGCAGAAAAATAAGTTCTTCAAAACCGATAGCTTGAAAAGCACCATTATAAATGATTTTCGTACCTATTTTAGCTAATAGCATCTTCCTATAACCAGAGTCTAATAATATTTAATAGAACCATATCTAAGATACTGTTGTATTCACTAGATTTTATTTTTTTAATGATTAGTTTTAATAGCACAACATTTTAGTAATTTCAGCATTTCTTTATCTGTGAGCAATTTAAAAGTGTTGCTTACTCTAGGTACACAGGACAGGGTGCAGCCTCCGAGCATTCTCTCCGAACTCGGCTTTATAAAGGAAGGTTAAAAATGATAGGTGGTTTAGTTCTACAATTTAAAACTGTTTTGTCCCTAATCATTTCAACTGGGCTTTCAACAGATCCTTTCTAGTATTATTACAGGGACGGTGGGAAACCTGCTGCTTTTCCTGGTGAAGATTTATTACTATCAGTTTACACAAAGTTTGAGTTGATATTTTGCTCATTTAGGTTAGGTCTCTCTTAAACAGATCTCTGCTTGTTGAAGACCAGTCTGCCTATCCAGAAGCTGGTACCTCTTTCACCTTGATGATGTGTACATATGCATATTATCTGGTAATTTGTATATGCAAGTGCAGGGACACCTGTGAATAGAGTTGAAGACTAACCATATCAAGAATAGATTAGAATTTAATGTCTGCAGGTACTCAGGCTTATTATGGTATGTGAATTTTTTCTTTTTCTCCTCCTTTAAAAGCCACTTAACCTATATATATTTTTAACATATCCAAAAGAACTTGCTAAAATCAGAATATATCCACATTCTGTCAACTCAGTAGCAATGTCAAAAAAGGAAATTACATTAATTTGTTCTTCGTGAAATTCCATGCAGTAATTGCTGTGTTTTAAAATCTTTTCCCTTAAATTTTTTTTATTTGATATTCTTTGAATTAAAAACAAATACATGCTTACTATAAGTAAGCAATACAAAGGTTTATAAGAGAAAAGGTATGTCCTTCCATACGATATTGTACATACAAAGAAACATAACTGCATGTATATAATAGGTTTTTATTACTATTAATTTTTAAATCTCTTTCTCACCCTTTGTCATGGGTGTGTTTGGGAATCTGACAAATGCCACAGACTCTCTGCCTCCCCCCACCCCCAGGAAAATGCCCTTAAGCACATAAACAGAATACTGCATATAATTTTAAGAGGTTCTTAGATCTCTTCAAGTTCATTTGTGGCCTGCAGGTCTGAAAGTTTGCTTTTAGTGCTTATACACTTTGAGAAGTAGAACTTTGGATAGTGTGGCTTTTTTATTTTTTAAAAACCATGTCTTTTTGGTGAAGGAGGGTTAAACATTTAAACATCCATTTTTTTGGTGAATTAGTTTTACACAGCAGATTTTCTAGGTAAATGAAATTATTAATTACATGGTTAATATCATTAAATTCTAAAATACTTTAAAATAAAAAAATTCTAAATGTTTTACTTCTTTGACTTCTAAAACAATTACAATTTACTTTGTTTTTGATTACCTAGGCCTATTATGAACTTGAGTTATTATAAACTTGAGTTTATATATAGATATATAAAATATACATCAGGTAGGGATATAGCAGTGATTCTTAACCTAGTTCCTATCATTTCGAGGGATCTTTAAAGTCAGAGTAAAATTGGGAGGGGGTGTACATATGAATTGTTTCTTCATTTAAAGTGTGTACAGTTTTTAAAGTATTATTTATACACAATAAACTCCACTCATTTTAAATGTAGAGTATGATGAACTTGGTAGTTGTAAACAATTGTGTAATCGCCACATCAAGATGTAAAATAAGATAGTTGTGTCATCCCAAAGAGTGCGCCCTTTGGCTGGGGCCCGCCCCCACCTCTGTTCCGACCACTGATCAGTTTTGCCTTTTCTAGACTTCATGTAAATGAAATCATGTAGTGCATAGCATTTTGTTTGATTTCTTTCACTTAGTGTGAAATTTTTGAGATTTTTCCATTGTTGTCTTCCTGGTATTTTGTTCCTTTTTGTTGCTGACTAGTATTCCATAGAATGGATGGACTGCAGTTTGTTAATCTGTCTACATTTGGTGAACTTATGGGTTGCTTTCAGTTTTTGGCTATTATGAATAGTGCCACTATGAACATTTGTGAATATGTCTTTGTATGAATATGTTTTTATTTCTCTTGGGTAAATTCCTAGGAAGAGGAATGTGGGTTATGCAGTAAGTTAGTTTATATTTAACTATAAAGATACAGCAAATATTGTCTTCTGCCTTTCCACCAACAATTTTTATGTAGCTCTGGCTTTTTGGAAAGGTCTCAGTTTCTACTTTCTGACTCAGACAAGTTCAAGACCTCATCTTCTGACTCAGGACAGATCAGTTTGCAACCTGGCTTCTAGCTCTTGGGGATTGTATCTAGGTCCGATGTTCTTTTGCACACTGCTGTGTTAACTCACAGGGTTAATTAAAGCTTGGGTGGTGAGTTTCCGCTTCTAGCTTTGTCGACTCTCTAAACTTTTTAGAAATGCATTTTATTCCATAGTTCTATGTGTACACAGGAGTAGAGGGGGTTAAGGTACTTCAAACCAGCATATTGTAAAACTAGGATGTTTCAGGTATATTTCTTAAATAGTTTAGTTTTTAACTCTAAACTTTTTTAGAGCTGCTAACCTTTGTTAGAGGAATTTTGGGTGGTAGCTTCATAGACAGAATGTTTTCCAGGTAAAGATTGACCTTGATACTGGTGTGGAGATACTGCTGATGAAAAGCCATGGTAAACCTTTCCTGAAAGTACTTTATTAATATATTGTGTTTATAATTCATCAACAAAAATTATATGAAATTTCTAGTCTTGAATAATATAATAGAATCTCAAGACATAACTGTTTCTGCCAGTAGATTGGGTTTATTGTTTACATACTGGTGCTTTTGGTAAAAACATGAAAATATACTACCACCCTAGTGTTCATCCATCCTTGGCCTTTTCATTCCCTGAAATTACGACTTGTGTATTTTATGAAAAGTAGATATAAGCATTTTTGTTTAAACTACTATTTAAAATCCAGTAGATAGCAAGTAATCTCTTCACCTAGATCTTCATAGGGCTGACTGCTTGTCCTTCAGCCCTCAGTTCACGTGTTTTCTCAGAGAAGCCTTTCCTGGACCGTGCTCCTGAAGGTTACTTCCTTTCCATCCCCTCTTTTATTTTCTTCATAGTACTTTTCACAGTCTTTAATCACATTAATTTAAACATTTGTCAGTTTTACTCTCATTCTTTTGTCAGTATTTAATGGAGGTTTCCAGATGCTACACGATGTGTGAAATAAAAGATTGAATGCAGAAACAGATATGAGAATCCAGTTGTCTTTTATTAAACTAGACATTAATAGTAAAACAGTGTCATTCTTCTATCCTGATTAAAATTTCTTTTTGAAAATGTAAATGTTTTACAAAATGTGAAACAATGTCATGTTTGTATCCTGATTGAATTTTTGTTTCAGAAAATAGTTATTTTTAATAAAAATGTAATTTATGTTAGCATGTAATGCATTTATTATCGTTTTTAAATAAATAAATATTTTGAACACTTCAATTTTAATTTCTAACATATATTTATTAGTATAAAAGTTCTTTGGGATCCTCGATAATTTTTAAGAGTGTTAAAAGGGCCCTCCTTATGACCAAAAAGTTTGAGACTTGGCGTTTTCTAAAATAAAATCAAAGCCCCGTGATAGTAAAGACCTTTTGTGTCTGAATTAGTTTCATTTTCCCAGGGCCTGGCAGAGGTCACTGGTCTTAGAAGTCACTTGACGAATAAATATCTAGATGAATGGATTAATGAGTATACAAAGGAAGCTGAAAATATCAGAATTCAGGTGATTCTGGGCAGGTCTTCTAAATCTTTCTGTAGTAACTTGTCTTTGCGTTATTATATTTGACAGAAAATTATTCTAATTCATTGGACAGCAGAATTTTTTAATTTTGGACAGGTTTAAATTGTTCCCTGGCATAGAATTGAAAGTTTTTGATACGATTTTGATAGCGAGGTCTTAGAGATTCTGTTATGTATTCCTTTTTAGGGAGGATAGAAGAATTTAATCATTTTTATTAACTCAAATTGTAGATTTATTGACTTCTGGTATAATTAATTTATTTGGATATTTTAGATTGTTATTTATGTTTTATAATATTGAGAATACTTTGTGTTCTAGAAGTTATGTCCTTTGCTTGTACCCTTTTGGGCACAGTTAGATTTCCATTTCTTTAAAAAGCCAGACACTTAAAAAATAGTCTGCCTTGCTCTTTCAAATTGTTTGCACTGAATAATAGTAATAGAAAAAATTGGTTCTTCTAGGGTAATTTCAGCAGACAGGACATCTGTTTAGTATCTCGCAGGTTGAGATTCCTTGCTAAGATCTGGCCAACTTGAGAATGTGCAAACCTCAGAAAGGTGAGAGACTATTCTAGAGACAGCTGACCCATTTAGAGAACAGTACTTACTCTGCAGGGCAAATCAAGTAGGTAATAAGCATTTAGACCCAGAAAATGACAGTTTGGGAAGTGTCGAAGAATTTGGTAAATTTAAAGTTCTGTTGGGCAGTTTCCATCCCTTGAGGCATAATTTATAGAGACATCTTCATTTACGCATGGATTTATGGGATAAAGGAGCCTGGGCAGCATTAATTCATAAGCTGTCTCAGGTATGGGGCCAGACCATCAAGCCTAAGTCTTAGTCTGCTGCAGAACACACTCGATGCTTCTCCAATGGACTGCTGGCGGTGCGTTTCCTCTCATTTCTATATTGTAGAGGTTCTTCCAAGCAGGGCTCGAGTACCTCATTAAGGGTACATATTTATGCTTTATCAATAAAATGTTCACTTCTGTGTCTGTATTTCTCAGTGTACTCTTCAGCAACCAGCACATCTTAAAACAGGAAAAGAAAGTTGTGATTTAACCAGTTGTGTGCATTTCAATCACCTAAGGAGTTACAACAAAACAAAAAAACAAAAAAAGTAGGCTGGTCCATACTCTCTCATTAAAAGTTAGAGTGAAGTATGATGTTAGAATGACTTGGAGAATCTAAAGACAAAAACAAGAAGAAACAATCCCAAATCAAAACAAAACAAAACAAAACAAAACAAAACATATATGTATAATATAGAATAGAACAGAATAGAATAATATAACATAACGTAACGTAACGTAACATAACAACATGTATGTCCCAGCCCAGATCAATTAAGTCTTGAATTTTTTAGGTTGGGTTCAGGCATCAGGTTTTTTTTCTTTTCTTTCCCTCGCTCCCTCCCTCCCTTCCTCTCTTGCTTGATGGCTCTAATATGTAGCCAGGGTAAGACCCCTCTTCATTTATTTTTAAAAAAGCTACTTAGGTCACTTTGATGAGTTGAGAGTAAGTGTATAGAGCTCCTGAGTATGTGGGATCATTTGTGACACATAAACAAAATGTAATGTAGGAGTGTGTTCGTTTTGGAGAACTATTCATCTTTCCAGGTATTTATTTTTAAAAGTAAGAACAAGGAGCAAGACATCAATAAACAGGATTAATTAAAAGTATATCAGCACTTTTATGGACAGAGGCATATGGTTGGTTGAAGGGAGAAACAAATGAAAGGTGGTGAGCATGACTGAAACAGGACTTTTGTGGTGGAACATTCCCATCTTGTGGCTTGTGAGAATAGTGCTGGTAATGGTTAAAAGCTGTATTGCATTCTTGCAACTAATGGTGGTTTCCTGTTGATGCTACTTTAGTGATCAGGGCACAAAAAATTTGACCTCCAGCACCATTCCCTTATAGTCTTTTGCTGCCTGACCCTGTAACTCTACACTGAACTTCTACTTCACGCACGAAGCCCTGCTTTTGCAACCTGGTTACAGAGACTCTTCCAGAGCTTTTGCACTGCATTCTGTTTCAGCTTTGTTATTATAAACAATTATGGAACACCTAAAGTTACTCAGTTATTGTGAAGTGGTTAAAGTACTTTGGAGTCAGAAGTCAAATCTCACCTCCTTGACTCAATAATTCTGTGTCAAGTTATCTCTGTTTCCTCATCTGTCAGTAAATGGGAAAGTAATATTACTGACTTAATAGACTGGTTATGAGGATTAAAAGAGTCATATGTAAGACAGTGGAGTGCATGATATATCATAAGTGATCAGTAAATGCTTACCATTGATTTCTTCAGCAAATATATTTTGAGTATGTTTTATGTGCCATTCCCTGTGTTAGGTGTTGAAGATGTGGTAAGTAAAATATCCCTTCATTTTTATAAAAGTCTTTAAAAGGAGAGACTGAGTAGAACATCATTTCTATCATACATAATCTATGGAACATTTTTATATATACAGTAAATTCCTGGTTATTTATGTAGAATAACAAAAGCCTTGTATGTCACTTAATTACTTCTGATCAGGAATTTTCTTTTGACATCTACTCTGAAGTTTGTAATGCAAATCCACTACCTTATTTTTAGAACAAAAGATTTGAGATTTTAGTGTGTATGTAGGAAATAAGAAGGCCATAAAATGTCAGAATGAAGGATGAGTTTAGTTTTGATAAAAATGTTTTTTTTTTCCCTGAATGCTTTATTTCATCAGATTATATTAAAATGGCAAGATCATAAATATTAGAGTTGGAAATTATTTTAGGGATCACCAAGCCTGAAGGGTCTCTATTTTGGAAGGCTGTAAATTCTAGGGAGAATTCATCCTTAAAATTGAAATGGTCCTTCTCAAAACTTGACACCTGTGATCCTTCGTTTGCCTTTCAAAGTAAGACACATTCCCTAGTTCTACTCTATTTGGAAAATGCTTTTTGTGATTATCCCTACCCTGGAGAGAAATTTTAATACATTAAACTGGTCTTCATCACAGAGTTTAAAACTTTCTCTCTTATAATTACTGCTTTCTGTGTATACTTATTCATGTTGATTGACTTTAGCAGATAGTTAAATTACTGTGCTTTTCTTATTTCCAGTTTTGGACTGTTACTGGTTAATTTTCTCATTGTAGAGAACTAAATACAAGCCAGTGATGCTGCAAAGGGTTGGCTAATTTCTCTTACTTGGAGCACTGTCCATCTGTTGGTGCTTTATAAAGTTGCGTTGACTCTGAGCAGGAAAGTCAAGCTGCTGTTCTGCTTAGTTACATTGTCCCCTCCCCCAATAGCTTTACAATTCATTTTTGTTAGAGTTGAGGCAGTGTTTCAATAGAAGATATTTTGAATTATGATAACCCATTTTTAAATATAATTTTTTTTGTTCCTATTTTCTTTGTAAAAGGAAGTAAGATTATTTTGTCCTGGCTTATTTGTGAAATTGTGCTGTGTCCTAGTCATCAGTACTCCTTTTGCACACATAGGAACCAGGAATTTAGGAACCACTTCTAGAATTTGTCTGAAGATCTGCATTAAGCTCACATGTTTTCTAGCATCTCTCATTTACTTTAATTTCAGCAGTGGTTCAGTGATTTCATTAATGGTTAAATCTGCAGGGACCTAGGCAACCTAGACACGTTGGTAGATGAGTTTGTAATAATTCTTTATTAGTTTTGTTCTTATTCATGCTTCTTTTATTTAAGCGTGAAAATAATTGTTCTTGGCAGAGAGGTAAGTTGCATAGGAGTTAAATAGTTCTGCTTTTTTTTTATTGTCAAAATCAATAATATTGATTATTTGTTGAGTATTATGTGGCAGACACTGTGTAAAATATTTGCTATACATTATCTAATTTTTAATAGTGTTAATATTACGAAACAGCTCCATTTTGCAAATTAGAAATCTAAGACTTAAGAAGAACAACTGACTTTTCCAAGGTCACGGCTATAACTACTGGAGCTGGAACTCATACACATACTTCTGTGACTCTTAAAGCCCATTTTCTACCCTTCAAGAAATGGAGAGGTCTTTGATTCAACAATGTGTAAGTTTTGTGCACTTTCTTCATTTCACAGCACTAAAAGTCTGTCAGTCTTATTAGCTGGTGTTCTGCATGAAGCTCTTTCATGTGCTAACTGCTTCTGTCCTTAGGAGGGCTGGATCTTATTGATGCAAAATCTTTTTGGGTCTATTCATCACGAAATCGTCACATCTATTATTAACCCATTGTTTTAATTATTGAGTTACCAACATGGAAATCATCTTGTTATTAAAGCTAAAGTATACACGAGCTTTGGAGCTTAACTTGATTTAAATCTTGGCTCTACCGCTTACTGTATGTGTGACCCTTAGCCATTTACTTAATTTCTCTTAGCTTCAGTTTTCTTATTTGTAAAATGAGTATAGTAATGCCTTTCTTCTACAGTAATTGTGAGAATTATATGATTCAATAATGTATGTAAAATAATAAGACTGTCACTTGGCATGTCATGTTCAGTAATGTGTCGGGCAGTGTAACCTGTTGTCATTAATTGGCTGTCGATGAATTTTTATCAATAATGTATTTGTTTAAAATGAAATAATAGTAAAATACTAATTATCTTCTGTCATTAGACTTAGTTTGCCCTCTGAGAACTTTTCATTATATTTTAAACTGTGTTGCCCTTTAGTCTTCAGGCCATGAGCTTGTACTAAATACTACTACCACTGCTATAAATTATGTGCCAAGCACTATTCAAAGCACTTTATGTTAACAGCCTCACATTGTAGGAATTATTAATGACTATTGTTACTGTAAACTTTTAAATTAATTGCTTGTTCAACCGTATAGTATCTTTATCTTTATGGAAATATTAAAGGAGAGAGTGATATAAGAATTGGTTATTCCATTAGAGGTTATTCGGTGTTTCCTTCTGGTTGAGGAAAATTAGGTAGTGCGGGGGACTTGATTCTCTTTGAATTCTCTGTTACCAAGCAGATCCTTCTTGGGTACATGCCCCCCATGCTGCCTCCTCTGACTGGTTAGGTGCTGTGTTCAGGAATCCTCTTGAGATGTTGAGAACTTGTCAGGGGAATAGTTTTGCTTTCATGCATTCAGATAACTGGGGTCTTTATTTCTGTGTCTTGATGGTTCTGTCATCTGTGTCAGAAAATTATCTTCCTGTGACAAAGGTTAACAGGATCTCTACCTCTAATAACCTCAGGTTGAGGTGACATTGTTTGACCGAAAGAACCTTGGATGCCAGACCTTTGGGGAGCCTTACCTGAAAGTCATGAGTGTTATATGTGCACGTTTTTGACATGTCTTCAAACTCTAGGAGTTTCAGATGTACGTTTAGACTGTGTGAGCTTTATTATTTGTACAAGGGTAAAGGAAATTATTTGTAAGAAATTTGGTTAGTTATATGATTTTATGGTCTTGTAAAAATCCATTAGTACAGTTTATGTTTTCGATGAAATAAAGGAAACGTAAACTATAAGAATGGTGTTTAAGCTTGCTTCTGTTATTTTCTTTTAGGTGGTGTTAAAGATAATCAAACATTATCAAGAAGAAGGACAAGGAACTGAGGTGGTTCAAGGAGTGCTTTTGGGCCTGGTTGTAGAAGATCGGCTTGAAATCACCAACTGCTTTCCTTTCCCGCAGCACACAGAGGACGATGCCGACTTTGACGAAGGTAAGGCACTCTCCTCAAATGTGTCTTTAGGACACTCTCAAATGTGTCTCTGCACTGCACACAAATGCTTGTTAGTACAGTGCTCACTATAACATTCGATAACGTGTTACTGAAAATCTATCAGGCTAGCCTAGTTGACTTGATTTCTGTGTTTCTTGAAAAAATTACACACATTCTCTGAAGTCAGGATTTATAGTGACAACTTCATTAGCTTGGACTTATTCAGAATTCGTGATTTTGGTTTTGTGATTTGGATAGGAGCTGTACTGATGTTAACTTGCCAGATAACTTAAGTCGTGAAGGACCAGGATCATCATCATGTGCCCAGCATCCATTTCCTTCTGTGGTTTTCTACTTAATATTTACGAACTGATGAATTGAGCTATCTAGTTCAGAAAGAAGACTCTTTAAGCATTTCAGAAACATTTTATTTTTGTGCTACAGGTGTAATTGCTTTGTTAGCAAAGGCCAATAAAAGCTCACCAAAGGCCAAGGTTCGTATCTTAAAAGATTAAAAAAAAAAAAATACTTGAAAATAATTTCTCAGTTGTCTGAACTCTCAGGGCTTATTTTCTATATAACTTTTATTGTAGTAAAAACAAACAAAATTTACTGTCTTAACCATTTTTAAGTGTGGAGTAGTCTTAACTATTTTGAAGTTTTTGTGCAACAGATCTCTAGAATTTTCATCTGATGAAAACTGAAACTATATACGTTGACCAACTCTTCCCCTCTTCCTTCTGCCCTAGACCCTGGCATCCACCATTCTCTTTTTAGTTTCTAAAAGTTTGACTGCTGTAGATACCTCATAGGTGTGGAATCATGCAGTATTTGTCTTTTTGATACAGGCTTATTTCAGTTAGCTTAATTGTCCTCAAGGTTCATCCTTGTAGTGTATGACAGGACTTCCTCCTTTCTAAAGGCTGAATAATATTTTGTTGTGTGTATATGCCACATTTTCTTTATTTATTTATCCATTGATGGCTATTTATATTGTTTCTACCTCTTGGCTGTGGTGAATAATGATGTAGATGTTAGATTTCTCTTCAAGAACCTATTTCCATTTCTCTTGAATGTATACCCAGAAGTGGGATTTGCTGGATCACATGGTAATTCTGTATTAATTCTTTGAAGAATATCCATACTGTTTTTCTGTAGTGGCTGATCCCCACAAACAGTGCACAAGGGTTCCACTTTCTCCACTTCTTCACTGACACTAGTTGTTTTATGGTTTTTTGATAGTGGCTCTTATCGCAGGTGTGAAGCGGTATCTCATTGTGGTTTTCATTTGTATTTCCCTGATAGTGATATTGAACATCTTTTCATACTCCTTTTGGCTATTTGTATGACTTCTTTAGAGAAATGCCTATTCAAATCCTTTGCTTATTTTTTAGGATTTTTGTTGTTGAGTTGAATGAGTTCTTTATATATTGTGGATATTAACTCATTATAGATGTATTTTCTATTCCGTAGGTTGCTTTTTTACTCTGTTGTTTCCTTTACTGCATAGACGCTTCTTAGTTTGATGTAATCCAACTTGTCTGTTTTTGCTTTTGGTATAATATCCCAGAAATCATTATCAAGGCCAGTGATATGAAGCTTCTTCTGTATATTTTCTTCTAGCAATTTTATGCCAATTCTATACAGTTTTGATTACTGTTACTTTGTAACATGTTTTGAAATAAAGAAGTGTGAGACTTCCAGCTTAGTTTTTTTTTCTCATTTTTATTTTGGCTTTTCAAGGTCATTGAGACTCCGTTTGAATTTTAGGATAGTTTTTTTTTTTCTCTGTCCACAAAAAATGTTACTGGCATTTTGATAAGGATTACATTAAATCTGTAGATCACTTTGGGTAGTATGGACATTTTAACAATATTAAATCTTCCAATCCATGGACACAGGATATCTTTCTATTCATTTGTGTCATCTTTGCTTTTTTTAGCAGTGTATTGTAGTTGTCAGTGTACAAGTATTTCACCTCCTTGGTTAAATTCTTAAATATTTTATTTGTTTTGATGCTATTGTAAATGAGATTAAAAAGACAATTCCGTTTAGCCATTCATTTTTATATAACTTTTAACTGACAACTTTTAACTTGGATAAAATGTTTTTTTTTAAGTCATTTGACTTTGTGTCTTCATAATACCTGATCAAGTAATGGACACAAAGTATATTCTTGCTAATACCTTGATATTGCAATTTGGTCTACAAAAATCCTTTTTTTTTTTTTTTTTTTTCATTAAAGTGATACCTCAAGAAATCAACAAAGGCACTTCAGTATTTCCATTTTTAAAAGTTTTTGTATGGTGTGGATCTTTTATTTTTTTTTAAACTGACCAGGCTGTCCGTGTTTCGTCTGAAACTGCTGTAGTGTCTCATCTAAGTTACTGTAGGACCACAGGATTAGGGAGGGGACTCCTCTGCAGTCCTTTCGGGCAGTGTTAGGCTATCTCCGTTTCTCTGTTCACCAGAGCATCTGGAGATGCGGATTTCTATTTTAATAATAACTGTTTTAGAGCTGGAAGACGGGGTGAAGACAAGGAAGGGATTGTTAGCACAGTTTCTTTGGTTTACAAGTGAGGAAGCTGAGAGGTTTGCTTGAAGTGACTTACTTGGTTACTGGTAGTGGCACAGTTGGGAGGAGAATTCATTCCTGAAGTTTGTATTATCACGTCATTTTCTCAGGTAATTAATTTTGTTTTATAAAATTCTCAATTTAGAATATGAGCAAGTCTACAGCCATGCCACCCTGAACAAGCCCGATCCCGTCTGATCTCGGAAGCTAAGCAGGGTTGAGCCTGGTTAGTACTTGGATGGGAGACCACCTAGGAAGTCCAGGTGCTGTAAGCATAAAAAATAAAAAAATAAGGGATTGTAAGCTGACAAGGTCCTTGCAAACTGTGAAGTCAACCAAGGGTTGCCTCGCCTTAAAAAGAAAAATAGAATATGAGCAAGAAATATATTCCCTGCATTTATGGTAGATGAACAAAGCCAAATTTTAGATCTTGATCATTGGAAGCTGACCTCTCTTAGGGGCTTGAGATATTTGACCAATATGCTATTTCATTAACAGGTACTGTAGGAAGCTTATTTAAAAAAATGTTTTAACAATTTGAGATAAGAAACAAAACCTCAGTTTAGCATTAAATAATAAAAAAAATGCTGGACATTGTGCGCTATATACTGTATGTAAATTGCCTGTAGTAGTTGTTACTCTGCACAGTTGAAGGTTTTATCAGTCTCACTTTCCATGTTAGGAAACCGATGCTCGGTAAGACAGATAATGTCCAAAATCATTTAACGGAGAATTAGGATGGAAACCTGTGACTGCCTGATGCCAATTCCTGGGATTTTCCCGCTATATGGTGTCACTTTCAGATACTTAGTAAAGTGGAAACCAGTAATTAGTGTTAAGTGTAGAGCATCATTATTCCGTATCTGAAATCTGCTTTTTGGGTAAAACAACTAAATATTTTTTTCTTGGTTTATCTTTAGAAGTTAGTAGGATTTGCAATTTTTCTTATACATAAGAAAAATCTAAAATAACACTCTGTATTTCTTAATTGCCTTACATAGTAGTCTTGAATTTTAGGTTCTCTCACCTAATCCATTTATTTATATGAATGGGCATTAGTGTGTAGTCAGCATTATATTTATATCAGACCTTGGTAACTAAATTTTTCTATTGTTTATTTTAAATCATGCTAAAGGCCAGTTGGTTTGCTTACTGCTTTTCCATTGTTTTGTATCTGCTGAAACTAATATTTATTCAGGGAAGGACTTGTTGAGCAAGCACCAGGCTGGCACTTGATGTTTATTTTTTCACTGATTCTTTCCATCTTCCTGTGGGGGAAGCATGTGCACTAATTCCATTTTACAGGTGCGGAAACTGAGGCCCAGAGAGGTGACAACTTCCTCAAGGCTTTGCAAACACCAGGTGACCCAGTGGGTCTCTCTGACTTCAGAGAAGGATCTTTTCTTTTGCCTTCCCCCTTATGGAAATAAAATAAATACCAAATATTTATAATTTTAATTTTGAATTGCTTAGGTTTTTTTAAATTTAAAACCATTCTTTTAACTTTTGTTTTTGTTTTGATATCTTATGTAAAGTGGAGATTTTAAATCTGTGGTCCAAAGGGATCGACAAACTATCATCTGTGGACATACTTTTGCATGTAAAGTTTTATTGGAACACTGTCATGCTCTTTCATTTATGCATCTGCTGTTGCTGCGTGCTTGCTACGTAGTATAGCTGAGTAGTTGTGGCCGAGACCATGTGGGCACCATGCCTGAGTTTTTTAATGTCTGGACTTTTAAGAAAGTTTGAACACCCTTTTTTTATATATAATTTCTTATTCTTTTCTCTTTCTCATAGTGTTAAAGAATAAGGTTCTCTCTTTTCATCATTAATTGATGACTTTTTGTTTGTTGTTTATTTCTTCTAGATGTTTCCCTTAACATTGATTCTGAGTCCAGAATGTACTGTGGGCACTGTAATGAAAATGCTGATATTGTTGGGTGTTTGTTTCACTGCTGGGTGTGGAAAGTATCAGAGTAGGCAGTTTTCGCTTTAATTTTAATGCATGCATTTTTCTTTTAAGAAAAATGCCAACATTTTGAATTAGGGGACCTGTCTGTAGATAATAGGGAAGAAAGGCATTTAATTTATGGTGGCAGACTTGTGACCAGGTATTGTGGAAAGGTAATGGTTTGAGGCCAAAAAACTTGAGTGGGAATTCCAGCTCTGTACTTAGGAGGATCTGTGTGACACTAAATAACTTAACTTCCGAATCAGTTTTTTTCTGACTTTGTAGTATCCTTCACTTAGTGTATATTAATTGCTCACTGAGTACTAGAAAGATAGTTGAATGATAGTTTCCTTATGAGACGAACTTTTTGGGTAGAGCTACCCTGGATTATATTACAATAGGATTATGAAAATAAGAAAACTGTTGTGGCATGAAGTTTTTCTTGTTTGTTTCTTTCCATGAAATTTGCATTTTGTTACACATAAGATAATTCTCCTTTGAGTGGTTTAAATCTTGATACACTTTTATATTACAGAATTTACTCTAGTTGAAAGTGAGATAACTTATTGGTAGAATATATGCTTTTTTTAAATGAGTAGAAAACTCATACTAAAATTCCCATTAGGGGGCACTATTATCAAGCTTAGGAGAACTGGAGACTAATTTGTTTTCTCAGACATGCAACCAGAGGCTTGCTAAAAGAGAAAAATATTTTCATCTGATAAGATTCAGATACTGTTTTATGCAACTAAATTCCTTAAATATGTTATAAAGTGCACTGAATTAAACACAGATCCAATAACTCACTGTCTTGTTTTTCAGCAGACCAAATCAATTTAATATTGCAGGTGATATAAGAAGCTTGCTTTATTTTGCATCAGAGCCAAATCTGTAATTTTCATTTTTGGAGTGGACAGATTTTTTATTTTGCTCTCTTTAAGTCAGTCCAAAGGATGATCCTTGGCTTTCAAATAAGTTTCTTTCAAAAATGAAGAAGCTTGAAGACTGAATTGTGCTACTAAAATGCAGTTAGGGGAATAAAATGTCACCGTTTCTCAGACAGTATTAATGTGTGCAGCCCTTATAATTACTGAAGTAATTTCACACATTGAAGTGATGTAGACACACACAACTTTGATCTTTTTTGTTCATTTTCAGGTACTTGAAATGATTTTCTTTTTTATTACTCTTTATTACTCAAGTTTGATGTTAGAACAAGAAATAACTACTATAGCCTGGACTGTTACACACAGTTATTTTGTTATCGTTAAATTTCCAAAAGAAAAGCAGTGGTGTATAGTCTTCATCAGACCCTTCAAAGGCTAACATATGAATTGGCAAAAATGAAATTAAAATGTATTTGGTGTAATTTTTCACAGCATAGGTGTTATTTTTTGTATAACTGGATTCAAAGAGAGTAGGTTTGTGCAGTTATAATAATTGCAATACTTTCTACATAAGTAAGCTCTATTTTAAGTTGGAGAGAATCCCTGTTTAATTACGTGCTCCCTGAAGTCTCACCTTCTTTCCCTTAGTTTGCCTGCAGCCTACACCCAGGGCAAAACTGCTTGAAACCTAGCCAATACTTACTGTTTCGGCTTTGTATTGCTTTTGAGTTAAGGGAAGTGTTGAGTCAGGATAGAGAAAGGTTTTGTTTTCTTTCTTTCTTTTTTTTTTTAGACAGATGGGGACATTTTGAGAAATGACATGGTGTTTACTTATTATTTTTTATTCTATCTGTATTAATACTCTGATCATTGTGATCTGTTCAACAGATTCATTATTTTAAAAATTCTGTTTAATTGCATTTTTAAAAGAGTTTTTCTTGTTAGAAATATCGGATATATTGGACAGTTTTCAAGTGTGTTTTGAAACTTATGGAGAAGAAGGAACATGCTTACTTTGTGATCTTAAATCATTAAGTGGCTGTGTGATAAAATGCTTTAAATAACTCGGGAAAAAATCTCAGTAATTCATTTCAGGTTTTATCCAGCCAATTACATTGAATGGTGGTGAAAAAGATACAAAGGTATGAAATCTTGGTTACTGCTTTGAAAGATTTTAAGTGGGAGAGACAGGTGTGTAAATAAAGAATTGTGAAACAGTTGCTATAAGTCTAGTGTGAGGAAGGGAAAAAATGATGAGAACACTCAGAAATGAGCTGCTAATTCTTTTGGGGGAATGACTTCACAGGGGAGGTGAAGTTTGATTTTTGTCAGTTGCATTTTAAGTAATTTTTAAGGAAGTTTTGTCTTGTGAATTTGTTCTAATCTTGTTTTGCGGCCTTCATAAACATCACAAACATGTAGATTCAACTTGTTATCTTTATTGTTCAGAGGTAATTGTTTCTTGACAATATTTTTCAGATTTTGTTGCTGATTTTGTATTCAAGAAGAGAAGTTGTTTTTGAGGTCTAGGCATTTTAGATCTGTGAAAGGGCTCCTGATAACAATTTAGTGACATGTTTGTAGAAAATTGGGTGTAGAAACATGCCACACTCATCTCTATTTAAAATATTTAATAAATGTTTAAATAAGATACTTAATAAATTTTAAATACCTGATAAAATATTTCACATATATTTCATTTTAAAAGAAACATTGTATAGGCAGGTAACGAGAGAATCTATATACTGAATTCAAATATAATCCTCTGGGTACTGATCTCTTTGTTATTCATGGTAGTATTTTGAAAATGTTAAACCACACACATTTAATGATTTATCGTTTAATATTCAAGGCAATGAACTTTAGATTATTACTTAAATTATTTTGATTGCTTAGGAAGCTTATGGTTTGTGATTTGAAACTGACTTAAAACCCTTAAATTTCCTTTATATATTTAGTTTTCGGTTTACTAAGGTGATTAGAATATGAAAAGTAAAATGCAATTACGACGCATAAACCCCAATATTTTTATGCTGTTTTTGTTCTTTCGGTTTGGGTGTCTCAAGATTTTAAGTACAAGAGTAGGAGCAAAGTTTAGCTTCATTTTAAAAGCTTGAAAAGTGATCTTACATTTACTTCATGTTTTAAAATTTAGGTTTTTTTTTTTCTCCTTTTGACTGAGTTGGAACGCTCTTGTGCATAGAAGGATATACTACTGAAAATGCGGTCAAGGTAAAAGATTTTTCTGCTTAAAGAAATTAAAGCGCTTTACACTATACCCTCCATTGGTCCCTTAAGTGTAAGTGCTATGGTTTGGAAAGAAGCCAAGTAAAACCTGTTCAAATTTTGTGTAGACTTAAAGTAATACTTTAAGATTTGAAAATTACAGGTGAATACAGTACTTAAATAGTATTTAAAATTCCTAAGTTTCCCAAGTCTAAAAATGTAATCCTTAAATTACTATTCCCAGTAGTTTAAATTTTAATTAAATAAAAATTTCTTACTTCGAACAGCAACAATGTTAAGTATAGATACTTGAATTTATTACTAAACTTAAAGGTAATAACCATTAAAAATGAGCTGTTTTGGCACTAATTAAATGTCAGAAAGCCACAGTTGCAGTATGTAACCAAAGGTCCCTTTGCACTTACTGTTTTTCCAAAAATTGTCCTAACCAGCACAATTCCAGCTTGCTTCCTGTCTTTCTCAGAAGTGCTGCTACACATCTTCATGCCCCAATTAAATATATTACTTGCCTGTAAGTTTTACAGATTGATAGATTTGTTATAATTAGATTTGATGTTTTGATGCCAATACTATCTTTCAAACCGCTCTTTATGTTAAGAGTAATGTCTTAGTCATGCCACTGAAGTGTTCTGTTTGTTTTATATTCATCTCACTAGGTGAAATTTTCATAGCTCTTGAGACTTGTATATGTTTGAGGTTACTCTTCATGGCTTACCTATTATCAGTTTCAGAATGATGATGTTTTCGTATCTTTTTATCTCTTTTCATCAAGAGGATTTTTGCTGCTTTTTATCAGTAATTTTTACTGAATACATTTTA
This sequence comes from Eidolon dupreanum, assembly GCA_028627145.1. NCBI lineage: Eukaryota > Metazoa > Chordata > Mammalia > Chiroptera > Pteropodidae > Eidolon > Eidolon dupreanum. The sequence continues at coordinate 12,589,757 of CM053511.1, forward strand.
GACGCTTTCTGATATATTTGAAAACAAAGGCAATATTTATTTTCACTTAAGTAACAGTATCACATTATAGGTTTTTGATACAGCCCTGCACCTCCCCGCTACCGCCCCCCCTACACTGCTCACTTTCACCCTTAGTTTTCTCTGACATTTAACCTATAAATACTTTGAAATAGTGACATCCTTTCTTCCCTGCTTGGTTGGTGAGAGGATCAAAAAATTATTCCAGTGGTCTTGTTTTTTTTTGTTGACCTTGTAGAGGCATTTTTTGGTGACAGGCTGTTAACCTCACAACCAGGAACAGTGGCTGTAAGAGTCCGGCTGCAGAGTCCTCGTTGGGGCTCTTTGGACTGGGGGCATGCTGGCAGTGACCACAGCAGGCAGCAGTGGTGGCAGCAGCCCGCACTCACTCACATCAGTTGTCCTCCAGCCACTGTAGCTTCCAGGTCCAGCTGCTCCCACTTTGCCTTCTCCCTTTCTTTCTTTATTTCTTTGTTACTCATTCATCAAATCAGTATTTTAGTGAGAACTATGTGCCACGCATTTCCACTGGCCATTGCGTACCTATCTCTCTGCTAAGGCTATTTTCTGAGATGTTCATTATTTAAAGAACTTAGCTGTTTTAAGTATATTTGACTAGAAGCCTGGGAAGATTTGTTAGCACATCATGTTACTGAAATCAGATTTTTAGGATAAAGTGAAGGTTATGTTGCTATTGAGGTGAAAGTGCCTAGAAAATATTTTTGTGTTGGAGAATGACTTGGGTTTATAAATATGTCTGCAAATCTAAACATCTCAAAGTTGGCGATTTAAAGTGATTCCATTGTTTTGTAAAACAGTTTTGTTCCTAAAATTTATAAATATGACGTTTTCATATTCATAGTAGAAATCTTTTATTTTTATTTTTGATCTCACTTGATAGAGACTCCCAAAACTTTAAAGTTTCTCTGTCAGTAATTGAATCTGTAAGTAAATGTACTCAGTTTTAAAAGTCTGTTACCAAGATTCTTTTGGTAATGTGAATTATTTCTATTTAATTCAAAATTTTCTTTTTCTCCTACCACTCCCACAACCGCCTTCACCCTGAGAACACAGATAAAACAAAATAATAAAAAGATTCAGCACTAGAAGAGAGTGAAGTGTTGTGTGAAGCGTGATGGTATAACACCTTGATGGCTGTTAGCCATTTTCTCTGGTGATGAAATGAGGAATGGGATGGTATGGATGTAACGTGAACTATTAAGATCAGTATAAGCCATATCTGGGTTACTCTCTTGGTCTTTAGGAGATATTTGACATGACTAAACAGTGAGACTCTGATATTTTGTCACAGTCCAGATTTGTATTTCTTTCCAAGTTGTCTTAAACTACAGAAGTAAAAAATTCTAGTAGCCATTTCTACCTACATGGAAATGATGTATGTACGCATATGCCATTATAGCTCTTACTTGAGAAAATCCTAAAATAATTTGTGTGTGTGTGTGTGTGTGTATCACATATATATCACATAGATCTTACAAACTTTCTGAAAGGCATAAAAGGAAGGAAATTCGGACTAAAGTTCTGGTAATGTTCTGTCTTACTGCTAATTGTAATCATGGGTCTCTTTAGCTTAAGTTTTCACATTTATGGAGTCACAATAGAAATTTTTGTAATTCTTTTAGCAGGTGGTAAACTGAGGCCCAGAGAGTCCAAAATCTAAAATTAGTTGCAAATCTTGAACTAGAAACCCCAGTATGCCCATCTAATACATAATTCGCTACAATTTAGAAGGGTCATCAGTAATCCCAATATTTTGTCAAAATCAGTGAGTGATATAGGTGCCTGCAGTTGTGACTTGTAGGCATGACATACTTACTTAAAAGTCTACTTCTTGTGTTATTATTTACTATCAGCACAGCTGGAATCAAGTGATTGTTGAATTTAACACTCGACTTCAAAAAGTTTCCTAAGTTTGTGTGTGTGTGTGTGTGTGTGTGTGTGTGTGTGTGTGTGTGTGTGTATGTATATATATGTATATACATATACATGCATACATACATACATACTAGGTATTAAATAAAAATAAAGGGCAATTCTAGTCTTCAGGTCAACAAAATTAGTGGTAGTTGAATATGTAAAGTCAGCTCAGGTACTCTAAACCCATTTAAACACATTCATTCAAGTTAACACATCTTCTGGTATTTTGATAAATGGAATGGAGAAAATTAATTGAAAATATAAATTGATCAGTGTAGGTTCAGGGAGAAAATATATGTTGTTATTAAATGCCACTGAATGCAAAAAATTAAATAGATGGTTTTATTTGACTAAGGAAATCAGTGTCTGACCAGTGACACAGGAAGACTTTGTAGAATCCACTACTTTGCAGATGACTTGAACAGACAATACTAATAAAGCCTGTCATGTTAACTTCCTTCTTTAAACAGTATGGTTAAGCGGTATGTTGTACAGTGCTTTCAAATCTGCTGTGACTGCCATCCGCACAAGCCAGGGTGACAAGAAGAGAGCGTGGAAAGTGAATGGATCAGTTACTTGTAATGATCTGGGGGAGCACTTATGAAACATTGAGCAGGTAGTGATGTTCCTTCATAATCAGTATAACTAGCCATCTGTAAACCGGAGGTGTGTGTGTAAGACATACAACTCTCACAGTTCAGCTTTTTGGATGTCATGGTACGTATGGTTGAGAACTACTAGGACATCCAGGGACAGTAACCATGATTGTGCCTCCCTTTTCTTATTTTTCTCTTTTTTTTAATATATAATCTTTGCTTCTTCAGTATTTGCCACCAATTTTGAGGTAGATTTAATAATCCTAGCATTTTTACTTTGGCTAAATGGAAACTTTTTGGAAACAAATTATGTTATAAAACGTTTTCTGAGAAACAGATAAGTACTTTTTAAAAAGTCTGTAAGACCTATAGATGAGAAAATTGCTTTGAAATCTTGCAAGTTGTAGCCAGCAGGGAACCACATGAATGATCAAGTCATGTATGGGTAACAGGAATTGACTGGCCAAATCTAACCTGTATACCTTTGTCACTGGATAAATCTCTTATTTGAATCTGAGGTTTATAACTTGTAAAACGGTTCTTTTTGTGTGCATATGGTTACCTTTTTGAGGTAAACATCTGAGCCCTTATAAAACTGTGTTAACCATGAGTCATCTGGTACCTCCATAGGAATTAACATAACCTTATATAGATGACTAATAATACAAAGCCACTGCGGTTTCTGTGGTTTTACCAACTATGGCTCCAGTTCTAAAACATTTAAAATGAGACCTGCTCTCTCTTTAAAAGTTGTTTTTTTTTTTTTTTTTGGACAAAGAGTTGTCTTATCAGGAAACTTAAGTAACTTAAGCAGATCCATAACTGGGGGGAATTAATAACAGAAAGTTTTTGTTGACACCAGGAAGTAGATTAAATAGTGCAATTGTGGTAATGAGTACCATATATGATAAGCGTGAGCCACCTGGGTTTTATTAGGCTGCTTGATACTTTGATCACAATATTATTTCAAGGCTTGTCCATTTAAATTGCTAAGTTTTCTTGTCATCTTTGTGATTTAGACCATAATTTCTTTCACTGCAAAGAGATTTTTAAAAAAGAAAGACTGTCCAAGCCAAAAATTCTAGAGAGGTGCAGGTTAACAGCTAAGCAAGCCATTGGATGAGAAAATCTGTTAAACATAAAATTAAAAACCTTGAAAATACAGCAGTTGAATATCAAGTTCATCTGACCTTGCTTCTCTTTATATTTTGCTTAGATCATAATTACATTTTTGTTTATCATGTGGTAGTGGAGTACTAGAAGGATATTTGGTATAATTCAATTAATTATTGTTTAATATAAATATATGCATTTAAAATATATATATTTCATGTTTTGAGAATGTAGTATTGCTATCAGTTTCCATTCAGCTGGATATTAAGTGGTTTTGATGAACATCTGAGAATTTATGGAACATTTTTAACCACTTCACTCATAATGAATGAATTATACTAATCACAGAACTTAATTTGTTTGATAAATTATCTTGCTTGTCTTCAAACTTGAAATTTTAAACATTAGTCTAAAATAGATAAATGAAATTTTTACTTATCAAAATCAACAGATTTTCCAGTAATTTTATTTACTATAGAAATAGTCTTTTACAGGTATTTAATGGTGTCTTTGTTATGTCTCTTAGAAAGTATTTCAGCTTGGGAAAATAAACATTCATCTTGACTAGTAAAGGGAGGACACGGGAGATTTAGTAATTTAAGCCGTTGTTATCTTTAGCATAATAGTAATAATGATCATTATTAAATGCCATTTTGAAAATTTCCTTGTAAAATGCTTTGTTCATTTATTCATTTGCTCATTGATTTTTCACTGTTTTGATTTTTGAGAACTCTGGTTGTAATTTGGCTTCAAGTTTCCATATCCCAGTGTAACTTTTTTAAGCCTGGTTAAGGTCTAACTTAACCAGGTTAAGATCTTCTTTTAATATATCTAATTTGCCTGTGGCAGTGAAAGGAGCATGCAGAAGTGACAACAGCTTTTTTGTTTTTCCTGATAAGACAAAGGAGAAAAGTATTAAAAATAGGAAAAGATTTGAACATTGGAAAGATTGTTAACCAAGATTTTGTAACATTCTTCTTTTTGGAAAATAGAGTAGTACTTTAAATTTTAGAGATATGTGACTCATTGATTCAGGAAAGGCGAACTCATATAAAAGGCAGAGGCATAGGTTTAGGAACAAGCATGTGATACAAGCATAGAAAAATGAGATGTGTCAATTAGAGCAAAGACTTAGTTTGGGAAAATGGTCTGAAATAGTAATAGATACGGTCAGATTATGAAGACTTTGAACGCTTGGAAAAGACGCTTAGACTTGAAGTAGTTGTGAGTCATCCTAGGTTCTCCAGCAGAGCTTTGATAGTATACAAATCAATACTTTGTGGCTAGAGGCTGGAAAAACAGATGGATAATGAGGCTTTGAATGAATTATGGGCAGTAGCAATAAGAATGAAAAGGTGAATGCTGGAGAGATGGAAGAATGGCACAAGATTAAGTTCAGTGGTATACGTACATTTTGAGAGTTTGCTTCATGTATCAAATAACTTTAATATTCTAGAAGAATTAAATTCCTGTTTGTTATTGCTTTTCTTCTTGAATTGTTTGTAAAAAACACCTGTTCGGTGATAATGGTATGTATGACAGAGCAGATGGGTACAGAAAATGTAAGCTGTTGATAACCACCAGGGGCATTCTTGCCCTTAAAACAATACCAGCTTTACTAAAATATTAAATATTTAAGATTTTTCAATTCAGGGAGCTGCTTGGGCCATTTCGAAAGTACATACATTATTTGGAATAGTCAATGTGATATAGATGTGAACGGATATTTTTAATGCTGTCTTCAGCTAGAGGATTAATCTATATTGCAAAGCTCCAAAGAACAGACCTAAGATCTACTAAAAATAAAATGACTGATGTCAGTCTGCTTCCCTCTTCCAGCAGAATAGTCCATTCATGGGATGGGATTCCTTAGACTGTTGTGACCTGTCTTAAGGAGATTTTTTGTGGCTTATTGGATTAACTCATTCATTTAACAGATATTTGCCAGCTGTCTTAGGAATTTTGCCAGATATTAAGGGATAACATGATGACCAAGTGGAAGAAAGAGATAATAGACAGTTAATCAAATAAAATATTTACAACTTATACTAGTACTGTGGAAGAAATAAACAGATGCTTTAATGGGTGGTACCCTACCTTAAATAGGTCCAGAGTATCCCGGGTATGGAGGTGTATTCAGCTGAAGGATTAAATGTATTCAGTTGAAGTGAAGGATCAGAAAGAGCTAGCTGTGTGAAGAGCTGGGAGCAGAGGAAAACTAAATGCGCAGGCCACCTTTGAGATGGGAATGAGCTTTGCATTGTTTAGCAGCTCTCAGAAAGCTAGTTTGTCTGAATAAATCCCACTAAATGAGAAAATAAAGGGCTATGTCATCTAGGGCAGGGGTCCCTAACCCCCTGCTCTTGGACTGATACTGGTCCGTAGCCTGTTAGGAACTGGGCCGCACAGCAGGAGGTGAGCCAGTGAATGAAGCTTTGTTTGTATTTGCAGCTGCTCCCCAGAGCTAGCATCACCGCCTCAGCTCCACCTCAGATCATCAGGCTTTAGATTCTCATAGTAGCACCAGTCCCTTGTGCCAAAAAGGTTGGGGACCACTGATCTGGAGCCTTAAAATCCTTAGGAGTTTGGGTTTTATTCATTAAAGCAGCAAGAAATTACTGAACTGAAGGGTTTTAAGTTATATATAGTAATATATATGAATTAATGGCTTTTATGTCTTTTATAAATCCCAGACTTAATTAGGACTTTTCTTCTTGGTGTTGCATTTGGAAACTAAGCTTGGTGATTGGATTCATTGCTGATAGTGTTTATTCCAAGAAAGTTTATCCATGGCTACTAGATAGCCTGCATAAACTAGTTTGTCTGAAGTCTTTATTTTTTATTAAATTTTTTATTTTGGAGTATGTTATATAATATGTGCCTTAATATATAACTTTCCACATAGAGCAGATGAAAATTCTGCGTTCCTTATGTAATATACCATCTCAGACATACTATTGGGTATCTAAATTTGTACAGGTGGATTGGGATCTTTCTCTGACAGAAGATGAATTAGATATATTAGCACTTCAATATCAGGAATATTTGATACAGCAGTTAACATTTCCCAGGTGTGATGCTGCAGTGTTATTGGCATAGTTTCCACTGCAAAGGGCCTTTTGTACAAAGGAGCTCTTTGGACTTACACAACTTTGACCACTGTCATAGAGTATACTACCAGTGTGAGGGCTGTATATTGGCACACAATCTATGAACTTACTTAAGAGCTGAAGAAAAAATGCTTGAAATAATTTGCTTTAAAGTAGCCTTAAATAGCTTCTTGTGTTCTCTTGAATGTTTAGAATGTTTCAGCTTTTTAGTTATTAAAATTAAGAAAATAAAAAAGGTTATATTGAAGTTTTAGGGACATGCCTTTGATTTCCCTGTTAGCAGTTCTTACACTTTTATTTGATTATCGACTCCAAGGATCTCTTTATGTTTGCTGACTAACTTTACTCTTCTTTGTATGGAGCAAACCAGCAACTGGACATCAATATTTTACTATTCGTAAAATAGATGTTTTTTACTGGTTATTTGTAAGAGCATAGCAGTAACAAACTTTTTTTCTCCCTCTATCTTTTTAACTAGGAAAGATCTTAAAAAGTAAAAGCCTTAAAAGTTAGCAGTGGGGAGGCAGTAATCTTTGAGTGTTATCACCATCATCATTATTATTATCCTTATTATTATTGTACTGATGGTGAAAACCACAGTTGTAATTGTTAACATTTATTGAGCACTTGTCATGTGCTGAGAAATATTATGCTGAGCACTTGGCATGCATTCCTTTAATCCTTGTGGCGACTTTATGTAAGTACTGTACTGTTCCAGGCAGTATGTGGTTATAGTCAAATGGCTGGTATAGGAAATGATTTCAGAGGAGGAAGTCATTTCAGCATGAGGTTGAACGAGTGGGATTTGAGCTGCATCTTGAATGTGGTTCCTGCTTTTCTCTCTGAGCTTCTTTCTTGATACTGTTAAGAGTAGTGTCAGCTGTACTAAACCACATGTTTCCCACCCAAACCGAAATCTCTCTTGTTCCTGGATAGTGGATTATTCTGTTCTGTCTTCCTCACCCCTGCTGGTTAACTCTTCGTATATCAAGACTTGGTTTAGAGTTATCCCTAGACCCCATATTCATATATATCCCTGAGACTGGCCCTGGCTGCAGGCTCTCAGAGGTCATGTGCTTTTTCTTTGATGGTATTTATCAGACTGTATATATTTAAGTCTCATAATTTGAACTAATTTTAGATTTACAGAAGTCGCAAAGAATTCTTACATTACCTTCACCTAGCCTCCCTAAATGTTGACATCTTATATGACCATGGTGCATTTGTCAAAACTCAGAATTGGTACAATACTATTAACTAAACTACAGATTTTATTTAGATTTCTCCAGTTTTCCCAGTCATGTTCTTTATCTGTTCCAGAGTTCAGTCCAGGGTACCATGTTGCATTTAGTTGTCCTGTCTCCTTAGTCTCCTCCAATCTGTGTTTTTTTCCTTGTTTTTACTGACTTTGACACTTTTGAAGAGTACACTTAGCTATTTTGTCCATTGTCAATTTGGGCTTGTTCGATGTTTTCTTATGATTAGGTTGAGATTATGAATTTTTGGGAAAAATAGAAGTAAAGCACCCTTCTCGTCACCTCTTAATTAGGGGGTACATCATCTCAACAGGTCTTAGTACTGGTGATATTAACCTCGGCCACTGGTTTAGCTGGTAACTTCCAGGTTTTTCCACTGAATATTTACTATTTTTTCCTAGAAGTGAGTCACTAAGTCCAGCCCATACTCAGGAGGAGGAGAGCTAGGTTCCACCTTTAGGTGAGAAGAGTATCAAAGAATTTCTGGAGATGTGTGAAAAATACCCCAGTAATTAATAAATATTATGAGGACCATTGACTATATCTTAATTATCTTTTCAATTATCATTCACTTTTATTAGGCTGTATGCTCATTGAGCTTGGGTTAAGACTGATTTATTGTTTCCTTTTTATGTAGAATGTGATATATGGTAAAAGCTCGATAAAATATTTGTCGAATGGCTAGAAAGGAACAAGAGAGTTTGTGAGTTGCATACAAAGTTAAAATAGTTAAACTTGATCCTATAGGTAGTGGAACACTATTAATAGTGTTTGAATGATGGACAAAATTTTTTACTTTTGTAGTTTCCTTTGTTTTAATTTTGTTTGTGATTAGGGAATATATTCTTCCCTAATTTTAACATGATATTTAGAAAAAGTATTTTTTCTTGTTAGCTTTGAAGGGAACTGATTAGAGTAAAGCAATGTAACAAGATAAATTTAGACCAGAAGTCTTATTATATGATTAAAGATAGCTGGTTAAATGTTTTGAGCATATTCTATATTTAGAAGGGTGGACTTAACTTGGAAAAGCATATAATTTCTAAGTAAATTAGCAGTGATAGAAAAATCCCTTCCCATTTCTCAAAAAAGGTGTTTAAAAGTGCCAGTGTTATGTTTAACCTAGCTATTGCATTGAAAATGGACCCCCTGAACCCTAAGCATGCTAAATTTAACATCCATGGTAGATGCCCATTTTACTTGGATGCTTTCTGGCTTCCCTTCAAATTTTATCCGTCTTTTTTTTTTTTTTTTTTTTTTTTAAAGAATTTTGGTTGATCCACTAGGAACAAGAATAATAAACCATACTTCCATATGACCATTGGCTTTTTTGCTAAATAGTAGCTAAAAAGTAAAGAGGATTTTTTCTTTAAGAAGAACTTGAAGATTTTAGAAGATCGATAACTGGGTTTTAATCTTTTGTTTCAGTTACCATTGCCACCAGCCCAATAAGGATGAATTTTCTCACCTGCTCTTTTAGGCAGTTAAGCAGTTCTTAAGACTTAAAATACTCTGCCTTCTTCTATTACATTATTTCCATTTTTAAAAATTTATATTGTCATTTGCCATTGATCTTAAGGGCCTTTGCCCTTAGAAGAGAATAATCAAGAGTATCTGTATGTTCATTTAAATGAACTATTTTGGTGAAATTAAGGTGAAATTTTGAGCTTAAAGGAGTCAGATGTTGAGTGTTTTGCTGATGACAACAATTGTTGGGAAATTGAAGTATGAAATAGATGGAAATGTGAGTGTGAATGTCATTAAACCAGTATTTTTTTTATAATTCATAAAACAATATAGTTGGGTAACTTAAGAAGGTGGACCTAGCACTCAGTGGGTGTAGGCGTATACACCCAAGTCTGTATATGTGTGTGTGTCTGTACAATTTACATATATAAATTCTTATGAGCCCCACTTCAGTCCCTTGCTGAGTACTGCTTTTAACAGTGTCTTATCTCAATAGTGAAAAATCTTAAAAACACTGATACTAGGGGTTGGCAGCATTAAAGAAGTAGGAGTTGACATGAGAGAGTAAGATTTCTTAAAATGGGGAATAAGGTTGGTGGTAGGGAGAAGTTTTGAAATGGAGGCTATTGCATGACCGAAGGTGCTGAGGGAGGCAGAATATGTTAAAAGTTAGTTTTTTTAGCTTCAGCTTCTTCATTTGTAAAATGGAGACAGTCGTTACCTACAGCTTAATCTATGTTGGTTGTGACAATTTTGTTCAAGGGTTTGGCCTTTAAACCATTGACAGTAGGCAACTATGAAGGCTTTTTGCATTATGACAATGCTCAGATCTGTTTTAAGAAAAAATATAAGACTGCAGAAAGATCAATGAGAGCATTGGTAATGATGGGAATGAAAAGAAGGTGTAGCTGTGAGAAATTTCATGTCTTCGGAGTAAAGGGGAAACACATTAGTGAGTGGTGGCTAACTTGACTTATAGGCTAGGCTTTTCATGAGCTAGAAGATTTTGGCTTAAACTCATTTTTAATGAACTATATATTGCTTACTTCTTTGAATAATCAGCCATGTCAAATTTAATTTATATCAGATTGATCAACTGGTTAAAGCTAGAGTAAAAATAACTACTATTGTAATTATTTGTTTATGAAATAATAGCTACCCATTAGCCATGATAGTGGCCCTCAGGTGTGGTGGCCAAGGAGGCATAGGCTCTGTAGTTACATTCTTGCTGTATTTGAATCTGATCTGTTATTGACTGTGATAATACTAATACTATTTACCCTTTAGGTTGTCTGGTGATTAAGTGAAAATGCACGTAAAACATAAAGGCAGTGCCTGACTCATAGTAAACACTTAATGAGTGGTAGATATTGTTAATTTTCACAGAAGCATGACTTTGGGTATATTTTGAGTACAATTTTGGGTTCATTATGTGCCTGGAGGCATATGAAATATGGAGGGTCTATCTTCTACTGTAGCATAATTTCACTTAATCAATTGAGATTATGCTTATCAGACTTCAAGATCAGGTCTTATTGAGTAGACTGATTTGCATCGTATAATTCAAAGTAATCAGCGCAAGTTGAAATTTAGAAGATTTTTAAACAGTGTGATATTTAATAGGAACAAATAAAGGTTCAGGCCCTGAGGGAAGAAGCATAAACCATTACTAATTCAGCATGAGGAGGACAGGCTCTGTGAGGGGTTTCTGATAAAGGAGGTAAAAAAATAAGTTTGTAACAGTGCAATGACAGTCTCACCTCTATGTTGTGGCTTTAAGGAATAGGGACAGTGGCTTGAGCTTAGACAGAAGGTTGTGGTCATCATTAGGATTCCAGTTTAATTCACAAGCTTGCTGGTGGAGTTCACTCCACTTTGTTCTCAGTCTGTAGGAAGGTGTCATTGGTGCAGTAGAACAGAGGTGGAAAGCCAGCAACTCTGCCAGCGTTTGGGTCTGTGAAGGCTAACGGCAGGTCTTCGGTATCTCTTATGTTTGCAAATAGGCATGCATTTAAAAAAATACTTTTCTAAAAATCTAAAAATTTCTTTCTTTTTAAAAATTTTTTTTTATCCAGGCCTAGTATTTTCTTTGGGGTGATTTGCAACCCCTTGGAAAAGCCAAGGTGAGCTTGCTACTGCTGTGCTCTTATTGTATCAGTATGTTGTGATAGCAGGAGGCTGGGTGTGCTGGTCATTCCTGTTTGTCTGCATATACTGTTTTTGTTTCATTTTGTTTCTTTAAAGACTTTTTTTTTGGTTTCTGTGCTTTTCATTCTATCTTTGGAGCAAGACTGTTCTACCTCCTATATTTTGTAGTCATATTTATACTTCATCAATTTTACCTCAGATTATTTTGATATTTTTTCTCAAGGAGACTAAGCATGATACGAGGATGAAATATGTGAGTACATAATAGAAATTCACCTGTTTTGTAAGTATTTTGAAGCCCTAGTCATGGAACTCTGTATTTTAGGCAGAAATAACACATTTCAGAAACAATTTGTATAGTGCTATGGGATCTAATCCTTTATGTAGTCATGAAATATGTTTATCTTCTATCGTCTTAATCATTGTTCATAATTATTAATTATATTAGAGCTAGAAAACTTTGAATAGTGTCAGGCAAGAACCATTTCTAAGTATTTGGGGGTATATTTTGAAATTTTATTAAGCATCCCATTTAAAAATGTATTAGTTTAATCATATATCTGTTTACATCTGTATATACCCATGGTTTTCTCTTTTATTCAGTGGGTCATTTTATGTTATCACCATTATTTATTTTGATGTTTATTTTATCTCCAGCTTGGTAAGTAGAATTCCATCCAGGGTAGCTGTGTCCTTTGGCAATGTCCTCATTAATTTTTCGAGTATTTCCATCCTCTGTGGCATGACATGATGTTCCAGGCTCACTTGTACTTTCCCTGTCACAGTTCTGGAATCCGTTATTTCTCAAAGGAGCCCTACATCCATCTAGAGAAAAAAAGGTATTTAAAAGACAAGAACCAGGCACTGAGAGTGCTCATTGCTATTGGAGTATCACAACTTCTAGATCCTTTATTCTGTCAAAACTACGGAATGTATGTATTTAAGCACATCGATAACACTGAAATAAATACTCTTACGTTTGTACCTCTGTGTTAGCTACAGTGAAAACCGTGAGTTCACACTGAAATGTCCAACGCCAGTGCACTGCAACAGAGTTGATTCCAGTTTTCTCCCTTTCCATATTTTAACTCCATTCTCTTGAGTATAAAAATACTGGCCCATTTTATTGATACATTTACTTATTTACTTGATTAATTTCTCCTTTATGTAACTAATCTGTCTGCCTCTGCTGTCACTTTTTCCTGTGCGGATGCCTTCCTCATGGTGCCCAGGCTCTGACTCCATGTGCCATCCCCATTGATGCCCGTGACTCCTTCCTCACCGCAGCTGATCTCTGATACCTCATGCCGGGCCACCCATCCATGGGTTGCCCTGCCTTCCTCACCCTGCTCAGATGCTGATTCCCCATGCTGCGCTCCCCATTCCCCAGCTTCCTCACTTCACTGAGTCTCTGACTCCCTGTGCCAGCCACCCTCTAGCGAGGCTGCCTTTCTTATCCTCTTTGGGCTCGGACACCTGCTCGGGCTCTGATACTCTGCTCTGGGCCATTGCACACCCCTCTTCCCCCAAGATGTGGATCTTTTCTTCAGAAAAAATTCACCTGTGCACAGTTAGGCACAAGCATTTAGGAGGTGACCCTAGATTTTAAGACCTTTGCATTAGAAGGGATTTTCTTATTGCCGTTTAAAGGCAGTGTGGGCATGATCATGGGATGAGTAGAGTAAATATGGAGAGAAACAACAGAAATACCAATTTTCACCCTTTAGATTTGCAAAGATTAAAAAGTTTTATAGCACACTGAATTTGACAGACACTATGTAGAGAAATAGCTGATAGAAGTTTAAACTGGTACAAACTATGTGAAGAGGAATTTGGTAGCATCAGCAGTGAAACTGTTTGCTTAAAATTCTTTATCTTGAAATTTCACTTAGTGAAATTTGATTTACACATTTCCCTACACATATATGAATGTACATACAAGAGTGTTTATTATAGGAATGTGTTCTACCAAAAGATTGAGAAAACTTAATGCCTCCCAGTAGGAGAATGATTTAAAAATTATACATTCATTCACTGGAATGCCACACATTGTACGGAAATATGAAAAACTGTATGTACATGCACGGAAAATCTACTAGACATGTTTTCAAGGAAATAGGTGTTTTTTTTTTGTTTATTTGTTTGTTTTGAGCAAGCTACCGTTTGTGTTGCGAATATGTGAGTTTGTGTATCTTTATGTGTAATAGGCTTGTATAGGCACAGACCACCTCTTTGCGGGCACATACACTAGAAAGAGTGGTGGCATCTGTATGAGGGGATAGGAGAGAGGGAGACCTACTTTTCACTTTTTGTTTACTTAACTTTGAAACATAGGTATATATTAGTAGAAAAGTTATAAAATTAATATATGTGGGCAAATAATTTTACATTGTCCAGTTACTGAGATGTTAATGCTACAGGCTCTTTCCTTGGTAAGTTACTGCTTAGTGTCTATCATAAGTTTAAATGATTTTCTAGTTGCTTGAACCTCTTTATTTTGAGCCTGCATCTTGGGTTGAGGGGTTCAATAGATGAAACAAATTTTATGTTAAAATATATTTTTCCATTTAAACTACACTACAGTGGACTAGACATACCAGACTTGTAATTCTTTCTTCTAACTTGGGTTTGAAATGTATAATCATTTAGTGAATTAGCTTAGCAGGCTGCCCAGTGCAGTATTCAGCATTCACTTAGTGCAGCAATGTGATTCTCTATTCATTATCATGCTGTGGGCGATGCCATTTGAAAAGTGATTAAAACTTTGTTTATTTCTGGAAAAATGGCCCTGAAAATAGCCATCCTTCAGTCTTAGGCTATTCTGTTAAGCTATCACTTATAGTCATGAACAAGCAGTTACTAAAATTACTGATGTAAATGATGCTAATGTAGTTATAAGATTACAAATTAAACATTCACTATATTTTTGGTTGTACTTTAGCTCTGTCTGGTTATGTAACATAACCAAATTTAGTATTTTGATTTCCTATACTTGCATCATTGCTTTTTTAATTGTATGCTTTTCTGGACTTCGAGTATTTAAAGATTTGGGCCTTCAGAAAGCTTCTCTACAAAGTTCATTACTTCGGCATATAAATTAACTTTACTTTATTCCCAAGTAGAAAGAGGTAAGCAAAAATTAGGATGTTGACATAAAAATAAAATTAATTTAACATTATGCACATGGAACACTTGGAATTTATTAAGAAGATACAATGGATTATAAAAACCATTGACAAACTGCTATTCTCTTAAATTTGATATTAAACTACAGCAGTCTCCTTATCTGCTGGGGATACATTCCAAGACCCCCATGAAACCACAAATAGTACCAAACCCTATACATGTACACTTTATTTTCCGTGTATGTACATAAATATGATAACGTTTAATTTATAAATTAGATATTGTAAGAGATTAACAACAATAACTAACAATAAAATAAAATAGAATAATTATAACAACATGCTGAAATTATATTATGTCAGTTTGGTGTCTCAGCTGAGAGAGCTGCTAAAATGACTAACAGGTAGATAGCATTTGCAGCCTCAGTATACTGGGCAAAGACGTGATCCGTGGCTCAGGTAGAATGGAGCGGATGGCTTGATTTCATCACACTATGCAGAATGATGCACAATTTAAAACGTACAAATTGTTTATTTCTGGAATTTCCCATTCAGTATTTTTGGACTGTGGTTGACCATGGGTAACTGAAACCATGGAAAGCAAAACCAAGGATATGTGGGACTACTGTACTATTTTAATATTTTCCCTTGGAGAATAAACTCATTATGCATAATATTACAAACAGTGTTTCTAAATAAAGTCTCAGTGTCATAATATAAAATGAGAATACAATGGGAGTGGCAGGAAAAGAGGTTCTCTTTTGAAGGACAAATTATACTTAAATCATGCTGTGGAACCCTGTCTTAATTCTTAGTATTACACCAAGACATTCTCTAAATGTTTTGTCTGTTTCAGTTAGGTTAGCTTTTAAAACAATGTTTACTTTTAGCCAAAGGTAATAAGCTAGATGGTCTTTTCTGTGAATCAGATTTAATTTGCCATTCCTGTATTGAAGCTTTTTTTCCTTGGATTATCAGGGTCTTGAAAAAATAATGTAGTTTATACTTTTATAAATTTAATGATCTTTTTAAATGTACTGAAAATTTGCCATTAAGGGGACTCTTGGGTAAGTCTTTATAAAGTGAATGATTCTTTCCCCCACTTTTTAAAAGTTTATTTCACATTATTGAAATCATGTTGAACTTTAATTGAATTTAGTGAGCCTTTCAAAATGATTGCAAAATTTCATGTCTATCTTTTTGTGCTTATCCCTGCAGTCTGTTAGGTTTAGTTCAGTTTGGTAGGTAGAGAAGGTGGTTTCAGAGTGGGGTCTTATGGAGAATTTCTTGGGAGGTTTTTGGTCCAGAAAGCAAGACCTTATCCACTAGTTTAAAACAGTGAGCACTGGAAAGAGGCAGTTTCTTTTTAGTGGTTTCACTAGTTATAAGAAAAACTGTTCCAAGAGGAATAGTATAAAAAGTAAGTGTCTAATCTACCAAACTTAGTAAGAATTCAAAATAGAAACTTTATGTATTCTCCCATCCCCCTCTTTTTTTTTTTTTTAATTAGAAGGACATTTTTTTTTTGTAGACTTAATTTTTTTAAGTCAGAATTTCCTGGTGGTGGTGTTTTGAGGCAAAATTGAAATGTTTGAAGAATATAGTGTGATAGGAAATGAAAGATTATTTAGTACCTGTTAAACAACAAAAAGAACACTTTTGAGTACATATATTCGGAGTGTCTTTGGGGCTTTTTAAGCCTACTCTCCCCTCTTGGTATTAAGAACTAGGTTTGTAGAGGATGGAATAAGTCAAAACCAAAAGGTGACGTTTTGGACTTGAACTGGATGGAATCTGCTATTAGCAGCATTCCATTCAAAGTGTAGTATTGATATGTATTATGGATGCAGTGTACAGTGGGTTGTTAACTTATAAACGGAAAATGAAAGTTGTTCTTACAATTCCTAACTCAGCAGTTTAACTAATGTTGCTCTCATCAGGAGTTGCCATCAAACTTAGTAATGTAGCGAGCTATATTTGCACTAGGGCTGTTCTACATTGATCTAAGAATACTGGAGAACAGTTTAACAACAAAGTTTACCTGAATAATAAACATTGGAGTTGATTGTATGGTCAGAGATACAACACTATCACTAATTTTAGTGAAAATTACTATGGATTTAGCTATGATACATGTTCATATTGCTTTCCCATTTTATTTGCTTGTCAGAGCCTTTGATGTATTGAGTATAATGGATTTCTTTTCTGCTTAATTTAGCAAATAGACATTAAGCATTTTTACCTGTGTTTTTACTTTTCTCTTTTTTTAAAATGAATGTGGAGAGTATTCTCTGTATCTAATTATATTAGACATTTTTCTTCTGTACTTTGAAAATTATAAGAAAAGTAGGTTATAATTAGATCTCAGTGTAAATCAGCTTAGAAGTGGTAGTTAGGATCAAATAATGATACAGCAGTCTGGAAGGATTAAGAAATTTAGAACCCCCTTTCCTGGGCTTGAAATGTCTGCTATAGCAACCTTTCAGTAAGTTGCCTCATCTCAATTAAAACTTCTTTTCAAAATTCTTGTGTTCCTGCCTCTTACATTTCCAACAAGTGCTTTTGGTGGGGTCGAAGGATAAAGGATGTGAGGAACTTTTTTTCTTTTTAATTGTATTAGCCCCAATCTGGTTGTTTAGGTCACTGTATTTTCAGTAATAAAGTGACTTTAGTACTTACTGTTAATGGTCCATCTGAGGTTTGTCAGCTCTAAGTCCTAGGCCAACTCTCTGTGCTTAATTAAGGCCACATGGTAGGAAGGAAGCAAAAGAGTAAGACGCGAGGAGCCATTGTGGGACGGGATCTGGGTCTAGTATCTACTAAGAACAGGTATGACTGACTTTTAATAGTAATTATGGAAAGGGAGATGATTTTAACACGATACTAAAGTGATAGTGATTATTATGGACAGGAATATATTATCATGTGTGGGAGGAGTGACATTGTCACCATTTGTCAGACCTCTTGGCTTTTCTGGGATATGTTCGTGTTATATATACTTTCCTATTGGTGCTTTTCATTTTAGTTTAATTAAAATACAGGAAATCTGACTTTTCAGTGTGATAGGTCTTCTGACTACATTTGAGTTTTTAATAAATATACACATAGTTTCCAGAGTACTTGATTTCTGTAGTAGGAATACATTGGTTTTAGTACCTTGTGTCATTGATGTACTCATATATGATCTATTACTGAGCTCTTTTATATTATGCTTATTTTCTTTGGCCCCACTCATTCTTTGTTCCAAAAAATACTCTTGTAATTAATTGTTGGATTAAAGAACGAAACATGTTCCTGCATTCTGCTGATGGACATGTTTATGTAATTCAGAAATTTATAGTCATTTAAAAATATAATTTAGATTTTCCATCATCTGCATCATTACTTCTAAACAGATGAAGCTAGAAAAATTTTTCTCACCTGTATTGATAAATTTTACACATTACTACTTTTTAACAACTTTATTGAAATACTCCTATGCCATATAATTCACTCATTTAAAGGGTGTATAACTCAGTGGTTTTTACTATAGTCGCAGATATGTGCAGTCCTCACTACAATCAGTTGTGGAACATTTTCATCACTTTATAAAGAAACCCTGTGTCCTCTAGCTGTCTCCTGTCTTCTAGCCTTCCCCTCTAGCCTTAGGCAGCTATGAGTCTACTTTTTGTTTATATAGATTTTTCTGTTTTGTACATTGCATATGAATAGAATCATGTATTGTGTAGTCTTTTGTGACTGACTTCTCTTTCACTTAATGTATTCAAGGTTCATCTATATTGTAGCATGTATCAGTACTTATTCTTTTTTTTTTCTGGTATACATATTTTTTTTATTGTGCTAAAATACATATAACAAAATGTCATTTTATCAACTTTTAAGTGTACAGTTAAGTGGCATTAATTATAGTCATAATGTTGTATAGCCATTACCACTGTCTGTTAAATAAAACCTTCTCATCCCTCCAGATAGAAACTCTACCTATTAAGCAATAACTTCTCATTCCTCCTTTCCCAGTCCCTGGTAATTTTTATCTACTTTCTGTCTCTATGAATTGGCCTTTTCTAGGTACCTCCTATAAGTAGAACCATACAATATTTGTCCATTTGTGCCTGGCTTAATTCCTTTAACATCTTTTCAGGGTCCGTCATATTTTAGCATATATTGGAACTTCATCCCTTGTTTTGGCTGAGTAATATTCCACATTTTGTTTATCTAATCATCAGTTGATTGGCATTTGGCTATTATGAATAATGGTGCTATAAAAATTTGTATACAAGTTTCTGTGTGGACATCATGTTTTCATTTCTCTTGGGTTTATTATACTTAGGGAATTGCTAGGTCAGATGGGAACTGTGTAATTTTATGAGGAACTGCCTGACTTTTGCAAAGCAGCTAATTTGTATTTTTAAATCAAAATACTCATTAATTTTGATCTTTTTGCCTCATTTAAAAAAATTATTTCCCTTATCCCATTTAAAAACATTTTTTACAAAATATTTTTACAGGCGAAGTACATAAAACTAATGCAGTTCGATGAATAATTATAAAACAGACATCCACGTAACCATAACTTTAGTGAGGGACTAGAACATGGGTGGCACCACCGCATCTCCTCAAGTGTACTGCCTGGTCACAACGCCCTGCGGTCCCCCTAGAAGTAACTAGACTTCTGACGCTTAATCTTTAAGTAGTTTAACAGCTGTAAGTATTTGTATGTATTACGAATTTAATTTAGTTTCTTTTTGAACTTTATAAATGTAACGACAGTATATACTTTCTTTATGTCTTTCTTCTTTTACTCAGCATTGTATTTGTGAGGTTCATCCTGTGTAGTCCATTCATTCTCCATTATTGTATTCTATCGTGCAAATGTACCACATTTATCCTCAGTGGGCATTGAATTGTTTCCAGTTTTTACGTGAAATTTTTAGATTTTTAAAAACACTGCAGGAGTCAAAACATTTTATATGCTAAAGTTGGCTGTTTACAACCCTTATTCAAAGTCTGAATACCAGAGAGATTAGATTAGTGTTTAGAGCTAGTGCTTAAGCATATTCAGAAAAAGGCACTTCACTAACCTCTGTTTGTGGTGAGTTTGACAGTAGCTGCTTTTTGCAAAGTTTTGGGAACTTTTTCTTTGGTATTCAAATATTTTCTTTAGTTTTTCCCAGTAATGTGAATATCACATAGATAAAAGGGAAATCGTGAGTTAAATTGGGCCAACAAAATATTTCTTATATTTTATTGCTTTGCATTGACAGTAAGATTTTGTTGTGTTTCATTTAAGCTGTGGTCAGAATATGTCTCTTGACCTTCTGAAGTACTTATTTTTAACTGTCCTTAGCTTGTATTATAAGTATATGTGGGCAGTAGTCAGACCTGATTCATTTTAGATTAGTGTCTTGGGTATTTTAGGTTTCTTACTTGAATGGTTGCTTTTGTGACTGAGTTTCTGTTATAAGTATCTTCAAAAGGAATCATGAAGTACATAAATAACTTAGCAGCCTTCATTGTTAAGACTTTTTAAAGGTAGTTTTCAATAAATTGAAAATTATTCAGAACCAAAAGCAGCCATGGTAAACAGTTTGGAAAGGATACACTTTCAAAACCCTTGTTTAATCTGCCCCAGATTAAACAAGTGTCTCCTAGCCCTAACTTTAAAAATTTTTTTAACTTAAAAAAAAATAGAACCAGGTAGAAAACACTCCGTAAAGCCTATCAAATGGCTGAATCAGTTTCTCTTGAATGCCAACAGAATCAATTTCTCTTGAATGCCGACATTTATTTGTCTTTAGATGACATTGTAACAAAATAATGTAATTATAAATCATAACAGCTGTTTATGTGAAAACTTGCAGGTTGCACTGTTAATTCATGTATTTTACTGTATCAGTTTGTGATTTATGTCTCTCTTGCTAGAGTTTAAGTTTGGGTGGGGCGGGCAGGACGTAGATTGTTGGTCCTTTTCCCAAACTAGTCCTTATTGTAGTATTCCTTTAATATGCTGTACAACTTAGAATGCCTTTTGGAATTTTGATTGTTTACTTGATGGCACACCTACTTTTTGCACAAGTCCTCTTTAAAGGTAACGTGAAGTTGTTGAGTATATTCTACATATTCTGTGTTTCAAGTTAACTGCTCAGTCTGTCCACATTATTTAACTTCTGGCTTTCATTATCATCTCTTCTTGAATTATTATGGTAGCCTCTATTCCTTTTTGTCTTTTCCTTTTTGTCTATTCTCCACTCCAGAGTTTTGCCTTAAAACAGAAGTCAGAGTGTCACTACCCTACTTAAAACCCTTCTCTGGCACCTCCTCACCTGCACAGTAAAGTCCCTGGTCCGTGTGTGGCCCTTTGAAGTTTGACTCAGGCCTGTGTTTCCACCTTATTTCTTGTTTTTTTTTTTTTTTCTCTTGTGCACATGATATAGTATGAGATTGTTTATAAGGTTCCCTAAAAATTCTCTTTCACTCTTCTGTGCCTTTGCATAGTGGTTTTCTGGGGCCAGAATACTGCACTCACTTTTTCTACCTGGCAAGCTCTTACCCATCCTTCAAATCCTAGCACAGGTTTTTACCCTTATGAAACCTTTTTTAATGCCCAGTCTCATTGTTCCCTTTGTATTAATTCTGCACCGTGTATAACTATTGAACTTATTGAATGGTGGTGTTAATATGACTTTCTTATCCACTGTGAACTGCTCGAAGGTAAGGGCTGAGTGATGAGTCAAGGCTGGCCATCAGTTGTCAGCCTACCACAGTGCCTTGAAGTAGAGATAAGTGCTCAGGAAATATTGCTGGAAATCATTTGGAAATGAACTTGATTGAGACTCATTTTGTAATGACTTCAAATATCTTTTAACATTCTCCTATTTTTTACACTTTGTAATGACTTTGAATTTCTTTTAACATCTTCCTGTTTTTAATGTCATATGGATGATTTGAGCCCATTTGGTCACTCATTTATTTTTCAGGTTATATAGACTATATTTTTCTTTCCAATTAGTAGGTAGTCAAGATGTCCACCAGAACCACCACAAACATACAAAATTCACTCCATGGGGCTTATCATTGACTTTGAACTTCATGTAAAATCAGTTCCTGATGTGATGGTAAATGTTTTATATTTTAAGTAATATGGCTTTAATTCAAAATATGAAGCCCAAAATAAGCTTTATCAATAACACTTGTAAACTATTCCCTAAGGCTTTTGTGATTGTTTAGTCCAGTAGTGAAGAGGCAGAAATGGGAAGTCAAGTATTCATTCTCTTCATTGATGACTTCCTGTGTTTAATAGTAGGATTAGTCTGTAATTGTATTCTCTTTTCTACTGTCAGTAAAGTTTATTGTATTAAAATGCTGGGTGAAATCCAGTGTCTGTCTCATGGGTACTAATGGAAGTAGCTGATAGTGTGAGGTGATGGAAACATTTTATTTCTAAACATTTTCAGTTTGCAGTTGATTTCTGTTCCTCCAGGGGACTGATCCTTCACAGCTGTTAGAAAATGTAAGTGGGTTCCTCTCCTGCTGTGCAATCTTTCCTTGTTTGGGAACCTTTCATGGCACAGTAGGGGCTTTTAAAAGTGTCACAAATGTAAGGCAATTTATACTGCAGTAAGCATGGAATTTTGTTGTTGCTGTTTATGGCAGAAAATTGAAGGTTGAAAGTAAATGGAGGAGAAAGGCTGCTAAGCATGGTGTGCTTGTGAAAGCAGCCTATTTTGAGTTAATAATGCCATCTTTTCTGGTCATCTGAACTTTCTCAGTTTTCCTTTTCTATTTCTTCTACTCCAAATTGTCTCATTAGTGAGTTGAAAAATAAAAGCAGAGTAGATCGATGAATCACAGACAAGAAATAGCATGCATCCTGTCTTGATTAATGCCTAGGTTAATATACTTGGGGGTGGGGCGTAATCAGCAACCACATGGTAGAAGCAGTCTGTTGAATAGATATGTGTTTTGAACTGAAGTGTGTACTTATTAGAGAAATATTTCTCTCAGGTATTCTGTGAGGCCCAGTTGTTAGCACATTGCTGAGAAAAAGAAAGCAGTCTGTGGCCGAAGAAGACGCTTCTTTTAGTACCTTTTTATTCTTCATTATGCTTTTACTACTTGGCGTGGAGATTGCAGCTATCACATTGGAATACTAACTGTAGCAGCAGATGTGATCCTGAAGCATGTTATGCATGTCACCAGATGTTCTGTTTCTCTTTAGGGCAAACTTCTGGTTTCTTATATCAAACACTATAAGGAATCAGAATTTGAAGTTTATTTTAGACATACTGTGGTTGTTTATAAATAATAGAGAAAAAAGACACGGTCTTTTATAACCTGGAAGATTGGGTGATTTGCATAATATCAAATAAGTTGAGCTGCAGCTACATTTTTATAAATCTTTTCTAGTTAATATTGTGTCTACGTTCTATGTGAAAAGGCTTGGAATGAATGTGTGTGTGTGTATATATATATATATATACACACACACACACACACACTTCAAGAAGTATCTCTTAAGAAATAAACAGTAAAATTGTATTCTTTGTTGATTGTGCAACAGATATTTATGATTTACTTACTCTTTCCAAAAAAGCATTGAAGCAGCAAGGAGTTTCTTGATAATTTGACAATTTAAAACATTTTATAATTGCACAAATTGTGGATATTCTTAATCATAACATCTGCAGGATGTTGATTTATAAACACTGTAAAATGCTGTGTTGTTTTCATGCTATGCATACTACTTGCAGTGTATGCTTACAGTTCAAAAGAATTATTTTCTTATCTGTTTCCTTCAATCTTGGATTTTTAGCACTAGTCATAATTCTGAGTCTGGAAAAGATTTCATGATATTCCAAATTTTCATGTTTTTCCTTCTCATCAATAATGGTCTAGCAGTTTTATGTCACATTAAGAAGTGTTGCTTTGAAAAAAATTGCAGTAGTATCTAAACAGAAATACATCATCTTGTTTCTTTGGAATAATAGGAATAGAATAGCAATAAGGTATTTTAAAAATGTGTCTTAATTGAAGAAAAGAAGAATCACGGTGTCTTTTGGAAATTTTGCTTCATTCTACATCTTCACTTTAGGGAGGTCCAGCAAGAACAGTTTTATAGTGGATGTATTTTAGAAGATGCACTCTGTGTTCTTCCTATTTTGAATGAGATATTTTAGAAAAAGCCTTCACGTCCACAGGACTTCCATCTGGTGAGAACTTGGTCCTTTCTGCCCAATTTCATCTTGGCTCTCCAGTGGCTGTAGCATAATAGCTTCTCTCTAAGGTTAAAACACAGAGCAAAGACAGGCTCTTTTTTACTAATAATCAAATGAAAGGCTACAGATTTGTGATTAGTCCTTTTTTTCCAGATAGGGAATTTTTAGAGACAGGTCTTATTTTCTCCTTTAAAACTCTGTATTTTAAAAATGTATTACTGTAGTGGATAATTCTTATACTTTACTTGTCTATAAGATGAAGATAATAACAGTACTGACATCATAGAATTGTCAGGAGGATTATCATAAATACATGTGATGTGCATAAGCTGACAATAAGTGTAGGCTATTATTAGTTACCTCGTGGCTTAAAAGAAAAAAATAAAGTTAGCTAAAATTAAAAAAGATTCAACCTGTGTAACCCGAATGGATTATATAAATCACTCAGTGCTGATACGACCGTGGCATTTAAAAAATAGTATCTTCATGATAACCGGATTATGTTTTTTGCATTTGACCAATTTTTGTATTGTTTTCTTGTAGTCCTTTCTGTGAATATTTGTATCAACCATTATTTTAATTCAAAAAATATGTAATTTATATAAATTTTAACTATGTCACCTATCCCTGTATACACAAACCATTGCCAAATTGAGAAAATTAAATAGAAGTTGTTAACTGAATGTTCGTGCTTCTCCAGAGTTCATACGTTGAAGCCCTAACCCCCAGTGTGCGAGTATTAGGGGCCTTTAGGAAGTAGCTAGGGTTAGATGAAATCATGAGGTTGGGGCCCTGGTCTGATAGGATTAGTGCCCTTATGAAAAGAGATACCAGAGAGCTTTCTCCCTCTTTCTCTTCCATGTGAGGACACAGGAAGAATGCAAGTAAGTCAGGAACAGAGCTCTCACCAGGAACCAGTGAGCCAGCACTTTGATCTTAGATAGCCCAGCCTCAAGAACTGTGAGAAAATAAATGTCTGTTGTTTAAACCACTCGGTCTATGGTATTTTGTTATGGCAGCCCAAGCAGACTAATACACAAGTGGAGCTCAAAATTGGAGTAGTCAGGTATGAAGTAGGCTTATCCCTCTCATATACTAAGGAGATAAATTCTTTATATAGGTCATTGTAACAATGAAAAGGTGTTCTGCTTAATGTGTGGAGTATGGCTCTATCTGCTTTTATTCCTGACAGGAGAGCAGATGTCTATTGAAATTTTTGTTTTATGATGTCATCCGTAAAATGTTATTGGTTAGTAAGATGGTAGGTACTTTAAGATGTTTTGACCTTGAACATTTATGCAAGTTTAGTTGATTTTCTCTAGACAGGCACTTAATGTGCTAGCCATAATTCAGTGTTAGATGATTATCATCTAAGCAGAGGACTCTGTGGGAAAGTTCATACATCACAACCATAGCAAACGGCATATCACATTTCATTTTTATATATTCTCTTGGTTAGTTGTTGAATCGAAGTAACAGGCAGTTGGAAAGATGAGACTTTTACCCCCTCCGAAATCAAACATTTCCTGCTTAGGTAACTTCATACCACTCTGCATATCATTAATAAAATTTCATTTTAATTTTGTAAGGAAGGTACATTTATTAGGTACAGACCAAGCACTTAGATAGGAGTAATTTAACCAGAGCATGCATCTCTTACCATCTTGAAATGTGACCTGTAAAGTGTTTTGTGAGGGCATTTGAACCATGCTGCCTCTGAAGACAGGAATATCTTTTTACAGAGCTTTTCATCTGCTTTTGAGAAGTCCTCAGAGACCGTGTCTATAACATTGCCTAATCTACATGAAAGTGAAAGAGGAGAGATGCTTGGAGAGAAAGACCTGGTGGCAGTGAAATCAAGTAAAATGGATATGTGCTAATTACTGTTAGTAACTTAACTTTTTATAGCTTCAAATAAGACACTGTTCAGTTAAATTATGCTTTCGACCTTTGTGTTTTGACCTGATTGCCAAGCTTCCTTTTCCCAGGGAAGCACTTGAGAGAGCCGTCTTCTCATCTTTTCTGTACTTTTTTACTCAACAGCCTTCTACTGATTTTCATTTTGAGTTTTGCCGAGAGCTTAGCATGGCTTGATCCCTTCAGTGTAATGGACAGTGCTGCAACACACGACCCTACTGTTAGGCTCTTTGATCTGAATCTAGCCTTCGGCATTATGAATTTCTGTCTCTTGGACCCTCTGCTTCCGCTTCATAGGAACATCTGGTTTACCTCTAGGGAGGCTTCTGTTACTGAACTCAAATTCTTGCATCTCTCTTTGCTCTTTCTCTCCCTATCTTACCTATAGATTTAAGCTTAAATATCACTTTTGGAGCATGTGAATTTTGTTATAAATCAGAAAACAAAGTACTGTATTTGAACTTTTAACCCTTGCTAAGTTTTTCTTTTTAAAATGATTTTTTAATTATTAAAAATTAGTAGAACAGTATTTCAGAGAATTTAGAAAAGAGAAAAAATGATCTGTTTTGTATCTTTAACATAGAGATGGTTAATAATTTGGTGCTTTTCCTTCTAAGTTTTTAAAATATGTTTTAAAAATTTAATTTTAGAATGTTCTTTTTATATCTGTTTTACATGGCGTATTATCGTGTTATTGAATGATTTTACCGTCATAGCGAAAACGGTACTGTAACTTTTAAAGGCATGAATGTATCACCGTTACCATCTTTTCTATCCTCAGACATACTAGTTTTTAATTTTAAATAATTTTTGATGACCTTAAAAACATAACTCCTTCCCCAATTTTGAATTATAACCTTCCCGCTGATTTCTAGCAGAGGAATCAGAGTTATAGGACATAAACGTTTTTATGTTATGTCTAGCTTTGAGTTGTTAGTCACTTACCTATCATTTGGGCAAGTTAATCACAGGACAAATGGGAAAACTAATACCTACCTTACACATGAAATATGGGGAGTGTCTGGTATATTGGTTGGCAGTTAGTAGGTGCTCAGTAAGCAGAAGCTAGTCTAAGCGCCAGCATTTTTCCTTACAGATTGTTGCTCTTGGTAGTACAGGCAAGTATCATTTAGCTGTGAACAAATATCATACAAACGGGGACATTTTATTCCCAAACTAGTGCCAAATCATGTGGGACATCAGGAGAAGTATAAACTGGGATCCAGCCACACCGAAACATATGCATCCTACAGTTAAGCCACATCTTAACTGTGATTGGGCATTTTTTAAGTTACACATGCTTCAGGTGAAAATTACATATTTTAGTTGAAATGTATTTGATTACACACACTTGAATTAGGAGCTGCTTATTTGAATAAGCCCGATAGTGTTCAATTCTCCATTTAAAAATAATTGTAAATATTATCTTTATTTTTCTACAGTGTATTCTTTTGAAAAAGTCATAAGTAAAATTAACTACGTAATGTCTGGTCATGCTTTCTAAATATAGAGACAGGCTTATACAGTGCTCATTGAGGTATCTAATAACCCGGAATATTTGTGATATTCCAGATTGCTTTCAAGATCTTTTCCCCCTCCTTCCTTGATATTAATTACTTTGGATAAATTTGCATATGCTATTATTCCTTTTGTGTACCTAGGGAGAGCTGTCATAGAATTCATCTGAATCTTTTTTTTAACAAGGACTTGCTAAAGCACTCACTTGTGCCGGGCAATCTACTTGGTGCTGGGGAAACAGTGGTTTTACTGGGAAAATGTAGGCATACAACAGCTGCAGCATAGTGGGATAATTGTATGAAAACAGAAGTGCAGTGCACAAAGTAGGGTCACTTAACCGGAACTTGGGGAACCTGGATACTTGCCAGAAAGAGAGGACTTCTGAGCTAAGATCTGGAAGATGAGTGATAGATGTCTAGCCTTTTTCTTGCCTGCCATGTATATTAGTACTGCTGTAATAATTTAGGCTTTTGATATCCCCACCTCCTGTTCTTTCTCTCATTAGTATTAGTAAAGAGTACTGAACCAAGAGACAAGTTTGTGAGAGGGTGTGATTGCTGTAACTGGTCCCCGACCTCAGGATTTCAACTGCACATCTATTTATTATCAGTTTTTCTAAACCTTTTAAAAGTCCTGCATATTTCTGACCTATATCACATTTTGATAGCAGTAAATTTTGTAAGTTAAATACTTAAAATAGAAGCTGGACATTAAAAAAAATTTAACCTTCACTTTCTACCCCTAAATTTTGATCATTTCAGAGGAAAAGGCTTTGAACCCATTGTGTTTATATAAATTTTACAAATTGAGGTATAAGATTGATTATAACTTATCTAGAAGACTTTTGTACATTCTTAGTAATTGTTGGGTTCTTAAGGGTTGTATGTGTGCTGTAAAGGATGGTGAGTTGGTCACTGTATCTCTGGTAATAGGGTAATTTGTTTTAGTTACCATTTTTTTACACCAATTGCATATTTTGTCTGTTGAATTTGGATTTTTAATTCTTATTGTGTTGTAATCCCATCTCAAAAATGGGGCCAATGGTGGTTTATTCTATCATAAAAATAGTAACATAATCATCGTGTTTCCTAATAATATAAATGTGACCACTGAACAGGACTTCAGCGCCTAAATCAGTGTTCTGAGTTGAGTTGGGCTTTGCCCAGGGGACATTGGGGCAGCGCTTGGAGACATTTCTGATCACCACTGGGGGTGTTACTGGCGTGGGGGTGGGTAGAGGCCGGGGGTGCTGGGAAACATTCTGCAGTGCACAGGACAGCTCCCACAGCAAAGAATTTTCTGTCCCAAATGTCAGTAGTTGAGAAACCTTGGCCTAAATGGTTTGTGGATCGTGTGCTAGAACCGAGAATCTAGGAATGTGACAGTTTACACAAGGAACTGAAAAAAAAAGTGTGAATAAGAATTACTATGACACATGCCTGAAAATAGGTTTTATTGACTTCTTAAGTCATTTGTGTATAGTCCCAAAAGTTTTTGATTATTTGTGAAACTTCGTCAAGCAGTGGCATAATGTTTGCCATCAAACCATTTGTATGATTTAAAAATAAACTACAATGGCATTTCTTTTTTTGTAAATCAATACAGTTTTTACAGGACAAATGTAAAATAATACTTTCCAAAGAGTGACTTCCAAACATAATGAATCTTGTCACTGAAGATGGTCAGGAGTCTCAGCTACCAGAGCATCATTCAAAGTAGAACTTTTTGTTTTAAAGCACAAACAAGATAAAGTCACATTGTTGCAGAGAACCTTGTGAAACCATCTTCAAAGCTTAAGACAAAACCTACATTTGGAGAGAAAGCAGAGGAGCTGTTTACCTTTACTAAGTGACCACCTAGCATCAAGCACATACAGTATGCAGAAGCCCTTACCATTAAATGTGCACTGTACGAGGTAATGCAGCCTCACAGTTGATGTGTACAGAAGCATTCATTCTTAGCATATATGCTGTGCTTATATAAAGAAGTGCTGGGCGATTTTTGTTGTTCATTGTGGAAAATCTGTGATTCAAGAGAAGACTGGAAAAAGTGTGTTGGGATCAGTATCGGTAGAGTACAATTACATTTTTAGCAAGCAAAGGGCATTGCTACCACAGTGCCACCTGCCTACTGCATTATTTATAGGGAGGGGCTTCACTGGCTCTAGAATTCTCCACACCTCTCCTTTTTTGCACCGGAACACCTGTGCAGTTGGGATACATTTTTTAATTCATGGTGTCTTATAATTAAAATTGCCAGCCCTCTTTGTTTTATTATATTCTGTGGAGTTTTAGACTTGATGAAATAATGTTGTTATGCTTTCTAATCTTAATTTAGTATGAAAGGAAATAATGAAAATAATAAAATTAAAATTTTGATCTCTGAGTATTTATCTTTAGGCTCTGCTGAGTGAAATGTGTTTGGTAGGAGACTGGATGACCCTGCTATTTTATACTCCTGTGAGGAGAAAGATGACTGCAAGCATCTTTGACATGAGAGAAGAGAGTACATTTTTATTCCTCCTTTATGAGACAATTAGTGCCAATAAAAGCTATTTCCATTCCTTTAAATAATTTACTAAAGTGGCATGTTTTAGCTAAACATGTAGTATCCTGAGTAGCTTTATGGTATTACTTGTGAGTAACAATATCATAATTTTTAACATTGAGGTTATGATAGTGGAAGGAGTAAAGTGTTCTCATCACATCTAAGTACTGCAGTAGGATATGAATAGCTTCAGAGCTTAATGAAATCAAAGGTTCGAATCCAGTTCCCAGAATTTTCTTAATTGAAATATTAATTTTTAGATAAAGTGTGTTCTTCAGACAGAGATTTAATGAGATTTCACAATTTTGGAGTCTCTCTTTCATCCGTTTAAGCAGGATCATCAGACAGTAAAAGCTTGCTGCTTTTCTTTATGACTTATAAGTAAGGAGCTTCCAATTTAGTAAAAATGGAATGAGGAAAGAAGCCTAGATATACAACGTGTAATCCAAGTCATTCATCTCCAGACTGCATATTACATCCCTGGAAGTAGATGTAAATGATCTCTCACAAATATACAACAGTTTTGTTTTGAATTAATTAAAACTTTAATTTATATAATTAAAGTTAGGATAACTTTTTAAAACTTGAAATCAGTGTTTTTCATGAGTGTCAAATGTCCATTGAATGATCTGTAGATGATCAAAGTTTGACAGATGCTGTTCCAGTGCTTGCTTATTTTCTAAAATAAAATTTAAGTATTGGGAGGAAAATCTAAAGATCTCCTTTGAACCTCCTCATTCAGGGTTTGCCTGGCATCTGTTCCCTGTGTGGGGAGCCCGCATATGCTCGTTAGTCTAGAACTCTTGTAGCTTCTGAAAGTGTACTTGTTACTGCTCCCCCCTCTTCTGACCACTCTTATCGTTAGGGTTTCTAGACCATATTTTTAGTGAAACTGACTTTTTTCATTTATTCATGTAGAATATTTGCACCCGAAGGCACGATAGAGATAATTGATTTGAATTTCAAAACTTATGAAAGAAACACATGAAATTTTATTCATGGAGAGTTTTTATCTGGTCCTTGCATTAACTCTTTTAAAATGTCAGATTTCTCTCAAGAGTAATCATTACCATTTTACTATTATTTACTATTATTATCATCACCATGTGATAAGCATTAAACAAAATCACTTTTTCACTTGAGATAAATTAAAAATTAGGTGATTTTAATACTGTGTTTTAAAGGGCAGTTCGGTTATTTGGAGCGTTTCCTCTGCTTTATTTTATTGTAGTTAAAGGCAAAGCCAAAACTGCAGTTCAGGTCTCCTGTTTTTACTGTATTATTTTGCAAGGTAAGAAGCCAGGCCTTTGACTCTCAGGCTTGATTTCCTGGTTGTTATTAACAGAGATAGTTTGTTCACTTTAAAGGCCCAGACAGCTATATGGGATTACCCAGATTATTTTCTTTAGGGACATTAATCATGAGTAGATTCAGGAATGCTGGCTGTCGTTCTTTGTGTCATATCTGCTCCTTTCCACTAGAATGTCAGCTGCAGGAACCTTTTGTGTCTTCATCGCCCTGTGATGGACAGGACCTAAAAGTCTGACACGTTATAGCTTGGAATAAATATTTCTCATGTGACTATATGAAGGAGTGAATGTATGAATTTGCTGGTTAAGATTTTCCTTCCCCAAAATATAAGGAAAAAGCATCTGTAAGCCATTTGTAATGCCTTTATCTAACTGAGTTGTAATCTTTTCTGCAAGGAATAGTTATATATCCTTTGGGGATAAAGGAGGGTTTTGTTGTTATTCTTAAGGTGATATTACCTTGACCTAGTTTGAAAAAGCCTGGAAATATTGCAAATATTCAATTAAACTTAGCTTTTTAAGCAGGTGTTGTTTGAGCTGCCTTTGGCACATTTTCAAAAGTGTCGGCATGTGCTACTGGCTCAGTATCTGTGGACACCGTAGTGAGGGACAATTTTTTTGGTAGGAGAGGCAATCTGAAAGAGCTTCAGGAAGAGTAAAACAAAGATAGCCCTTCCCTAGATAGTTACTTAGGCTCCTCTAGAAATTTATTTATTTATTTACTTACTTATTTATTTATAGTTGTGCAGTTTATTTTTATCAGTGTTGTGCATAGAGGTTAATTCTATTTCAAACATCTGGCAGGATCCTGCCTGCCAATTGTGGAAGAGAATTATTTGGTCTGTTTTGTAGCCTTCCAACATCTTTCTGTAGTAATTTTCTTGCCTTTCAGTGATTTATACTTACCCCCTATACACTGTATTTCATTTTCATCTTTAATCCAAGAGGCCCTCCATAGAAAAGCATTTTCAGGAGCTTCAGATTACATAATGACAACTGATTAATCATGTCTTAGTAATGGCTTCTAGAGATCTCTGTGTAAAAACTTCAAAAGCTGGCAGGATTACTGAGTTGCTTGAGGTTGGTTGTCACTGTGTGTGACTGTGGAGCTGTATTACCTCCAAGGTACACTTGTAACCTATAGTACAGTTTGTGCTGAGCTTGTTTTCATAATGTGACATTTTTCCTGGAGACCAACTTTGTCCATAAAATGAGTGTTCTTCTCAAATAGAGAAGGGTTCTCTCTACTTGGATCACCAACTTTCTACCTTCAGAGCAGTCCTAACTTACTAACTCCAGTCATATCACCTTGTGGGTAAGGGCATGTATTTTCCCTTGTCCACCTTGGGAATTCCTGGTTTTGGTCACAGAGTAGTTTAGGTGAAGTGTCCACCCAGCTTTCCCCATGATGGACCTCCTGGTCTTGGTAGGGCAAGGGTAGCAGTGACATTGCGTTGGGTCTCCTTTTGAGAGCTGGGGCTTTTGCTGGGCTTTGGCATGTTCTTGCTGTTGCTGTGGTGTATCTTTGGCGGTCTCACTGCTCTCTGCGCTGTTCGGCTGTCTGAACTGAATGGATTACTGCCTCAGTCTCTCTCCCTCCTTCCTCCACATCCATGCAGAGGAATGGAAGTTCCATGGCAGCTGGGACCACATTTGGCTTGTTCTCTGCTGCATCCCAGTACTTATTAATCTCTTGGACCTTGGGGCCCTTTGAGAATTTGGTGAAAGCTTTAAACCGGCTCTGCACAAACGTGCCTTTGCGCATATTTTTGGGAAAGGGAGATTGCAACAGGAAAGGTAACATGGCCTTGTTAAAAACTAGCAACAGGTTTTCTAACCTCAGATGTATTCTGCCTGCCATGAAGGATTTCTAGTTGATCATTTTCCAGCATAGTACTCTGCATTTTTTATCCTATAAAAATAAGTTGAGATGAAGACAGAGTGTGTAGGGAAAGAGGCAGGGACAGGAATAGTGGATGGAGAGTGTGGTTATAAGTACTTCTGTTTCTCTGGTTTAAATAAGCCGTAAGAAATGATTTGCCCCTCCTAACCTTTTTTTAATAACTCGTCATTTGTAATTCTTGCTAGCTTTCAGTTAGGTTGCAGTTAAGGATACTCTTTAAAGATCATGTCCTTCAGTCTTTCTTCTAACAGCATCTTTAATACAGATTTTCTAATCCAGTTTGTCCTGATGTTTGATGGTAAAGGAAACTATCTTTGGACAGTTGAAGCTGCCGTAGTGGATCATCCTAGTAAGCAATAGATGCTCATTTGTAAAGCTGTTTGCTATGTATAATTTAGTTCAGCTACTTCACTTGGGTGGACTGTGTTTCCAATGACCTTTACTCAATCCCCTGGGTAAGCTGGCACTGCCGTTTACCGTCCCCACCCCCATTCTCAGTGTTGTTTTTAAAGTCACCTGTTGGGGTGGGGGCAGGAACTTATTTCCTTTATTTGGAAGAGTTATAAATGGAATCAGGAGATAGAAACTTATATAGTACAAGCAATTATATTGTTATATACACAGTAATAATAGAACACCCACGATTACCTTTTCTTGAAATCTAATTTTTGTAGCTTCTCTCTTTCTTTATTGAATCTGTTCTTTATTGTGCTGAATATAATTAGCTCATAGTTTTAGAATCTAAGAATTATCTTTTTCCTTTTGTAATTCCTTTTCATGGTAGATTGTTTTTTATCATATTCACATTTGTACATACGAATTCTATTTCATGAAGTCAACAGATTTATACCCTTTTTTTTTTTTTTTAGGACACATGTACAATTTCTAATTCTTACCTCCTCCCCATTTTTCTCATTTCTCCCTCCTTCCAATAAGGAGATAGAAAAGAGAGTTTACACAATACTTGGGGACCAGTTTAGTCAAACCCAATTCCCCCAAAACTTTTCTTTTGATCCAGGTAAGTATCATGACCTCTGGATTATAAACAGCATTTCTGAACGATAGGTGATGGTGAAAAGCTGTTGAGTTCCTCTTGGGGTTATTCTGTGCACCACGCTCTCGTCGTGACCGATTTCCTTAAATCCTCTTAACTGCCTTATGAAGTAGGCACTGTTTTTCCTTCCATTTTACAACAGAGGAGACGTAGGCTGAGATAATTTGAAGTAGGTTACACAACTAATATATGATAAAGATGGTATCTTCATTAGCCTGGGCTGCACCATAGACAGGGTAGTTTAAACAACAGGAATTTATTTCTCACAGTTCTGGAGATTGGAAGTCCAAGATCAAATTGCCAGCAGGGTTGTGCCTAGGGAGCGCTGTCTCCTTGGGTTGCAGATAGCCACCTCCTCACTGTATTTTCACATGAGTACTCCGCATGCTTTGTGGTGTCTCTTTTTATAAGGGTACTAATCCCATTGTGAGGGCCCCACCTTCATGACCTCAGTGAAAGCTAATAATTTCCAAAGGTGCCATTTCTAAATACCATCATGTTAGAGGTTAGACCTTTAACGTAGGAATTTGGGGTGGATCAACAGTTCAGTCCATAGCAGATGGTATTCAGACCAGGTTGGCTACTTTCCATTCTAAGTAATCTGGTGCTCTGTCCTATTCCCTACTCCCACAGTCTAGGAGTACTGGTATCCAGATTATTTGGTGGCCATGTTAAATGTAGGCAAGTTGGCCAGCAACAGAAAATTCTGTTGGTAAGTGTGTACTTCTGTAACATCATATGTATTGCATAAGTAAGAAAACAAGAATCTGGGAACTATTGTCATTACCATTTTAGCATACTTCTTTCCAGTCTTTTCTCTTTAGGAAGAAGGAACAACCCAGGTTGTTTACCTGTTGACATTATATGATTTATAGTTTTATATTCTGCTTTTTTCTCTTAGCATCTCATGAACATTTTTAATCCATGCCAGTTAATTTTTTTTAGAATCATTATAAATGATTTTTGCCTTGGAGAAAACAAATTTTGAGAGCAGCTGATCAGGTAGATGACTATGTGATCTGAGCGTGGAATAAGTAAGTCAAGATTGATAACTCAGAGTGCCTCTCATTGGGGGAGAGAAACGTAGAAGTAGGCATGGAGGGTGGATATTACAGGGTGCAATGCCTTGAGGCTCCCCTGGAAATGCTCATTAAGCAAAGAGCCATTTGGCCTGGAGATAAGTTTTTTAAAATTGTCATCATCATATGGTTGGAAGTTGAAATCACCATTTTCTAGGTGAGGAAATTAAGGTTCAGAGAGATAAACGTGTTTACCCCCACCAGCTCATTGGGCAGCCGTGTTGAAGCGGGGGCACCTTTTCATTGATATCATAATTTCATGTAATCTCATGATGTCATCTCTGTAATTTTATCAGGATCCCAGTATAGGTGGTACTGAATAAATGGTTTCAGATTATATTTTTTTTTCAGTTTTGTTTGTTTACTACAAACAGTACTTCCAAAAAGTCATCATTTGTTTTCTTTTTTGAATATTTATTGCTGACCATGATGCATCCTATTCTGTTTTATGAACAACTGGAGTTTGAATTGATAAATAGTTTGACTGATAGGTAGTTTCTTACATGATGAAACTATTGATTCATTTTGGTAGCACCTTTATTCTTTTAGGGTGCGGGGGTAACATTTACAAACTTTTACGTGTTATGAAAAGTACTCATATGGCTATTTTCTTTTTGTTTTGCGTTAAAAGACCAGATTTATAGAAAGGTAAATTGAGTGTGATTGATTGTTCTATTATAGAAATGTCTTTTGCTTCTCAAAAATTTGCACAATAGTTTTTCTCTGAAATTCCACATGAAAATTTCATTTGAGGGGTAAGAACTGGAGAAAGTCTTACCTGCTTTGAGAGCTGATGTGGTTTTTTTTTTCCCCTTGGGTAATATAAATGACCGTGTTTCTCTTTTGGCTTTGATTACCAGAATGTTTAGAGCTAAATTTGTATATTTTAATCAAAATATCTATGGCTTGCTTCACTTTGTTCAGATCTCGGCTTCACCTTCAGTTTCCAATGTCTGTGTTCTAATTTATATTTTCTCTCATTCTGGTTTTACTGATTACTTTATGTTTTAATGCAAGCTACTTTGCATCCTTTTTGAGTATGGTAAGCTGGATGGTAAGATGGAGATATGTGATTCCCTAACAGTTTGGCCATTTCTCTCTAGTACATTAACGACAGGCATGTTTTTGAAACATTACATTGTTTTAGAATTCTTTAAACACTTAACTACTATCATTAATATATAGCTTTAAATATGACAGGAGTGTTACCTGTCTTCATTGAAAGAGCCTAATAAGAGCCTATTACAGAAATATATATCTTTAATATATTTTTCTAAATCCATGAAATATATATTTTCTAAATGTATATTTTTCTAAATGCAGAAATTCTCATTTCGTCTTCTAACATACCATGCTCTTAATTGTTGCAAGAGATAGCAGTGGTCAGTAGGTTATTCTTTAAGTGAGAATTCTTGTGGTAAGAGAGAAGGGTCTAAAATCTAAAACCCTTGGTCCTGTCAAGGTGAATTCACTTTGTTTCCGTAAACATCTCAAATGGCATTGTACAATTAGTAGCTCTTCTCTATCATCCACTTATGTGCATGTGTTTTCATGAGCAAGGACATAACATGCATATATATTTTAAATTCTCATAACCTCAAAGAAATATGATCTCTTGGCTATATTTCATGATCTGTGTAAGAAGAGAATATGAATTTGTTACAGTTTATACATGTTATTTTCTGTGAAGAATCCAGTTTATTTCATAGAAGACTTCTTGAGACACATTAAAACCTCTCAATTTTAAAAGTTAGAGTGACACACACCCCCTTTACCTTATTTTCCCATCTTGGTATTCAGTAGAGATTATTTGTCAGAATTCATAAACACTTTAAAGAAGAAATTAAACTACTCAGGACAAATGAACTATATAAAAAATATTTCTGAGATTGTTAGGAAAGGCAGTATTTTTGTTCCTTTTACTTAAATGGAACAGGTTAGTTTCTAGAGTAAAATTTATGTCAGACATTTTATTGTGAAAAATTGAACTGTTACCACAATTCTTAGGCAGTCACAGGGGTTGCCTTATTAACGGATATATTAATTTTTTTAAAAAAGGGGATGATTATGTGATTCAGACTGGGTGAAGAGAATATGGAAGTTTTAAGAAATGTGTACTCTATAGTTCTCTCCACCCAAAGACTCTTATTTAATTTTTTTCCAAATGCACATTCTGTTTGCTTAAATCTACATCTGCTACTAGCTCTGAACATTGCCTGAAACGTATGTGCAGCTTGGCAGAAAATCTCATATGAAGAGGAAAGCACAGAATAGTTTGTCTTGTTAAATAAGGGGACAGAGCCCTTCACGGTTCCTAGCCTTTCGGTGCGGCTCAGTGGTGTCTCATGGTGCTGCTGGGAAAGGCTTATTAACAGTCATGCTTAGGTTAGACCTGGTCTAGAACAGATAGATTTTGGTGTATTTTACTTCCCTGCCCTGTTCTTGATAAAATCATTAATTTGTTTCAGAGTCGTGGAATTTTGTTTGTTTGTTTGCTTTTAAAGCCATCTCTTGATTGGGCTTAGTTTGTTTCTTTGCTGCAAAGAACGTGCACTGGGTCTGGTCTCTGTCCTCTTACTTGATGTGTTTGTACAGGTCATCTTTGATCTGAGCCAGTTCCTTCCTAGCTACAAAGTAGTTCTGGCGTAAGTTTCAAATAGTAACATAGAATGCAGTGTTTTAGAGTTTGATTACATATTTGTGGATAATCGACTTTGACATTTAAACATCTTTAAAGGTAGTTTTGTCACTTAAAATATGGTAGCGCTAAATTATTGGTTAATTTGGCGATCAAAGATGCACAACTGTGGTTTCTGAAAACTTAGAAATTGTATATTTCTGTTGTATCTGCGTGTTATGCTTTATTGATTCAGAAATAGTTTATACTTAACAAATAAGAAGAGATGCAAGTCTGTAAATGGGGGGCTGCGTGGGCTTTGGAGTCACAGAGTCTGAAGTCAAATTGAGTCCTGACACTTTACAAGCTATGGTAAACAGCTTTCCTAAAAGGATTTCAATAATCGTGATTAGCTCATTAGAGTTATTGTGAGGAATAAAGTCAGATAGCATATGGAGCCCACTTCGCAGGGAGTCTGACATCATAAGTGCTCACTGCGGCACTTTCCTGGTGCTTAGCTCTGCCCTTTCCCTCCAGCTATACTATCTATGTATGTTTTACATATAATTTTATAACATTTTAAAATAATTTGGATTTATTTGTTACAGTATTCTCATTAAATAAGACAATATGTCCGTTACATTGTTTTTAATTTTTAATTAGATTCCTTTTTGTGTTTTAAGAGTTCTTTACCAAGGCATCATAAAGCACCTTTCCCCCCTTAATCTGACGGACAGCTGAGTTTAGAGTGTGCTGCTGCTACAGCTTTAACTTTCTACTTTCTGCTCCTCCCGACCTAGCCCGACCTAGCCCGACCTAGCCAACTATGGCAATACTTTTTTTTTTTAAGTAAGAAATTGTATTTTATGAGGGCACACTTAATAAAACCAAAAAGATAATTTTAAAAATGAGGGTGAGGAATGAAGGTGAAAAGAATGCTGGTTAATTATTCTGCTGAACTAAAAAAGCTTCTAATCTAATCTAATCTAATCTAATCTAATCTGATCTGATCTGATCTAAGTGAAATACATCAAAATCTCCTCTCTGTTCTAGCACTTGTCCTTCCCAGTGATCTTCAGGAGAACTCAGATCTCAGCCTCCCGTGTGGTTGTGGCAGTGCAACCCCTAGATGTACCATTTAAATATACGACAACATATTATTATTTTCAGTGTTTGCAGGTCTGAAGATAAAGCAAGAGAAAGCCCAACAGATGTGGTGGATTTTTGAAAGGAATAGTTTTTGGGCCGCCTGCCTCAGTTAAGACAGTTTCAGCTTCAGGCAATTTAAAATCGACTGTTTCGCAAAGAGGTATCTGGAAAGAGTGAATATGAGTATGCTGGTGCCAAACTTCCAGCAGTTATTTAGTGTTGTAAACCAGGCTCTCCTTTGCTTGGGAGAGGCTTAACCAATTAGGACAGTTGTAGAGTTTGAAGAGATTTATACAACTTCAGCTCATTTTTATAATCTTTCCAAATTTTAGGGCACCACCTCAGTTGCATCTCAGTGTAGCTTTGTATTAGAAATTTGAGTTGGCTTAGTAGTAACTACCAATTTGTC
Organism: Eidolon dupreanum; assembly: GCA_028627145.1. Taxonomy (NCBI): domain Eukaryota; kingdom Metazoa; phylum Chordata; class Mammalia; order Chiroptera; family Pteropodidae; genus Eidolon; species Eidolon dupreanum. The sequence goes on from CM053511.1 coordinate 12,629,246, forward strand.
TTTTAATTCATTTGCTGTGCAGTTTCTCCTCAGTCATTAGGGTGTTGACTTTTTAAACTAAGAATGTTTAGAAGGGTCTTTCCTAAACTTTTCACTACATAATTCTGAGCCCTTCTGTTGACTGTTACCATAAATTTAAAAATAGTCTCCCCTCCAAAATTTTCCCCCTTGCTATTCATCTTTGGGAAATTTCCCAGGATTATTTAGCCATTAACTTAGACTTGAATATCACTGGTTGAAATTGCTGCTTGGGGTTCTGTTAAATACGAGGACTCGTCTGACCCTGGACTAACTCTCTTGGTCAGCGTTAACTCAGCAGTACAGGGTTAAGACACTTTATATCAGGGAGCCTCATTTTTTCTTTTCCTTCTTTTTCCTTTTGTTTCTTTTGAAGTGATCCTCTGTTCTGAGGTGCAGGGCACTCCCTAGATAGGCGTGAACCATCTAGCCACATCTTTTACATCCTCTGATTAAAAATCCAGCCTAGGAAAGTGGGCCGGCTGGGCATGAGAAGGCAGATAGCTCTCTCTACCTTCCACTTGCCCAGAGCCTGTGTTCTGGGACACAGCATCCTCGAAGCCACTTTAGGAGAGCTGCCTCCCCACCCTCCTTACCTTAGTGTTGGAGCTCAGCTGAGCCTCTGGTGTGTGCCCTGCCCACCCACCCTCATATAACCCCTGAGAGACACCAGCATAGCCACAAAAGCAATGGCATTTGCCCTGGAGATTAGAATCTGGAAATGACCATTCCTTATTTCCTGTGTAAAATTTACTGGCATGTCACCATTTCACGATTTTTTCCTTGTCTCTTCCGTAGGCCAGAGGGGTGAATAGGTGTCAGCTGGTGTGGTGGCTCAGCTCTGTTGATTAACGGCGGCTGCCAGGAGCACGGTTTCGAGATAGTTTAGTGGGACAGCCTGCTCTGTGTTTCTTATCTCTGCTGAGGTTTACCAGAATGCTTTTGGTTTTGTGCTTTTTGAAAATGGATTGGAGGAGGAGGAAGCACTGTGGGTGAAGGGAGACAAGTGTCATACGTCTATGTCAACATTTGGAAAAGGACACAGCTAAAAGTCTGCAGAGATAAAGTAAATTACTTGGCTGTGAGTTGTTTCTTTTTCCTTGGCTTGTATTTAATAGAAAATTCACTTTAAGAAAATTTTATGGACTCAAAGTGACCTCTTTAAACCATACATTTGTTGGGGACTCATATGAATAGTCCTGGTAAGGACTGGGCCTCAGTGCACCCCAACTTTACTTTGAAGCTGTAGCATCCCCATCTTTATTTTTCCAAAGATCATTTACAGCCCTTGTAGATCCTTTCTTTCTCCATGTGATATCTACAAGAGGACTTTTTAAATTGTGGTTTTTTTTTTAACTTTTAAAATTGGGTGGTAAGTCCGAAGCAAGATAATGTCCAAAAATTTCATGTAGACTAGGCCCAGCACATATTTTTTTGTGTGTAATAGTGAAAGCACAGTGTGTTGTTGATTTTCAAAATCAATTTTGCAACTCATATCTCATTGCCTTTAACCCTTACATATTTATATTCATATATAATATTTAGGTTATGTGAAAACTTATGACTTTAAAAATAAGTTTTTATTAATGTCTCATAAAACCTGTGTGTCATGATTTTCTAAGGTATAGAAGAGGAAATGGAAGCGGCCCACTCAACCCCAACGATGTAGAAACTCATCTCTCCACTTCTATGTCCCCATCCCCAGAAATAGATAAGTTGGAGCAGTGACGACTCCACAGGACAATAAGCCTCACACCCCTTAGTCTCTTCCCTAGCTGAGAGAAACACTTGATTTTCGTTCTTATCCTTATCCAGGGGCTGGTAAGGTGGGTGGGACTGGATGAAAAAGCAATTCGAAGGTTTGCTACTGATTACAGAGTTGTTTTTACCTCCTGCATCCTGAAAATGCCATTATAAGATTATTTGTATTTAGGCTATTTGAGGGTAGAAAGTAAGATTACAGAATATTTTTCAGAGAAATGCAGTTTTTAAAAATATTAATGCATGCTGAAGGCCTTGCTTTAGTTTATAGAAAGACCATTACTTAGCATATCCAACAAAAAATGTGAAGTCATAGCATTTTGATTGGGATGAGCTCTCGCATCTTTCTGGAGATGGGAAAACTAAGCATCAGAGAAGCATCATTAATTGGGCAGCAAGATTCTCCACAGGAGAGATATCAGCTGGCATGAGTACCTAGATCTCTACATTCCAAGTCTTTTCTTCTTTTCTACTGTTGCAAGTTGGCAGACTCTAACCTCTGCTTGTGTTATAGCTAAATGTACATTAAGTGATGTTTTGGAAGTATTGATTTTTTAAAAAAATTGTCCTATAAAATCGTATTTGTACCATCAGTTGCTTGGCAATCTCGGCCCATCTCCTTTCCTAGCTCTTTAAATAGATGGTAATTTTAGTCTGGCTCTTCTTTTATTTGTGATATTGAAGCATTTCATTTGTAAGTTCAATTGGATTAAACTTCATTAGCCAAATCACTGATTTTACTTTACTTTGAAAAAGTTTTGGAATTTTAAAGCAGTAAGAGATGATAGCAGTGCTTTTATCCCAAATTTATGTGAATCTGTTAAACTAGCTGGGAAGGGGTCTCATGTGCTAGACAAAAATTTAAGATAAAAGGTAATTGATATGATTATTATATAAATTTTATACTGCTTCTTAATGCCATCAAATTGTATATAAAGAAAAAATTTTAAAAACAACATAATTCTTGAGTAATTGATGAGTTGGCTGCCATATTTTTTTTTTTTTATTGTGAGATATAGAACCTTCCTTGGAATAAGCAGATTTTATAATTTCTTTGCTGAGTAACAAGTGTTGAAAAAAATACGACCTTGTCCATCCAAGGAAGGTTCTTTTATACCTTATGATCCTGAATCTTGTTTGCTTTGTAAAACTATAGCCCTATAACCAAGGAAATGACAGACATGTAACTTTAGTTTTGTTAAAACCTGATTGAGTTATAAAACTGAAATGGTTAGATTCCAAGTTAAGCAATTATATTTCCTCAACATAGTTATCTATTCGTTATAATAGAAAAAGCTTGGATATTATGTTGACTACAAAATATTCTCTTGTATAATGTATTTGCTTCTCATTATCAAATGATGTTACTTTTTAAAATGTTTTATTTATTGTTAGTTTGCACCTATTTTTCTGGTAATGCTGCTTTAAGTTAATAATATACATTATAGTCATTAATCTGACAAAAGTAAAAGTCATCCAACTTTTTTGTTCCATATGTGGAGATTAAAATAAAATTCTGTTCTAATGGAAAAAAATCTATTAACACAAAGCAACACAGGGACAAGAAAAAATAATTCTTCTAAAAATTTAGCATATGCAGCAGGGGGCACCAGATGAAGGCAAAAATGAATTCTTATATTTTAATTCAGCTACAGCTTGTATCCTGTTCATATTTAAATAACATGGTAGTTAATTGTTTCCTCATTAGTTTTTTTGATGTTTTTAACTTCTCAGTTCTAAAAGCTGTGTTGAAGAAGGCACTGATAACAATTCTCACTTGATAATTTAAATGAAACTTCTTACAACCAGTTTAGTAATTGCACAAGTTTTTTCTTAAACATTTACTGTTTTTAGGCTTTTAAAAAGAAGAGTGGAAACTACATTTAATACTAAGTCCTTGTTTAGAACAAGGTATTATTTTGTTTTTACTACCTTTTCTACAAAATATTTTTTTCACTAATGAAAAAAGGAAAGCTCCAGTGATTTGAAATGACTCGAAAGCTTCATTTATTTTCTTTGTATGTGAGCTGAATGAATTTTGAATCTGGAAACCTGTTCCCTTTAGCTAATAAACAGTTGTGTAGAAATTCGTTTCCAGAAAGGCCTGTTTTTAAAACTGGTGGCATCATTAGCTTCTCCTTTATCCCCTCCCCCCACCATCTAGTCCAGTATCAGATGGAAATGATGCGGAGCCTTCGCCATGTAAACATTGACCACCTCCACGTGGGCTGGTACCAGTCCACATACTACGGCTCGTTCGTCACCCGGGCACTCCTGGATTCCCAGTTCAGTTACCAGCATGCCATTGAAGAATCTGTCGTTCTCATTTACGGTTTGTAGGAGTTTCCTTTATTATTCTTTTCTTTCCTTAATGTTATTACTACTATTTTTGCTTTCTGTCTTTTTGCCTCTCAGAGCAGCCTGGCAGGCCCTCTCAAGTAAATACCAACCCTGTTTCTGCAGCAGCCTCAGCAGCAGCTAAGTCTAGACAGGGTTTCCTTCTTTCTGTTTATTTTTCTTGCTATCAGAGCCCTGATGTGTACATTTTGGAATGCTGGAGTAGCTGCTTCATTTTTATTCCTCCCTCTCCCCTCCCTCATTTGAAGGGGCTGGTGGAACTAGACCAGATGTCTAACAAACCCCGATTGCTAAAGTGTCTGGCTCTGTACGTGACTGACCAATCATAGCGCAGTGTGCCAAGTTTTTTTTTTAATACCTCTGACAGCAGCGTACAAAACCTGGACTGTTTCTTAGCACAAAGATTTTTTTCTTTTCAGCCTATTTAATGGTGTTTCCTCAAACTCTCCAGACCAGATGTTCTGTGCTGTATCAGAACTGTAGGCAATTTAACAGCTTTATAGCCTTCCCCCTCCCCAAACACTCACAGTTTGCCATATCTGGCAGACTTGCATATAGTTTCCAGCTGAGAAGTAAATGTAACGTCCTGAGTATCTGTCAGAAAAAATACTAATGAATACGATCAATCTTATGAGCTGCCCCAAAATTGTTTCAGTATGTTAACAATTGGATTACAGTAAAGAACAAGTTGTTAAAGTGTACTTATATTGGCTGGAAACATTGCATCATCAGACCTTGATGAATTTTCCACTTGTTTCAATCTATTTTGGTTTTCATTTTATCACCTATTGCTAAAAGTTTCACTGTGTTAAGTTTCAGACAACATGAATGTTAACACAGGTTTTAGGTGAATATTGGCACGCCGGAGCCGTTATCATGCAGCGGGTGCTAAGCTCCTTTTCTTGTGGAGTGTTTAAGCGGTTGGTTTCGATGAAATGAGTTTCTCTAAAGCTAAAAAGACACTTTTGTGATAGCACTTTGACTTCGGTGGTTTTGTTTTTAAATTTGTTTTAACTAGGAAATTTGAACAGTGGTTATTAGAGTGGATAAATTTGTTTGTAGGGCTGTTCATTTAAGTGAGCTGACTGAAGAAATGGAGGTTTCACATTTAATATTCACCAGTATTTTCCTTTATGTAAGGTGTATTGAACATATGATGTATTTAATTTCCATCAAGATTACTGGTTTTAGCCGAGGAATAGATTTGAAAATAACTATATTTCGAATCTTCTGTTTTTGCTTTAGGAAGGAAGTTATTCTGCCTATTATACATAGGATGATAGGTTTCTCTATTTTCACTTATTGTTTACTATACTAGTTTGAATCTGCTTCAAATTGTGTTCTGATTATTTATTTTGATCTTCATTTTGCAAAGATTGTAAGCTAAGTAACAGAATATGCCTAGAACCAATGTCATTTAAACACTGGTAGTGACAAAATTCTTAGTAATTTCTTTCTCTTTTCCTTATTTGAGATCCCATAAAGACTGCCCAAGGGTCTCTCTCACTGAAGGCATACAGACTGACTCCTAAACTGATGGAAGTTTGTAAAGAGAAGGATTTTTCCCCTGAAGCGTAAGTGTTTGGGGGCCTATAAGGCATATGGTAAATGACTGGGTGTTTTTCTTTTAAGATTTTTACTTTGCCACATTTATTGAAAGCTCAGTGATGCTGTGGTAATGCTTTTGCCATGTGGACGGTGGACGTTTTCTGCATGGCCAAGTGCCACTTGATTTCTCCGTTTCCATGTTTGAACTATTCTTTATGGATTGTCTCATCTGTTCTCACCAAGAGTGAATTCAGTTAGAGTGGGAATTAATTAGCTACTGGATTTAAAGGAATAAATGATTAAATAAAGGGAGATGATATGAATGATCACAGATTGTAAACCCTGTCAGTATGGTTGTGAACTGTGTCTTATTTTCTGAGCCCCTGTTTCGTGGTGGGTATAAACGTTTTAAGGATTCCATAAGGAATGTGGCTTCCTGGAAATTTTATGAGTGACAGGTATGCAGAGAATTAATCAATAAAGCTGTTTTGTAGTCCTACACAATGGCATTGAAATGTTTACATTAAAAATTTAAAGAAATACTCAGGATTAATTTTCTGTTCATTATAGGAATTTTATTTCTCGTTAAAGTTAGTGGCTTTGACTTCATGTAAGACAGACAGTTCATTGCTAATTTCCCATTTAGCTCCTAAAGAAATTAAGATGCAAAGAATTTAAAAAGGAAAGCTAGCTCGTGAAGAATTTCTGGGTATGGTAGTTATAACTAGACTGGGAGAAGTTGCATCGTTGCTGCATTCTGAACCATTGAATGCGGAACACCCTGTGAGTGTCCTGAGTTACTCAGTAGGCTTTTAAAATGAACTTTCCAAGAACTTGAATGTTTCTCTTTTCTAGCTATTTATTTTAAAGGTTTAGATATAGATTATATAGTATAACTTTCTATGGGCTTTACATTTTAGTATCAATGAAATTTAAAAGATACCTGATTACAAAGAAAGAATAGTTTCTTTTGCCAAGAATCTTATTTTCTAGGCTTATAGTTCACACTTGGATCATTTTCAGAGTTATTCAAATCACTAGACTTATTCTTGACTGTAAAACTCATCCTCTCCCTTTTTTAGAGGTACTAATGAAACAAAGATCCCGGAGAAGGCTTGTAATGAGGGGAAATGTATGAAATAGTCAATTTATCATTTACTTCTGACCACCAGACTAAAGTATTTTTAACATACTTCACAGATTGAAAAAGGGAAGTATCACCTTTGAGCACATGTTTGAAGAAGTGCCGATCGTAATTAAAAATTCACATCTGATCAACGTCCTAATGTGGGAGCTTGAGAAGAAGTCAGCTGTGGCAGATAAACATGAATTGCTCAGTCTTGCTAGCAGGTAAGTGGCCCTGCCTAATGAAAAGTCCCTTTTTATCATTTTCTGCAAGATTCTTTTACTTAGACTTTAACCTATGAAACAAGAAAAAAACTACTTAAGCACATTTTGAGGTTACTAAGACATATGTAATAACATGTAGTACTTGTCCTGCCCTGCTAAGAGTCTAGGAAAAACGCCAAACTGATAAAGTAGAACAGTGTTTGAATACTAATTAGCTCCTATTCTAAGAACCCTCTGCCGCCTTTGCTGGGCCATTTTTGCCCTGATAAGGTAAATGCCATGAAGGAGGGGTTTTTTATTTGACTCATCTTTATTTATTGTACACTGTCCTTAGAGGCTGATGGTATTATGTCCAGACATGTAATAATGCTCGGAAGAAAAACAAAAATACTTTTATTTTACCTGTGGCACTTGCTTTTGTTCAGAAGCGGACTTTATTAGTAGAAAGCTTCCAATTAGAATTTTCTGGACCTGGCACTAGCTTTTGCTGTCCGAGACAGTGGTGACATAATTTCCTCCGCTGTGACTGCTTTGGGCTATCTAGTTGCTAAGATATTATTTATTATATTGGTAAATGCTGACTGAAATGTTTCCAAAACAAATTGTTTTCCTTATGGAATTAACGTGCTTTTTCCCCTCACTTTTATCTCTTAATAGAAAAATGAACGGAGTCATGTATATAACTCTTCTTCTGTGCCCTTTAAGCTTGATTACCAGTGATTGTTTTGTGGTGGGAGAAAGCTAACAGCAGACCCATAGAATGAAAATGAATGGACAGAGTAGATAATTAATCAATGTGCATTGTTGAGTGGCTAAAAGAAACACAGTGGTTTTCTTAATCTACCAGTTTGGAAGGGACGCTCAGTTATTTATCAGATTTCCAGTTACCCAGGTAGAAGCTTGTCCGACAGAACAATAAAAGATTCTTCACTATAAGATAAGTGGGTTAGATGCAGGAGGACCAGAGAGCTCACCGTGGGTTTCCAGGCTCTGGGATGGGTAGAGCTGTGGTCAAAGTGCCACCTTTCATCGCAGAGGCCACTAGAAAGTCTTTGCAGGGGACGGAGATGGAAACAGTGGAAAGGAGTGCTGAGCGAGACAGCCAGGTTGTGAGCCTGATTTGGCACTGAAGAGTGTACTGTTTGACTGCAAACATATATTCATACTAGTCCTTTAATTTGTCTCTTTTAGAAGGTCACATTTTTCTTTATTGCTTTTACAAACGCACTCGGCACACCTGTATTTAAAGCTTTGAGCTAAGAGCCTTTTTCAGCATGCAAGGTTACAATTTGATGAATTAAGTATATAGTTATATAGTAATTTTAAATTTACTACGTGAAAGCTTTTGCTTATATAATTTATGTCTTCACCTCTCCCCAAGCTTCCTTTATTGAGCATACAAAACACATATAGCCCTTCTGTGCTTTAACAGTACCAGCGGGCTGGACTGTAGTGTCTCTTTCTCCAAAGCTTCAGTAGTAATAGCCAAAAAGGAAAATGTTCCCAGTCGGCCATAGCTACTACAGTCTACACAAATATTTTGTTGAAGTTTTTGTTTTCTGTATTTTATGTGAAATAGGAAAAGCGGGCCTTTGCTTTCCATATTAAGTTATTTAAAGGGTAAATTGGTGTGCCCGTTGGGAGAAGGAACACAAAGTACCCTTGAAGCAGTGGACTGTTACCTTGACCCAAATTGATAACACTATTTTGAAAGCTTTGTTCACCACACATTTTAATTTATAACATTAATAGCATGATGATGGTAGTCAGGCCAGTTGCCATAAATTTTTTCTAAGAAACTACATCAGAAATCACTTTTAAGCAGTTCCTCAAACATTTTGCTTGGTCTTACTTTTCACAACCTACGTGTGGATACCAGTTCTTTGATTTACCTGATAAATTTGTTCACTGCTATGAATAAAACATACTACATTTCCTTTCATTTAGAAAAGTTCTAATTTTTAATTTTTATTAGATGAGTATTCAACAATGGTTATTTAATAACAGCCTTTATTAATATTTTAAAAATGTGTGTGACAAGCAAGCCTTTACACAGATGAAAAAACAATTGTTTTTATTTCCTCTTTAAAAAGGAAAACAGGGTGAGCGTCATACGTTAGGGTAATAGGAATTAGTCGCTACCTTAGCCAGAGCCGGCTTATCTCCGCATGTCTTGGTTGACATCTGTTTAAGTTGCCTGTTTTCAGTTCTTTGTTTCCTTGGCAATAAAAGAAAAGGCTATTTTATTGAAACTCCTAACAGTAACTCCCTGTTTCAGTATTCTCGTTGAACTGGTACTGAAAAGATTCCCATAAAATTGCCTTTGTTAATGGACCTGTGATTTCCTGGTATCTGTGAAATAGTTATGTATTACTGTTAATTCCTTATGCCTTATGTGGCCTGTTGTGCAGATTTTTGAGTACTTCTTATTGGATAGATTTCTTATAGTTATATAAATGTTATGAAATATTTTAAGTCCACCTATCCATGCTTGTGTTCTTTCACTATAATTACATATACCTACAATACGTCATATTAGCACTTTACATGAAACATTTTTCGGTGGACAGGGACGGTTTATTCTCGTCGTGCCTTTCTCACTGCTAAAATCATTAGAGTCGGCCTCCAAGATTTAATCTGTGGGAACAAATATTAGGTCTTTCTCTGTGTTTGACAGTAACTTGCCTTCATGATTTTTTTCCACTGTCACTGTGTACCCCTTCTCTCCATCCCCCCTCCAGTCACCACTAGAAAATTTTGAAAATGTTCAATTCTTCAGAAAAATTGAAAGACTAATACAGTAAACACCCATAAACCTTTTACCTAGATACAGTAGTTGTGTATCATGCCACATATGTACACTCTCTCTCTCTGTGCATAAAAAAATACATACTTCCCACCCTCCCTGAACCATTTGAAAGTATATTGCAGACATGACTCTTAACCCCCAAATACTTAAACATGCATCTCCTAGAAATAAGGACATTTAAACTTGTTTAAGTCTCCCTCATCTTAAAAAAGCAATCCCAAAAAGAGCATCTTTTTACCTCATGCCATTATTATTCATCTTATTTTGCCTTTTTGTTTCATTTTTTCTTTTCTGTAGTCAAAATTCTTAATAGAATTTTTACATGTCGCAATCTGTGTTTCCTCATTTCTCACTTACCCTCAAAACTTAGTGATCTATTTATTCTGTGTTGTTAGAACACTCCCTAAAGTCACTATATTATCACTGTATTTGTAGACTCTTAAACATTTAATATGTTGATAACCCTTCCTTCCCAGAATACTTTCTTTGGAGCCTGTGAATCGCCAGCTCTTTTGGGTCACTTCTCGTTCCACACAGTGAGCCCTCTTCTGCTGCTCCCTGAGCAGCCGTGTTGCTGGGTCTGTGTGCGTGCCTGAGGGCCTTCACCTGACCTCCGTGTCGTTTGCTACCTTCGGCCCGGGCCTCCTTCTTTCTGCTCTTCATTACTTTCACAGTTTCTTGACTTGCTGCTTTTAACCTTTCCTCTTTCATTTACTAAATGCAAATTGTATGATCATATAACTCCTTTGCTTAAACTTTTTGTCTGGTTCCCCACTGTCCTTGGAGTGGAACCCACAGACTTACAGTCCTGATTTTCAGGAGTCTGCACTGTGACTGTCATCTACCTCTTTGATTTCATTGCCCTTGTATTTTCTCCAGTCATGCCCGTGACAGGTGCTCCGGTGTGTGAACCACGTGCAGTTCTTCCACTCTGCCTTCCATGCCGGTGTCTGAACGTGCTGCCTGGGCCCCTTATCCGCGCTGTCCCTTCCTACCTTCCTCGTCTCCAACTCCTACCTCCGGCTCCTCTTAAAAAACTCAAAATCTGGCTGTCACGTAATCCAGAAAGTCTCATTTGATCTACCAAACTATCTTTCATGTTTCTGTTCTATTATAGCAGTTGCTGTGTTGTATTTATCTATTTACCTTCCTCTCTTCTCAGACTTAAAAGTGAGTTACAAAATTACAGTGGAATAAGATAAACATGCAATAACATTTGATTTGAAAAAAGCACTTGATTCCTAGATAGGTTAAGTCACTGGGCCAAGGTTATGTGGGTTGTGCCAGACCTGAGATTAAAGATAAATTTATTTACACGTACATGTGCACACACACACACACAGAGACACAGACATACCGCTACTATGTTCTTTCTACTATTTAAGAAAGAGCCAAAACTTTCTAATTTTCTTTGTTCCAGATGGAATTCGTGTAGAATCCACATTTAACTGGATATCTTTTCATTCATTCCCAGCATTCCCGGTCAGTCTTCCCTCAGCCCTCCCGTCTGGGCCGCTGAAGCCGATCATTCAGCTGCTCAGGGTGGGAAACGGAGTCACCTTGACGGCTCTCTCGGTTCTGCTTGCTTTTCTCCATAAATGTGTATGTATGTGTCTGGTTTTTAAAAGTAGAGTTAAACTTTATAAAACATAAAATCCACCATTTAAAAAAGGGTGATTCATTGGGTTTCAACATATTCACACTGTCATGCAGCCATTACCACTAATTCCAGAACATTTTCATCACCCCAAACAGAAACCCCACACCCATTAAGCAGTCACTCCTCCCTCCCCCGTCCCCTGGCAGACATTAACTACTTTCTGTCTGTATTGGTTTTCAGTTTGGACATTTTCTATAAATAGACTGTACAGTAAGTGTAGCCTTTTGTATCTGGCTTCTTTCACTTGGTATAACATGTAAGTTTCACACATGTATCAGCACTTCATTGTTTTTATGAGTCAGTAGTATTCTGTTGTGTGGATGTACCACAATTTATTCATTCATCCTTTTAGAGACTTTTGGGATTTTCCCACTTTTTGGCTATTATGAATAATGCAACTAATGACATATATGTCCAAGTTTTTGTGTGAGCGCATGTTTTCATTTCTCTGGAAGTGGAAGCGCTGGGTCATATAGTAACTCTGTGTTTACCTTTTTGAGGAACCACCAACATGTCTTCCACAGCGGCTGCACTGTTTTTTCATTCCCACCATAATATCTGAGCGTTCCAGTTTCTCTACGTCCTTGCCAACACTCCAGATAGACTCTTAACTGATTTCTTGGTTTTTACTCACCAGTCTATTCTCAGCAGAGCAGCCAGAGTGGTCATTTTAAAATTTAAGGCAAAATGTGTCACAAATATGTACAACTCTAGGGCACCATTCACACTGAGGCTGAGGGGTGTCGTTCACACTATCGGTTGTCGGGTGTTGCGCGGTGCAGCTGCTCCTTGTGTGTGCTGGTCTGACCTCCTTAACGTGTTACCGTGCTCTGGCCATGCCAGGCCCCCTCTTTTCATCTGTCTAGCTCCTGCACATGTCAGGATTTGAGCATTCGTGCTCTCTTCCGCCTGGATTACTTTTTGCATGACAGATTCCTTCTGATCCTTTGCTTTCAGCCTGTCATCTCTTTACATCTCTTTTCGACCATACTGTTTGAAGTGTCTCTCTACCTCCCCCTTCCTTCCTCCCTTCCTACCCCTGGTCAGTGGTAGGCTCAGTGAAGATGGAGACCACAAATGTCTCATTCACTGTCATCTCCGTATTTGCTAACACTGAAGCTGGAACATAACAGGTCTTTAGTAATACCTGTTTAAAATGAATGAATGAGTACTATATGTCAGCTAGGTAATTTTCAAGTAAATCTGTGTAGCAGCAGGCTTTACCATAGTTGCAGGAAGAAATCAGTGAATCTGGTTGGTCAGTGCATTAATAAGATGTACATTAGTGATGTGCATTGGCATCACGTTGTAAGAAGGTTTTGGTGATTGAGCTGCAGTAGAAATTTCTGGAGAGGAAAAGAATTGTGAGCAACTGTACTACAGATTCTAGGAAGGGTGAGAGGAAAGGAGCCTTCTTTCTTCATTTGGCTTTGTAGGGTAAGTGCTGGGATGCTCCTTTAGAACCTGCTAGATAGAGAAATCATGTTTGATTATTGCTTCCTTTCTATGGCTATTGATTTAAATGTTCTGGAGCAAAATTTAGAAGAGGGGTCACTAAGGAAAAGGGTTCAGGAGTACTGAGCTTAGGTTAAATTTGGTTGTAAGGAAAATATACATAGTAGCTCTCTCACCAGGTGTGTTTAAAAGTTTGTATCCTGACGTGTATGCTCTGACAATAAGAAATCGAGCTATTTTATATTCTTGTGATCCTAGTTGTAGGTTCAGTATGGAAAGTTTAATAACAAGTTGGCTCAGATCTTTCCTCTACCCCTGCTTTTGTGTGTATATGTGCTCTTGTTCTTTAGCAAAAGGCAGATCAGTTTAATATCCCCGAACTGTTCAGAGCAGTGGCAGAGCTATAACTTTACAGTGACATGTCAGTATATTTATATTTCATATTTACATTTCAGCAATCATTTGGGAAAGAATCTACAGTTGCTGATGGACAGAGTGGATGAAATGAGCCAAGATATAGTTAAATATAACACATACATGAGGAACACAAGTAAACAGCAGCAGCAGAAACACCAGGTTGGTATTATGGATGAATTCAACAAACGATTCATTTCTAAGTACAAGGCTTCAAGGGTCATCTTCAAAATGATCTAAATTATCTTTGAAAAGCATTGACTATTAGCTGGTAACTCTATATCATATTTAACCCTTTTTCCATTTAGAAAAAAAAATGCCGCTCACCGCCAAAGTTCATTTAACATGCATAGGAAATGCTACATTTTCTAGGATTTGACATTTTCAGCAATCAAGAATTACTATATTTGTAAATGGAAATACCACTACTGAAAGCAGAATGCTATAAATAGAATGATGTCATTTGTTTCCGGAGTATCGATACACTAGAGGGACGAGAAAAAAATCGTAAAAGCGAGATACTTTGTGGCAGACTTTGGGGTCAGGTTAGGACTGTGACCTGCAAGTTATCTCGGGGTAAATGCTGCAGCTGGAGTGACACCAGTGAGCATTCTCAGAGCACACGGGAAATGGGTTAAAAAATTATTCTTTGTGTAGTATGCCCCTAACATGTTATTTACAAGTTATACTTAGAAATACCTGTTTTAAAGGGAACGGGTATATTGAGCTCAGAGTGTAATGCCAAGGTTATGCAAATAAGAGTTACATTTATGAAGAAAATCAGAGGCAGAGAGATTCTAGAGTGTCACAGCTCATTTCTTTACTAACTATAATTGGTTTGGTAGTGGCTCATTGCAGCATAGTTAGCAATCTTCAGTTCATTTAAAAAACTGAGCAATTGTGATGAAGAGCAAGCAGTTTTGATAGGAAATAATAGACCGACTGCTGTGAAATAGATAGTATAATACAGATAAAAATGCTAGAATTACCTGACTATTCTCATATGCACATATATACTACTGTGGCCAGTTAACCTTTTCTTTATTAGTGTTGCCTGAAGGCCACGTGATTTTCACAGTTTCTGGAATATTGTTAACATTGCTCTGAAATGTTAACATTTGATTCATAGATAAGTGGATTCCAGAATGTTTACCGGTGAGAGTGTTTGCATGTGACTACTCTACGTACTTAAACTAGGCGGTGTTAACAGTAGAATTCTCAGCACAATGAAGTGGATCAGAGAATATCATATGAAAAAATTTTTCCTCATATTAGTGTTCGTGTATTTAATGAAATGTAAAATACTTTGTTTCTACAATACTTAGAATTGTAAAATACATATAAATCTATAAAGTATCCTTTTTAACTGAAAACATGGTGAAGATGGTGATGGTGAAAAAATCTGTCGAACTGAGAAAAAAACAAAACCCAGCTTGATTGTGTTCTCCTGCTGCTTCTCCCTTTCGTTAAAGCACTCAGCTCAGGGTATCAGATTGAAAATCTGTCATCTATGAGACAATTGGTTCTGGAAATCAATCTTACAGATATTTTCTTAGAATTCTAATATATCATAAAAGTTTTCATTTGATGTTTATTCTTACTTATTAACCCTTTTTAGATTTATCTTCTGTTCTCGCACCCCATAATAAATGTAGGAATTTTTGCAAAGTAAGTTACTTTAGGAAGTACCGTAACTTCTCTTGGTTTCCATAGGACTCCAAGGACTTAACATTTTACTAGCCCATTTGGTTTTTCATTACCTGACCTTTTAAGGTTGTGTGTGGGATATTATTTCCCCTGCTGTTGTGAGCCATCCACAGTTACTAGAATTATGATGATGTTATATTAATATTCTTGTTATTTTGGTCAGTTGGGATGATGTTGAAAGAATTCCCCGATACGGTAGTTCATTACTTAGTTGTTAGAGTTAAGATGAGTCGTACTTGTGATGCTGTCATTGGTACTCCCTTTCACTCACTAATCATGAGCTTCTTTGCTTTTCAAGCATCCCATGTCTCACATAACAATTTTGTTTTCTGAACCCTAAGAGTTATAGACTCTTAGAGCTCAAAGTGACACTAGAGTTTACAACAAAGAAATTTTCTTCTAGTGTTGCCATCTTTAGCCTCTTAGAAGCAAGAGTTTTCAAGGGTTGCCATTTATAAAACTGAGATTAAAATTCAGAGCAACGGGGTTTTACTGGTTGCATAAGTGAGGGAGGTCTTCTTTCCTCTTCGGATAGAGAAGAATAACCAAATCACTTTTTCTCTGAATTTTAGTATCAGCAGCGTCGCCAGCAGGAGAATATGCAGCGCCAGAGCCGAGGGGAGCCCCCGCTTCCTGAGGAGGACCTGTCCAAACTCTTCAAGCCGCTGCAGCCTCCGGCCAGGATGGAGTCTCTGCTCATTGCAGGTAGTCAGTAAGCCAGTGCAGAACAGGGCTGCTCTTCTCCGTTCTTAGAGAGGTTTTAAAATAATCGAATGATGAATTTGAATCTAGCACCTATAATTTCTGAAATTTAAGAAGACCTTAGTCTTTGTAATTTTGAAGGTCCTTTCAGGGCTTCACTCTGTGTTTATCGAAACATTTTTGAGATGGCATTATAAACTTTCAAAAATAGAAAGGTTTTATATGAGTTATCTTTCATGGAAACTAACAAAAAATTTTTACAGTCTCATAATGTGAAAGATCATTTAGCCAAAGCCATTCACTTTTTACAGTTTAGCATAGCACCGAGCCCAGGTCTGTATCTGGGCGTTTGAACTGAATTGCATTTTCTGACTTGAAGAAGAGTATTTCCCTTACTTTGATTTAAGTTGTAGCAACGTGAGTGTGATTCTGGATGGACTTTCTCAGGGGGTGCTCCACACTTAACACCTCCTTTAAGTGGAGGAGAGCATATGTTTTACACTAGGACTTGATTTTAAATATATAACATGCATGCTCTTTTTTAACTAGAAATACTTTATTTCTGTATAAATGCCGTTAAATAGTGTTTGATTCAGCCAGTTGTCTGTGAGACATTTACTAGAGTGAAAATCCTACTCAGGGCTGATCTTCCATAATTTCTCAATTCTATTGATATATTTTTAGGATGGAGAGAAAAATCTAAGTTCCATAAAACTTTCTAGTACACACATGAATTATATTTTGGAAACTGAGACACATTCCTTACTTAAGGTCCAGTGCCAGCAGAATTATACTTCTTATACTTTCAAAACACATGTCCCCACTGCAGCAGATCAGGTCATCAGTGTTAAGACTTAAGGCCAGTGATGGAGTCCTTTCTTCCTGCCGCCGGCCCTCTGCCCACTCCGCCTTGGCTTGGGGGAGGAGCGGCCCCTCCCGTTCCTGAGCGTGCGGACCTGCTCTGCTTGTTCACGTCCAGGGCAGGTCGGGATTCTTTCTACCTGGCTCTGCAGAGTGGGTGCTGCTTTCTCACTCACCATAGTGCACTGTTGGTCCCATCTGCATCCTTAGTACATTTTGACTAGCAGCTAATATGTACTTAATTGCCGACAGTCTTTTAAAAAGTTATCGGTTTTTTCCCTTTTCCATGGAACCAGAAGTGGAAGATAGCTTAAGAACATAATATTCTTTATTATCCCTGTGGAAAGATAGAATTGATTCTTAGAACCTCTCGACTCAAAACAAAGTACTGGTGATTCTGTATTATGCAGATATTCTTGTTCGACCAGTATTCTAGGTCATTTTATAATTTGTGGAACATTATGACTCTTCTTTCTCACTTTCCCAAATGTACAGGCCAGATTAATACTTACTGCCAGAACATCAAGGAGTTCACTGCCCAAAACTTAGGCAAACTCTTCATGGCCCAGGCGCTTCAAGAATACAACAACTAAGAAAAGGAAATTTCCAGAAAAGGAGTTAACATGGACTCTTGAGATCACATTGGGGCAACTCTTGGAAGAAATATGTTTGCATACTGAAAAGTCTTTTTAGCCAATAATAAAGTATAAATAAAACAATCTTGCCTACTCGCTCATTTGGTTTTAGACATATTGTATCTAGCTTCTTATTTTTGTTTTTATTATACCTATTAATTTCAAAAAGAGAAAACAGCTTTTACCAAAAGCCTCACGAGGCTCAGACCTGCAGAGCCCGTCACCTTCGCTGCCTCTGGGTTGCCACATTTCGGCCACACAGAACACAGTTCAGTAGCACTTGTTTCTCCTGACCCCAGGAGGTCCTGGCACCCACTGTGGATTCTAGTACTTCATGCCTTTGTCCTGGCCCCAGGACCCCGGCCCCAGGCCCGGAAACACTTGGAGTGCTCCCAGGGGTCCACGTTTTTGTTCCTTCATGTGATGGTTGACCAGTCCTCATGCTTGTAAGCCGTTGGGCATAAGAATTTAAAAAAAAAAAAATTATTTCATCAAAGGACTATATTTTGTATGAAAATGAAATTCTGTGTATATTTTTAAAATTAGGACTTCATGTTTATCTTTTCCATACCATGAAATAAAATTCTGCTAACAGCAGGAAAGAATTGGGAGGACAGTAGTACATTGGAAAAAAAGGATCAATAATTTTGTATTTGAAAGGTTATCAAAGATCCTGCTATTTATGTAATGCCAAAATTAGTGACAGGTGCCTGCTGGTGGAGGTGTGCTGTGAGACTCACACGGTGATTTTCACCCTGAAGACACACCTCCTAGGAGGATAATCAGAAGGAACGGATAAACGATAAGGAGGGACAGAAGTCTTTTCAGCAATATTGTTTGTGAGGCACCACTGGGCCTCGGGGATCAGGCAACGGGAGTGGAACCTGGCTCTTGTCCCTTTAGTGTGTCCTTAGGCTAGATGCTCGACCTCACTGAGCTCACCTTTAACCCTGTGGGGTGAGCGTGAGTGTTGAAGAAGTTCTTCAGTTAGGATAAAGCACACAGAACAGTGCTTGGTACCTGGCAAGCGTTCAGTAGGTAATGGGAGGCGGACACTAGGCTATTCAGAGTTTGAGGTTGTTAGCAGATTTTTGCTTTTTAAAAGCTCAGATCACTGATCATTCTGGGGTGCAAGCACTTGCTCACACATGTAAGTATTTTTCTAGGATAATTCCTAGAAGTAGACTTACTGGGCAAAGGGTATATAAAATTCTAAGGCTTTATACCTATATTGCCAAATTGCCTTCAAGAAAGGTTATACTGGTTTACACTCCCGCTCTCAGCGATTTCTTCCTTGAGTCAGCTTGTTTGGCTATGGCGTCGGCAGAGGAGTACACTGATAAACAGTGGCCCCGGGCTCTGCCCCTGTGGATTGTGTGCTCTGTGGCTTCATTTCCCTGTGTTCTAATGGCCTAGATTTGGAATTTTATTGTGGAGCTGAACAAAGCACCCTTGAAGTAGCAAAGAACAAAACGAAGGAAAAGCAGTTCAAACAGAAGCTTAATTACTGTTTTCCTCATGGTGTAAGATTAACAATTCAATTATATTTTTTAAAGGTGTGATTTTTGTGTGTGTAAATTCCATATGACTGTTTAGATACCCATAACTCAGAGTTAATACTTGAGTATACACGCTTAATGGAAGGTATCGTTAATTTTTGAGTTAAGAATTACAGTGGTGGGAAAAAAAATGTTTAGGAAAACATGTCAATGGAAATTAAATCTCCACAGTATGTAGTGTTAGGGAATAGCTTCTGTTCTGCATTTGATTTGAGTGCTATATTCTGACATTTTTCAGGAACAAATACATGTGGTTCATCTTCTATAAATATTTGCAGTTTCTTCAAGTTAAAATGAGAAAAGCTCATAAACTCAGTATCAGGTCTAATAAATCATTCACTTACCCAAGAATAAAAAAGAGAAGTCTAGCATGTTCATCTAATGGAAAATTAAATGTGAACCAAGGAAGTAAAAACATTTGCCATTAACCCCACAATCATTGATAACATCTTATAAGGTTTTAGGAAACATAATGTTTTTGTTTATTAAAAATACCTTTTTCTTTTAATATTGAAGTAAAGTAAAAACTTTTTTCTCCATTTTTGGAAGCTTGGAAATTGAGATGTGCTTATCTAATATTAACCTAATTGATGGTTTACAATATATAAATATTTCATATTTAGTTTCTTCTAAAGTGTTACTACATTGTTTACATTAAAGAAAACCTACCATCACCTTCGCTTTCAAGTCATGCTGGCATTGAACTCTGGTGTGAATATCAGAATGTTATGAAATAATTTTTTCTTTGAGTTATAAACTCCATTTTTGTAGTAAACAGTTCTCATTCAAATTACATATATAATGTACCGTCGATGATTTTCCTTTCTGTTCTCACTGGGCATCTTTTGCTGTCATAGAAATGGAACAAGGGTGCTTAAAGGGTTAATGCTAATGGGAGGGAGGTCAACCCAAATAGCTGTAGGGCTTATTTTAGCAAATGGCTGGAGTGCCCCTCTGTAGAAAGTGTGATCAGATTGTCGGTGCCTTGGAGAGTGCTCTGGTCCATTTCCAAGTGAGGATCCCTTATCTGAAATGTGTGGAAGGGGTGATACTGGTTAGAAGGTAAATAATGAAGGGAAGGATGAAGATCTCGGCCTACTAAATTATATACAAAGATGAGAGAAAAGCAGTGGATGGTTTCTGCATCCCATAGCCTAAGACCACACAGTGGAGGAATTAGAACCTGCTTCTTGGGTGGCGACTCCAGAGGATCCTCTGGAGCTTCTTTGGTTGGATTGGAACAGGGGTTGGTCTAACTCCATGTTACTAGAGACGGAGTGGGGGGATGGGGAGCCAGGGCTACTGGGAAGGTAGTTTGCTGGAGCAAACAGCTGTGCCCTAATACACTCATTGCCTTGAGCATTCTTTTTACATAGATGACACTCTGCAATGCACTTTATGCCTGCTTGATTCCACAGCTACTGGCAAGAATGGCTAGTACTGAAGCCTCAATAGTGATTCTAGGGATACTGTTCATGGATGCAGAAATGGTTTCTAAAGACTGCCTCCCACATTGGAGAGTGTGGACCATTTTGTAGGGGTTCGATCTGCCCTAGATATTTCTTTGTCTTGAGTGCCTGTGTCCTCCTTGTTCTCAGAGGCTGTTAAATACCTTCTATCAATCATATAATCCGTTTATTAGAGTCACAGTTTGATTCTAGGATATTGATGTTGAGGTCAGTTGCATTTTCTTGCAACTGAGGCATCCATTTTCAGTCCTTTCATTGAATCAATGGCAAGTGGTCTACCAAAGTTTGGATGCAGCCTGAGAATCTTACTAACTTAGGTATTCCCTGGAACTGATGAGTTTGAGGGGTTAGTAGATGGGGTACTGAATCTATGTTTCCTCTAAGACTTGTTGGAAGTTCTTTTTAATAGGTTGCAGATATATATTTAGTTTCTTTCCATATGTATCCTCCTCCCCTCTCCTGAAAAGTGTAAGAAAATTCTGATCCACTGATGCTGTACTATAAAGAAAGGTGTAAAGATGACTTTCTCTTTTTTCAATCCAAAAATTACTGGTTTTACATTTGGACAGAAGTGAAGGACTCTATCACTTCTTCAGACCCTTAACAGCGCAGGGTGGCTCATTTCCAAGTGTCCTTATTTAAAGTTGAGTTGATCGCAGTAGGAAAATATTATTATTATTATTGCTCCTGGCATTTGTGTCAACCTCAAGACAAACTCAGGTGTCACTTCTGTTCCTTCGGTAATATCTTTTCTCACTGACCCTTCTCCGGGGCACAGCCATTTCTGGCATCTTCCGTCTCTTTTTGTGGACATGGAGGCAAAGGATTTGTTTAACTTTCAGCAGTGTTTACTGCTTCTGACGGTAAATGGTCCTTGCCTTTCCTTCTTGGACCGTAGTCTCTCTTGCCAATATTTTACTTTGTATGTATTGGAGACAGTTCTTATTTTGTCAGATCCCCTGGGTAATCTATCCCCACCTTTGTTTATCTTGTCATTTGGCTTTCACTAGCTTAACTCATTCCTAGATTCCATCTGCTTTGATTCTTTAGTTTTGGTTCTTGCCCTTCTCCATTTTGAGATTTTAAAATTGCATTTCATTTTTTAAAATAGTCACAAAGATTTTTATTTTTCCCTGATCTAATCATGTATCTCCAAATGTCATAATTCTCCAATCAGACGGCAAGTGTCCCAACAACCTCATCTCCTAGATCACAATGGTGAGGGTTTATTTTTCTCTGATGCGTGCAGCTCCCATTATTCCTAATGAAAGGTCTTCATGTGCATTAGGGGGAAACTAGGCCTCTAATGAGATACAGAGAGGAATTGCAGCTGATGATTTCCACTTCTAGCCCACTGTACTATAACAGAAATGCACTCTGAGGAGGCAATGGGCCAAAGAAATACAAAATGCATGTGCCGCCTACATAAAATATCTAATCTGGTCTAATGGATGGGTGGCATTTTTTTTTAGCCTGTAGTCTCTGATATTCTGTACCTGCCAAGGGGGACCTCTATTATGGAGACGAAAGACTCTGATACTTGGAGAAGAAAGTGAATAGACGACATTGCATTTGAAACAGCTTTTAAAAACGATCTCCTACATCGTTATCTTACAGTTCACGAAGTTCTATATTTTCTCGTTTGGAATGGGGAGGGGGGTACAAATGTGCTGTGAAGCCAGTGTGCTTGGTGCTGAGAATACTAAAGGAATGAGAATTACTGCTCAGGGATGATGAAACCAAACCTCAGAAAGGTTGTGATTGACCCAAGCTAATGCTCCTAGGTAGCAAGACAGAAGCCAGAGTTGAGGTCTTGAGTTCTCTGACCATACTTGGCACAACCTCCCTTTCCAACTGGAAATGGTTCTTGTTTCACGATAGCTTCCTATTTATAGTGTGATATCTTCACTTCTGCGGTAAACCATTCTCTCCTCTCCCCCCTGCCAATTTTAGGGAATTGCTTCTCTTCCTGATTCACCCACCCACTAAATTCATAGGATCCCAGTGGTGAGATCCCAGTGCCTATGCTCATCATTGGATCATGGTGGACACCTCTCCCGATCAGTAACCCTTCTCTGATCAACAAGAATTGAGATTAAGGGATTCCGTTGTCCATTTGGGCTCATTTCCTGAGAACTTCCAACCTCTTGTTAACCATTTTGTAACACAGGGCTGAGTAGCCGAGCAGAGTATAGGGGAAGAAGCAGGAGCAGATCTGAAAGAATGCTTCCCGGTCCCTAACACTTGGATTCTCTGTTGTCTGTCATTTGGAGGCCTGTTTGCATTCCTGCCCTTGAGTCTCGAAAACATATTTGAATCTTCTCAACACTGCCTTTTTTTTTTCCTTCAGCAACTTTGACTTGATTTCTGTTGCTTTCAACCTCAAAAAATACCTAACCCAACTTACATATATGCCAAGGTTTATATGCTATTGGGCCTCAGTAGATTTGAGAAGGTGCAGCCCTAGGAGGCGATAGGAGAATAAAAGTTACTTTGCAAATATGTTAATAGATTTTAGAGCAGGAGGGGACCTAGCCTGATCTCTTGGCCACTGTCATCACAGATATGGAAACAGGCACTAACTATTTAACTATTGTTTGCAAAATAGCCTGGCTCGTTCACCTTTCTTTTGTATTATCCCGTGTCTCAGCATTTCTTAAAAGAGCTTGAACGTTGCCCCTTATACTCTGAGCCTTTTGTTTGTGAGATGCTGTCTGATGCACTGTGCAGTTAAGGTGTATTCTCTGCAGCATTTGGAGCACAAAGGTTGTACACTCACAAGAAGGAACAAGGAGTTAAGGGCTAATGAAAAACCCCTTGCGTCTCCCTGTCACCCTGATTGCTCCAGCTGGGACGTGGATGGAAGAGGTGAGCTTTTGCTGTTTTGCTAGAGATTGGTGGTGTAAACAGGTGGTGGGGTAGTCTAAATTTGGTCTGAGATGAAAACATTTCAAGCAAAATTAAGCTAGATTCTTTTGACAGTGAAGTTATTTCTTTAGAGATGCAGATGTCAGTTTTATTAAAGTACAAATCAGCATTGGAAAAAATACTGATGGTGTGTGTTTGTGTGTGTGTGTGTTTCAGAGCTACAGACCTGATAAGACACTTTGGAAAGCTCTTAATGCACCTTTGTCTCTGCCTCCTGAACTTGCAGTGAATGGTGTGAGGAGTCCATTCCCTCCCACTCGCAAACTTAGGGAAGTAAGAAGGGAACCGTAGCAATTTGTTAGCAACAAAGACATTTGCATTTGTGATGTTCATGTCATTCTGTTCATGCTTCTGTGAATTCACAAATGTACAGAAACTCAGAAATCATCTGGGGTAAGAGAGGGAAAAAGGGAAGGTGTTGATTTTCCGTTTTGATGAAGGCCTGATGTGGCAGATCTCAAATGACAGTCTCCCGTCTTGTATCAACGGACTGTAGCAATTATTGGGTGCTATGCTGGAAGCAGCTAGAGGCTGGCCATGCAAATCCTCCGTGGACTCTGAGAATGTGTTAGCAGTAAACCATTGCTCCTGATTTAAAGGACACGGACAAAAAGATGATTTTCTCCCGATGCCCTTATGTACTAGATGCTTACCTCTCATTACCTCTAGGAAGAAAAGCCAGCTAGCTAACAGAAAAGGGCAGCATTTGTCCTTAAAAAGAGTGGAGTGTTGCTTACCCTGTCAGTTCAGCACTTGAGTGTCTATGTGGAAATTGGCAAGTGGATTTTAGCTTCGCAAATGGAGCATCACTGTGGGATGGAAGTGGAATCACAGACTTAAGCTTTCAAAATGATGATCCTTGTGGGTTTTCCTCTGTGCTGTATTAACGTTAGAGCACCTTCTGGCGGTTCCCTTGGGGCTGTGGTTCTCTTAAGTATAGCCCCTGAAGGAGCATCCCCTGTGAGCTTGTCAGAAATGCAAATTCTCAGGCCTCAAATGAGCCTTAACCAAATTAGGAGCTTGGAGGGTATAGCCCAGCCACCTGTGCTTAAACAAGCGCCCCAGGTAATTTTGATGCTCGCTAACATTTGCTCTGGAACAGTGGTTCCTGAATCTGGCCCTGTGTCATTATCGCTTGGGGAGTTTTAAAAACTCAAGTCTGAAATAAGACCTGGAAAACTTTTTAAAAACATTTTTTTCTAACCCTTTTCCACTTAGAAAAAAAAGTGCAGCTCACATAGGAAACTGTATCTTCTAAGACTTAACATTTTCAGCAAACTACTAAAAATAGAATGCTATAAATAGAATGATGTCATTTGTTTCCAAAGACTATGGATATACTAGAGCAATGCAAAAATAATAAAAGTGAGGTATTTCATGGCAAACTTTTGAGGTAAGTTTAGGACTGTAATCTATGCATTATCTTGGGACAAATGGGAAAACAGTTTTAAGTGGATGATTTGAGGAGACATAATGCAATAAATTATTTTAAAGTAGCCCTGTCTAACAGAGTAATAGGTAGTCATGTCAGGTCATGGAGAAGGGAAGGGATTCCAAGCAGCAAACAAACCAAAACAAAATAGACAACAAACCCAGGCCTGGAGGAAAGGGGTGGGGCGTGCGAAGCCGAGGTGGGGGAAAAAGGAAGAGGGAGGAAGAAGACAATAACCTGTATAAGGACCCACAGGTCCAGAGAGCCTTGCCTGCAGGTGCCAGAGAAAAGCCTTCCCTTTGAGAGTTGCCAGCATTTCACACCAGGTGCGCAGGGAGCCTGCGACAATGGCAGGGCTTTGTTTACCTGGCTGCTGATTGTAGCGGCCACCTAGAGGAAGAGGTGCTAGGAACTGCAGGGAGGAGGACAGCACCTGTGTGCCACTTCACAGCCTTGCACAGAGCACGGCCTTAGTGACATGACTTCTGTTTTGAAATCTATGTTAAATCCGGTGGTGAGAGAGAGAGAGGAGTTGTGAAAATCTGCCTTCACTCTCAACTCCCCCCTAATTAGGGTCAAGCAGTGATTTAAAAAACAAAACAAAACAAAACAAAACCCAGAAGATTCAGGTACGTACTATTTTTCTAGCAAAAATGTACTTGCTAAACACAAGCCCATAATTTATGGTGAAAAGTGTATTGGTGTTGGAAAAAAATAACCACACTCTTCTGTGTCTTCATAGTCAACCTGATCACATGTAATTATATCTCCAAAATATGACCATTACATCTTTTGAGCGATTTCTTGTATATTTGAGCACCACTCATAGAGTGTTACACCAGAGCATGAAAGATATTCAGCATCAGGGAAGGGATTTCTTCTTGAGCACCTTTATAAAATTGGCAGGGAGAAGCGCATTTTTAGCAAAGCGCAAAGTCTGGCGAGAATTGGTTCAGAGCGGAGATGGGCTGTCGGGAAGGCCTGTCTGCATACCTGGACGCCATGGAGACCAATCATTGGAAGCCTTCAGAATGGAGTTCTCAACTTTCTTGCTGCCAATAGCCCTTTCTTCCTCTCAAATTAAACTTTTTGTTTTTTTTTTTTTTTTAATAAAAGCATATAGAAATTTAGATTTAATTTGTTACAGCTTGCATTTAAAACTCTGGAAAAATGAGAAGTAATTGGAAGATACCAGTAGCAGCTGCCTAACCAGTTGTTTTAAAATATGGCCGTAAAATATTAAACTTGAGGCTTGCTATTTTTGTACATGGATGTCTGTCATTGGTTATGATAGATTTCTAACCTCCTTACCAAGTTAATATTTTAGGAGGGGGCAAGGGAGAACGCTTATGATAAGTTATGGACTTACATTACTCCTGAAGAAAATTGACAATAAATGAGGCCCTGACTGTAAACTTTACATGTAGTAGCAATTATTCTCTTTTGCGGGGGTGGGGGTAGAGAGGGAACAAACAGCTAAGCATATACCATGTTGCTCAATTGACCTGGACTAAAAGTCAGTCTTGGATTCTGGATACTACTACCATTGGAAAAAAAGCCTGCAACTGATTGGTACATCAGTCCTGAAAAGAATTTAGACTCTGAAGGAGAGTGAACAGTTTTGATGGAAGATGCAGCTTATTTGCTTTAGAAATGGGAGGTATGGAATGGCTAAAGTGTATTAGATGCACATCCCACGCCACACAAGGCTGGAGCTTCATTATTCCTGTAAATGGAATTAGCCCGCAGCAACGGCATGAGCTATTCAGGTTATTTTAGTGGAAACGGAGTTCCATTTGCCCATGGAGCCAGGTACGGCGTGTCTCAAATTGGGCCTGCCCAAAGCAGGTGTGTGGGCATTCTGAGGAGGCAAATGGGACCGGGGAAGGCAGGGCCTGTGAAAGGTTGCAGGCCTCTTTACGGAGATGGAGGGAGTGGAGGGCTTTCCCAAAATATTTTTAAGGAAGACTAGTTTCATGTGGTATTCGTAGATACTACTTGGGGGAAAAAACT
Organism: Eidolon dupreanum; assembly: GCA_028627145.1. NCBI lineage: Eukaryota > Metazoa > Chordata > Mammalia > Chiroptera > Pteropodidae > Eidolon > Eidolon dupreanum. Next base: position 12,655,925 of record CM053511.1, read on the forward strand.
CCATACCTTTCTGGTGAAATAAATTTGAGAAAAGCTTACTTAAATAGCATTAGATTGGATTCTTCAAGGGTCACACTACCTTTAATACACAAAGTGTAAAGTTTTAAAACGAAGCAGTCCAGCCAGTGCCTGCCCTTGGCACAGAGGTGGTTAGTATCTGAGCGCTTTCACGTAACTGAGAGCCCACGGGCCAGTTGCTTCTGTTTTCCCATTTTTTTAAGTGAAGGTAATAGGATTAGCTTGATCTACATGGAATTGCCAGTGTTTAACTTACAAAAAAATTTCAACTTCATATGGTTCCTCCCAATTCTGTTAGCACATTATGCACATGTGTCATAATGCACACCTCACAGGTCTGTTAGGAGAATTAAATAAGACAAGGTGGACAAAGCTCTTTGTGCTCACGGTAGCCAGCATTCAGGACCTGGCAGTTAGTTGGCTGTGCAGGCTGTATGACCAAAACAATGCGATCTCTAGCTGTAGATTCAGGACTGATACAGGATTCCAAGTGAGGCCGCTAGAGAGCAGAGGTCGGCAAGCTTTTTTCTGTAAAGGGCTAGATAGTAAGTATTTTGTGTGCTGTGTGGTTTCTATGGCCACTATTCAACTCTGCTGCTGTAGTGGGAAAGCAGCCATAGACAATATGTAAAGGAATGGGTGTGGCTGTGTGCCAATAAAACTTTATTTACAAAACTCAGGCGATGGTCTGTGTTGTACCCCACCCCTCCCCGCTATAGTTTTTTGACCCTTTAGACAAAGAAAAGCAGCGAGTGGTAAAGATAAGAAGACTGAATTGGGTGTTTGGAGACCCAGGTTTTGTTTCCAGATCTGCCACTTACTCTGTCAAGTTGACTTCTTTGAGCCCAAACTGGTCTATCAAGTGGCTGAGTATTTTCTGTCCTAATAATCTCATGAACTGAGGACAACATAGAAAAAGCTGCAAAATAGAGTATTATTTTCTTAGGGCTAGTTGTACCTGTTCGTTTCTTCATTCATTCAACAACTTCCCTTTTAGCATCCCCTATGAATCAGTACTTTGGTGAAGTGGTGAATAAGACAGATATTGCCCTTATCCGTATGGCGCATACATTCTCTTGGGGGTGTTTGCTTTTAGAGTGTTGTTATATGATTTAAGTGGAAAGTGATACTTTAGGAATTATTGATTCCTCTACCTTTGACAGAAAACTCTTTGTCCTGAGTAGAATAGAGCAAGGTAAACGAGAAGGCGATTTCTTTAAATATAACCTAGTCTAGAGGAGAAGAGATGACTTTTCCCGAGATACTTACTGCGTAGGATTTAGGATGCAGTCAGGCTCGGTGGGTATTTGAGCTTTTGCTGCAGTCTTGTGTGTAAGAATACTATATTCTGTTTATACAGCAGACTCTGCTTCCAGACACAGATGTTTCCGGCACCTGGTTAATTTATCCAGGAAAGTCCAATGCTCATTAAGACTCCCAAGTCCCAGAGGTAAGTTTTATGGGTGGGGAAACTGAGGTACTGCAATTGGTTATGGGATTGGCTCAGATCACAGCTCTCTGGACGTAGGACTCTGGCCAACGCAACTGGCAAGCCGTAGGAATGAGACCAGGGTCCCCCTCCCTGGGACTACCTGACTCTCAAGAGCGGCTCAAACTTCTCAGACCCCTGACTCCAATTAGGCTTAAGAAGTATTAGAGGGACTTGGGATCCTGCTGGGAGAGAACCCGTTTTGACAAAGGAGAGGCTTGAATCAGGAAACCAGATGCTGCTTCAGGGCGAAAGAACTTTTGGCAGCATCCCGGGGAGTCGGAAGGCTGCGGTGTGTCAGGAGACAAGCAGGACAGTCTGGAAATGGGGTCTCTCTTCCTTTCCTGAGCTGTTTCTTCTGTCCCTGGAGTGGCCCATATTGAGGTTGTCTCTCAGTGGAGAAATATCTTGGAACCAAAATGGATTCCTGTCTGGATGGTTGTGATGTCATTTCTCACTTTCGGTTTTACTAAGCATGTCCAGAGTTGGAACAAAACATCTTGTCCCTTCACCCCAGTCTATGGCAGTTGTCCCCAGTCGGGAAGGCAGAGCAGAACCTCCCAAAGTAGCCCCAGTGGGTTTCAAGGAATAGAAGTGTTAGGTTTAGTTCGACTAAGCTTGTCTAATATTATGGTTTCATTTCCCATTTCGGAGAATGGAAAAGAACCTGTTGGCTTTGAAATTCGCCCATCTTGGCATTTGCCAAAAGTGAACTACCAAGAGTAAGGCTCAATCAGATTTTCTTGACCACTTGGGATAACCAATCATTCTAAAGATTGTTGGGAGACCAGAAGATTTTAATGTTTATCAAAAGAAGATTCTAATATTTATCTAAAGAAGAAAGAGGGAGACCGAAATAAAAATAGACTCTTCACTAGCTGCCTGGCTGAAACGAGCAGCCCAGAGCAGGGGATTCTGGACACATAGTCACAGTGTCGATGTGAAGACTAAAGATAATAAAGTGCCACGTCTTTGAAAGGAGTGAACGCCGGCTTTCACAGGGGCAAGTGGGCTTTGCACTGTGTCTGGCAAGCCCACTGGTTTGGAGTTTGCCAGGACTGGGGAGAGGAGAGAGGCCAGTGCAGGAGCAAATCTATCGCTAGGACCTCAGGTCCTGGAAGCTTGACTCCTGCAAAGTCCAAGAGAACAGGACCTCACCCATGCAGAATGTGGAGGCTCAATGTAGCACTTGGAAGGGGGTGCAGAATGTCAAAAACTGAACTCATATTTACATACAATAGTTTTAAGCCCTCAAGGTTTGGGGATTTTTGTCACCACAGCAACACTTAGATTATCCTGATGTGCTAAACCTCAATTTTCTCATCTGTAAAGTGGGAGCGATATCAGCCTGGTACTGCTAGTGTGAGAATTCAATAAATTGTTATTTATAAGTCATGTGGTCAATGCCTAACACAGGGGATCAGCAGAAGGTAGCTATGTCGATGCGGATGTTAGGTGTTGAGAATAGCTGTTTTCTTCAGGTGTCGGTGTGGTCACTCTTGCAGTCCAAGGCTCTGAGTAACGGCACTGGCACGGATTCTGTGGGGCTCGACCTTGGAGTTGGCCCCAGAGGATGGCTTAACTTAGCTCTGATTCACCTACTCTCTCTCTCAACAGGTCTTCACTGTGTCTGCAAGCGTTTATTCATTTTCACGTGTCCGCTGAGCATCTGTTATACACCAGGCCTGGTGCCAGATCCTGGGAACCAGTGGGAAGGAAGCAAGAATTACTGCCTGTATAAGGTCCTTAGAGAAGCAGATGCGTTTCAAGAGACAAAGGGAAGGGAGATGGCGGTGTAAGGAGAGCGCTCAGGGGCCCTGCGAAGGCGAGAGGGCAGGAAGGAGCACTGGGTAGCAAGAGTCGCAGACCGCAGCCGGGTTCTAAGAAGCCTTTGGCCTGGTGGATAGGGAACCCCGGGTGTGCATAGCCTTTCGGGCGCCACATCTGGCGGCCGTGGCCCACATTCTGTGCTGTCCATGGTCGGTGGCTGGGAATCGCCCATGGGAGGCGAGGCCATGGGATGGTGCGATGGGTGACGCAGAGCGCAGCAGCCCCGCTGGCTGCCGCTTACCCTCCCTGCAGCGGGCGGCGCGCCGGGGCGGCGCAGGGCGGCCGCACCGCGGCCTTCGCGGAGTCCGCAGTCTGCAGCGGGAGGCGGGCGCCAGGGCCGCGGGGAAGTACCGTGGAGGAGGCCACCAGGTGGCGGTGCAGAGTGCTTGCTCTTAGGAAGGGTTGAGGCGCCTTCCTGGAAGAAGGGGTTTCCTGGGGCTGAGGTTGGAAAGGCAAATAAGAGTTGGCTAGTGAAGAGGGGCTGGACAAATATTCTAGAAAGGATACTCTGGAATCTGGGCGACAGGGAACCTGGGTGAAAGAGAGAGGGGGGAGGGGGAGAGGGAGAGGGAGGGAGAGGGAGATAGCAGAGTCGATATCTGACAAATTGTCATAGGAATTCTGGGGGCTTAAGGAAGGATCATTTCTCTTCTTTCATAATGTTCTTTTTCCTTGGGATTCCAGGGTTGCTTCCCCGTACCCCCCCCCCCCCAATGAAAAAGAACTTCCCCTCAAGTGTACAGTCTGAGACCCAATTGAGCCCTTCTACATAAAATATCAAAGAAGTGGATTCACCTGCTCCTGAGGTACATTGGGACGTGATGGCCTTATTGATGAAGACTTTAGCAGTCATTGATACTGAAGGCCTCTCAGTGTTCAGGAGCCGTCCCAATCATCCCCACTGTATTTAATGAGATGATGAAATGCTGAAACAGGTTAGAAAATTAGTCCTGTGAGTGTATCTCTAGGACACAATATGTCACTTTAATGTTTGGAGACTGACAGCAGGAGTCTAACCATGAGGCAGACGGCATCCTGTCCACCTGAACCCCACCGCCTCCCAGCCATGCGCCCTGCTGGGTCCTCGGTGTGTGCGTGCCTCTGTGCAGGTCACAGTGGGGATGACAGAGCATGGCTCGTGTGCACCGACAGGCAGATTCGTGCAGGTGTCAGTGCTGAGTGAGAGGGGACAGGAGAGACAGATCTCAATTTCCTCAGCCCTTCTCTGAAATCCATGCCTCTCCTTAAACACTAGGACCTTAGCTGATTTCTAACATAGGCCAGTGTCCTTAAAACCTGTTCCCTGTCACCTCACCACCCCAGCCGGCCCCTCTGACCTGGATAAGCAAAGACACCTGTCACAGAGCATCTCAAATGATCCCTGGCCTCTTGGGACAGGCGGTCTCGCCCCACCTTGAGCTCTGACATTGTTTTCATTTAGTTCCCCTGCTCTATTGGAGACTGTTGCCATTTCCTCTTCTGCCTTAAACATATGCATGAATCTCAGTGGCTGTCTCTTGGAAGAGAATAGCAGTTTAAATATTACTTAAAAGAAATCAGTTCTGTGTGATGAAGCATTCAATTCTGTTTTCTGCCCGTCTGTGCACCTGAGGAATGATTCTTATTAGATTAGAATGTGTTTTCGTCTGTATTAGCATCGGGTGTTTTATCTACTCTTTCTGGAGCGAGGGGTGCTCCCGCCCACACACCCTCCGTAGCTCATTTCCAAGTCTGTGCATCTCGCTGTGCATCTGCTGTTGCTCTACCCAGGCCTGAGTAGCCGCTGACAGTGATTGGCAGAAAAGTGTTTCCAAGAATGTTAAAAAAAAAATAAAAGAAATGAAAGAAGGAAGAGAGGGAGAAAAGCAAATGGACTAAAAAAGAGAGAGAGAAAGAGAAGTTTGCTGAAGAAAGGCAAAGTGCAAAAAGACCTGCTTGCGTGCTTTTTGTGGTTGGACAGACCAAGATGCCGGCCCTTCGAGTTACAGCTACCAGCTGGCATCCGCTCCATCACCCACATGACACCTTTATTTGGAACTGATAAATCTGGTATTCAAACTGACATGGGGTTTCTGGCTTGCATTTTCACAGGCTCTGCAGTTCTTTGCTTTTAAACACGGATCCAAGGGTTACAAAGGGAGGACAGGTGGATGTGGGGACACCATAGGTTTCCTAGCATACCCCGCCATGTAAATTTTGGTGTAGAATTTAGGAGCCAGAATGCATAGGCCCAGATATGGTGGGAGGGCCAGCGCTCGCCTGCTGCTCAGTCGTCTCTCCTCCCCTACTCAATTATTCCTCTGGGAAGAGAAGTCCAAGGCAGTATCTACACAGCATTAGAAAAACCGTGTGGAAAACGTAAGCTCCACAGAATGTTCTCCAGGGGCCTCAGGTAGGTGCCTTTTGGGACACAGTCTTTCTAAAAAGGAGCTCTGAAAATGGTCCTCCCCTCGCTAAAAATGCTTCCGTGTTCGCCACCCGTCACCCCCTGCAATTTGATGGGCGAAGTATTTGGCAGCCAACTGTTGCCTGCAATACCCTTTAATGTCCTTTGCTGATGCTTCCCTCATATGCCATATGAAGTGTAAGGACAATAAGAACCCTTGTGAGTTCTTAAAACGGAGGTGATTAAATGCAGTGACTTGGTCAGACAGGTAAGGAAGAGCTGAGGAGCCAACTGAGGATGATGTGGCCACGCAGAGGTTAGCAAGCAGAAAGGCATAGGTGTAGGGACAAAAGCCACGCATGGGGCCTCTGTTGCCTGGTAAAGCAGTGATCATGGGCAGGTCCAGCAGGAGCCGCTGATGAGATAGAGTTGCCTGAGTCAGGGAAGGAGGGAGAACCCATTCTGGCTGTTGATTTCTCCTTCCTGTCTTGGCCAGCTCAGATTGTCATAGGATACCACAGACTGGGTGGCTTAAACAACAGATACTTATTTTCTCACAGTTCTACAGACTAGAAGTCCAAGATCAAGGTGTTGTCAGGGCTGGTTCCTGACTTTTAGACAGCCATTTTTTTGCTATATCTTCTTCACATGGCCTTTCCTCTGTGTGTGGAGAGAGAGGAGTGAGGGAGGGGGGAGGAGAGAGAGAAAGAGAGAGAGAGAGAGAGAGAGAGAGAGAGAGAGACAGAGAGACAGAGAGACAGAGAGACAGAGAGACAGAGACAGAGAGACAGAGAGACAGAGAGAGAGACAGACAGACAGAGAGATCTGTTGTCTTTTCCTCTTCCTATAAGTACACCAGTCCTATGAAAATGGGGCCCTACCCTTTGATCTCATTTAACATTTCTGACCTCCTTAAAGGCCCAGTTTCCACATACAATCACATCAGGAGTTAGGGCTTCAGCATATGAATTTGGGGGGAACTATTTCAGTCCATAACACTTCCTATCTCCTACCAAAGCCTCCTATGGCTCAAACGACATAGGAAACTGGGAAACACAGCTTGCAGAGGTCAGGGCCTGTGTGGCAAGGAGCGAAGCACGGGGCCAGCATCCGCTGGGTCACACTGGGCATGCGTGTGAGTGAATGGCGGGCATTTCTGTTAGATGAGGAGTGGGGAAGGAATGCTGGCTGGCAACCCAAGGTGTACACTGGAGATCTCTTTCTGCTTCTGGAATGAGCCATGTCTCTTGCCTTGTTCACGTTCTCTCTTGGCCTGGAGAGCTTCCCACCCAGCTTTTCTCTGTACCACCTCTTTGCCTGGCTGACTTCTTATCAATCCATCTCATCGCTAGGTTGGGTTCTTTCATTTTAAGGGTTAGGTCCTGTTCTAGGCTCTGGTGACCTAAGAACCAACCAACTGCCTTCATGGTGCTTACAGCCTAGTTGGGGGAGGGATAAATAAGGAAGTGAGCCAATAATAGTATTTCAGATGGTGATATAGAAAGTGGAGAAAAATAGAGTGAGAAAGGGAATGCCGGAAATACAGGTGGCATACCTACGTTATGCTAGATTGTCAGCGAAAGCCTCAGAAATAAGTAGAGTAGACCCCTGGACACTGCGAGGGTTAGAGGTGCCAACCCTCCACCCCTTGCACAGTCCAAAGCCTGCATATAACTTTCGACTCCTCCAAAACTTAACTACTAACTGCTTACTCTTGACCGGAAGCCTTACCAATAACAGAAGCAGTCCCTTAACACGTATTTTGTGTGTTATATGTATTAAATACTGTATTCTCATAATAAAGTAAGCTAGGGAAAAGAATCTTATTGAGGGAATCATAAAGAAAAGAAAACATATTTACAGTATTTATTGAAAAAAAAACCTCACGTGTGAGTGAATCCACTCAGTCCAAACACGTGCTGTTCAAAGGTCAACTGTAGCATCTAAGCAGAGAATTTAAAGACAGGACTCATGAGGGCTGTGACAGGTAGAGTAATGACCCCTCCCCCCAAAAAAGTCCATATCCTAATCCCCAGATGTGATTAAATTAAAGATTTCCGATGGGGACATTATCTTGGATCTTCTTGCTGGACCCAGTGTCCTCATAAGAATCCTTAAAGAGGGAGGTTAAAAGGTCAGATTCAGTAGGAGGAGAAATGATGACTGAGGTACGAAGCCGGAGAGATGTGAGGAGGGCGAGCGGTCAAGGGGGGCAGGTGGACTTTGGGAGCTGAGGCAGGTGGCATCTGGGAGCTGGGGAGGGTGGGAGGCAGATTCCACCCTGCCGCCTCTTTGATTTTAGATTCCTGATCTCCAGGGTGGTAAGAGAACAGAGTTTTGATGTTTTAAGCTGCTGAATCTGTAGTGATTTGTTACAGCAGCAACAGGAAACTCATACACAGGTACCTGGGGGAAGAGTGTTCCAGACAGAGGAAGGGCAGGTACAAGTGTCCTGTAGTAGGAAGGCACCTGGTATGTTGATTCAATTTATCGATTATTTCCATGATTAAAGAATTCATTTACATTAACTATTTCATGGAGCACTTGTCATACGATAAGCACTTTTCACCTCTCTCCACACCCTGGGCTTGCCTCCCTGTTAAAATTGTTGGTATTTCTCCCCTTTTTGGCTAGAAACTCCTTGAGAACAGAGGCCTAGATTTTTTGTCACTTTGTCCCCAGTGCTGGCACAGTAAGTACTTAAAAACCCCTGCATTTTGGAAGTTACAGATTCTTCAGGAAACTGCCCTCTGGGCAGATAAACCCATGGAACCACATGGAAGCCTGTAGAGTGGTCTTCTTGGGTATTTATCTACCCACCATTGTCTGGATTGTGGATTGGGCAAAAAAAAAGATATTATGGAAGGCACGGGACCAACTGTTCTCATAGTTTTCAGAGCACTGAGCGTAGCTTCTCACATATTCGAGCAGGTTTTCTTCGCATCCATGGGGCAGTGTGGGGATGTTAGTGGGGTCTTTCATTAATGGCAACGAGGATCAGGGAATACTGTAGCTGGTGAGGGGAGACCTAGGCTCTCAAGGTCACTACCTCATTAAAGATTTTGCTGCTTAGTTCCTGTGTAATCCTTTCTGAGCCCAGCTGCCATGGTAACTGGGAAGTTATCAAAATCCTTCTGCAGGTCTGAGGATGCACGTGCCCCGCCCTGCTTCTCCCTGGGGTGGCCTCTGGCTCTTGTCTGCCTCCCAGCTGAAGCACAAGCCTCACCAGCTGGGGAAAGGTGCTTCCATCAGAACCCTTGGAAGCGGTTCAAGGGGTCTGTGTGCTGATTTTCAGGCTGTCTGCTCACCAGTGTCTTCATTATTTCACACTCCAAATACTTGAAACTGCCATTGGGTCACCCTCATCTCCCTGCAATTATCCATTGGCTGTGAAAGTCCAGCTGTGCTCAGCATTTCACTGATGATTACAGATGCAGGCGAGGAGGCTGGGGCTCTCCAGTAAGACAGTTGTTGCTGGAGGAGGGAAGAAGGGAAGGCGTTGGAAGATGAATGTCTGGATGTGGGTGCAGGGGGCAGCGGGGTGCTGGTAAGAGGGACAACAGGAGAGAGAGTGCGGCAGTGTAGAGAAGGGCAGCGAATGGTCTGAATGCTGGTTGTCAGGGCAGACAGGGAAGAAAGGGCTTACAGGGGACGAGAAACGATGAGAAGTGGGAGAAGATATGCGTGTGTGCACATGTACGCTCATTTTTGTGAGTTGAGTTTGCACTTTGAGATGGAGAAGGGTTGGGAGGATGTTTACGGAATCCCAAAAACAGAGTGCGGGCCTCTCTCTTTGTTATCTCAGACTTCGCCTCAAACCTGTACGTGGTAGGCATTATTATTCTCATTTTTACGGGTGAGGAAATCAAAGCTCACAAAGATTACACAACTTGCCAAGAGGGCACATGGCAAGGTCCGGATTGAAACCCAGCAGAACCTGACTGTGACTGTTGGCACTTCAGAGCCCTGGATAGGCTAGGTCACGCTGTAGTGACAAAGGATACCACCTCACTGGTCTGTGAGCCACTGGCTTATCTTGCTCTCATGCTTCATGTTCTTTGACCCAGGCTGAGGGAATAGCTTCCACCTTGAAAGCTGTGTTAGTTGCAGTGAAATGAAACCAGAATACGGCGACTCCGAAGCTGACTTTTAAATCTCTGCTTGGAAATATCACACGTTATCTCTTCTGCTCATGTTTCTCTTGTAAAATCAAGTCCCACAGCTGAGGCTGCTGCCAATGGGGCAGGAAAGTAAATCTTCCCCCGCAGAAGGGCATCAGATGCTTTTGAGTATCGATATGGCTGACCACAGGCAGCTGGCAGCTAGCGGACCTCCACGGGCTTCACCATCCCTGCTGTGTAGTGGGGCAGTGACTAACCTCTGTGACCCTGATCCTTCACTGGGGAAATGGGGGTAATAGTGTCTTTCTCTCAGGGTTGTTGAGGATCAGGAGAGAGTGTAGATACAGGGCTGCACATACAATGTTACGTTACTTACTCTTCTCCCGAATTGGAGTTATTTTCTTAATTTTTGTAACACGTATTAAGTTTAGAGAAAACCATTGAGAAAAATGATATAGTAATGAACCTGAGCTGTATTATATTAAAAATTTGATTTGAAAAAAAAAAAAAACACAAGGTAAAAATAAGCTCTTATGTTTCTTTACTGCTTCTTCCTTAGTTATTTGTTTGCTTATTTGGCATGTTATTCAAATAAGGTTTTTTTTTTTTTACAGTAGAAAGGAACTGAGGAGTACGCATTCTTTTAGTGCACAGGTTTATTGTGAATGTGTTTTGGAGTACACATGCTGGAAGAATATTTAAGCTGTTATCAGGGTGTGGTTGAAAACTCTTGGTCCCAAGGACTGTGATTATGTATCAAAAAATTCATGTGAAAATAAATTAGACTGTGGTTTCCCAATGTGGATTCTATAAAAATAGGTACTGAGGCCTGTTTATAGGTATCACATGATATAGTGTAAACATGGTCATAGAGTGAGTGTAAACATGGTCATCATTCTTTACTCCTCCTTATATCCTGTCCTTTGCAATGTGACTTTGTAGCTTCTTTCGCCAAGAGGTGGAATGTATATATCCTCCCTTTGAATCTGGGCTGGCTTCCTGGCTTGCTTTGGTTCCTAAAATGTAGGAGAATTGGTATGCTACCCGCCCTGAGCGTATGCCACAAGAGCTCTCGCACTCCCACTTGCTCTCCTGGAACCCTGCTCAGCTCCCTGCACTTCTTTGCTAGAAGAGGAGAGGCCACATGGAAGAAAGATAAATTGTCCTGACTGAGGTCATCCTAGATCAGCCATACCCCTGCCTACCTGGCAGGTAAGCACAGACTGATGAGCTAGCTCAGCTGAGACCAGAACCATCCGAGCCCAGCCCAAATTACAGGTATGCAGAACTATGAGCTAAATAAATAAATAGTCATTGTTTAAAAATGTCACTTAGGAGATAGTATTTTAATGCATCAAAAGCTAACTGGCTTTCAAGGAAGAAAGGGGTTCTATAGACAAATAAATGTGGGAAATGCTGGATTAGACAAAGCAAACTGTGTTTCTTTTCTAATGCTTTTCATAGTCTTTTTATGCGAACCTGTACTGAGAAGCTCCAGGAGAGGGTAGAAATGTTATATTATTTTTTCAAATATGTTTTCCATGGAAAAGCTGCCTCCCCATATTTTTCATGTATCAGGATTTCAGGAACTATTTGGGGGGTTGTAGATTTTTAAATAATGTTTGGTTCACAGAGGGCTTTTATTTTTTTATTGATATGATCATAAATATTTAAAAATCAGGAATTAGAACCCTAATATTTGAAGCTACAAGCTCTCAGGGGGCAGAGATCATGTCTGTCAGCTGCACTGCTGCGTCCCTAGTTTCTAAAGTCAGCACGTAGTTGTTGCTCAATAAATACTCATCAAACTAAAGAGTGAGAGAAAAATGGGGCTGGGAGTAGGGTGACTAAAATGGGCAGGAATTCCTGTCTGTGAGGGGACGCAGGACGGAATGAGCACCTACAGTGCAAAACCACACTTATCCATCTATTACCATTGGATCTAAAGTCTGGTCCATGCTGGGTGTTAGATGCCACGTGCCTGGGGGCTGGTTCGTAACTATTGCTACTAAATCATAAGTAGCTAACTAGTGTTAACTAGTAATATGTGCTATTTTCTTCAGCTTTATGGAAGTATAATTGATAGATAAAATTGTAAGATATGTAAAGTATACATCGTGATGATTTGATGTACATATAAAAGGATTCCCTGCATCTAGTTAATGAACACATCCATCATTTCACGTGTTTATCATCTTTCCCCAAATGTGTGTTATTGGAGTTGCATAATACTTTTAAACTTTTTGAGCTTGTCACAAATATTTAAACAGCGGGAGATGTCCTATAAACATTTGGTTTCTCCTGAAACTCCCAAATGTATGGCGACATCAGACCAGGAACCGTTTATGGCAGTCGTGAGTTGGAACCGGGCGGGAGCTGTCTTCTCCAGTCAGGGCACACACCTGCCTGCTCACCACTGTTCTCACTTGTCCTGCTTCACACCACTGTATTTCCTTCCTGGCCCGCGCTGGCCTTTGAGTTTGAGAAATAGTGAACATAGTCCACCCAAGGAGCAGCATAAGTAACAGGGTGATGATCTGTTTCACAAAGGGAAAATGGCACTTGGGTGGTTGCCTGTCTTCAGATCAACAAAGTCTGTCCTCTCTCAAAGCGGTCACTGGACAGGTTCTGTGCTTCCTCAGAAGGCCGGTGGAACTAACCAAAGTGCGCGGTAGAGAGAGAGAGAGGCTGAACCGGGCTCAAGATAACCAGCAGACATGAAATATTTCCCGATACCCACTACACAGCAGACTAGGAGCTGGGGGTATAAAGATGAATAAGACACACAGGATCCTTCTCATAAAACTTTGTTCGAGTTTAGCTGGAAAGACAGACCTGGTTATTTCAGATCAGTCGGAGTGAAGGTAAATAGAAATAATAGCACACATTTTGATGCCACCCACTGTGTGCCAGGCACTGTTCTGAGCTCCCTACTATACATTTATTTCTTACAACAGCCCCATGAGGCAGGCAGTCTTACCTTAGTGGGTCCAGAAGGCTTTTACATTCTTGGCCTCAGTCATCAATATTTAAAAGGAGGAATCAGACTGATGAGGAAATGGAGGCAAAGAGAAGTTAAGTAACTTGCCTATGGTCACAGAGCCGGTAAGTCTCAGAACTGGGCTCCAAGCCAGGAGCTTGAGCAGCAGAGTGTTTGTGCTCAGTGGCCGTCCACTGTGGCTCAGCAAGGACTTCAAAAGGGAGGACAGAGTTGCACTTTGGAGGTGAGGGAGTTTGGCAGGTATACTGGTAACTGAAAGCCTTTCCAGGCAAGGAGATGAAGTCAGAAGGAATTAAGGATTTGAGCTACTCAGTGGTAAAACCAGCAGCCTCATGATAACGTGTTGATCATTCGTAAGTGGTCATTGGTTATGCATGGCTTCTTCCAAAAGGCTCATTAGAATTGAATAATGGCACATCTTCCCACATTTCTAGAGACAAACTTCCACGCAAGGCTGGTGAATGGACAGTATGTGACGAGGTCAGTGCAAGATGGAGGTCTTTTTTAAACCGTCACTTTTGCGAGGACAATCTCAAAGCGGAAACAAAGCCCCAGGAGACCATGGGAACTTGTACATTCATCCCTCGCTCAGAGGAGAGCCCCACGAGTCACTTCCTTTTGCACTACAGGGAGCAGTCCCAGCATCACAAGAGGCTCATTTTGGGTACACATGAAGCAGTTTATTGGATCTTCTTTCATGAAATCCATAGAACCCAAATGAACTCTGGAGCTACCAACAGACTCAAATTTCATAAAAGGCATGAACTTGACTTGCTTCTCTGTTGGCGTTTTGCGAACTGTAATGGTCTGTGTGTTACCCCTGGCCAGCAAGATCTGGCATCCATTGTCCCAGCATTTTGAATAACTAGTGCCACCCCTCCATCCTTGAGGGCCTTCTCAGACACAGTCCCTGTGAGGCCTTCCCGCCTCCCATTACTAGATGCCTTCTCTCTTGAGGCTGTGGAGCAACTGGTCTGGACTTTTCTGAGTGTGACCTTGGAACAGCTGCTTTCTCTATCTTTATTTTATTTCTTTATTTACAAAATGAACATAATTAATAGTACCCAGAGTTCCTGCAAGGATGAAATGAGATAAACTTTAAGTTCTCAGCACAGTGTCTGGCACATGGTAAACCTTCAACAACTGCCTTCTCCCTCTTCCCTCCTCTTCCCACTCCTCTGTGTCTCTCCCCTCCCTTCTCCTCTGCGATTTCTCCTCTTCTTCTCCTCTTCCTTGCACTCTTTCTCCTTTTCTTCTTCCTCCCTCTCACCCTTCTTTTTCTCATTATTATTATTTATTCTAAGAGTTTGGGAAACATTACTCTATATCAAGCCTCTTTGTGTTTCTTCTAATCTTCTTGGCCCTCAACAGGACAATGTATCAGTCAGGGTCTCAGCAAGAAACAGATGCCATGATCATTTCAGGTAAACTGAGGAATTGTGATAAAGGAACTATTTATAAAGGCTTGGGAAGAGTGTGGGGAAACCACAAGAGGTATAGAAAAACTCTGAACCTAAGAAAAGTGGGTGCTCTTCATACCCTTAGGCATGAAGGGGAAGGAGAATGAATTACTTGACTTTTGATGCCATAGCAGACGATCTCAATATCTCAGTGGCTCATGACAACAAACATTTATTTCTCATGCTTGTTCCCTGAGGGCTGGAGGCTGGCTGTGGTTCTGCTTGACTCTGCTGGGCTCAGCTGAGTGCAGTCGGGCTCAGTGGGGCCTAGCTCTACTCAGCTGGCTTGGCTGAGCTCCACGTGTCTTCACACCTGAGAACCCGGGCTGAGAGTCTTCTTGGATTGGGACACAGTGTTCTCACGATGGAGGGCAGAGCCAGACTGTGCACAAGCATACATACTGCTTCTGCTCTGATGAGATAAATGTCATACCTGCTTATTTTCCATTGACCAAAGCAAGTCAAACGGCCAAGTCCACAATCAGTCAGTGGGGTGGGGGTTATACTCTGCCCTAAGAGAGGAAATGCAAATCTGCGAACAAATGATGCAAAAGTATGACACGGGGGCAGTGGTAACTGGAACCTGGAGACAGAAGGCCATGAGGATTGAGCTGCCTGACAGGAGCTGTTACTTCGTGTCAAGCGTACAGCCAGCCATGGAGCACAGAGGAGGGAACTGTGGGATTAAATGCCCCAAACCTGACTCCTTCCTCCCACCATTCCCTGCCAGTTCACCCTGTGCCTGTCCCCAGCTGGAAGCCAAAGGCAAGAGAGCTTATTCTGTGTCTTTACAGGTCAGTTTCCTGGGACAGAGAGCTGGGCGGAAAATATGAGAGAGTGAAATCCAAAAGAGGAAAATGGAAGACAATTTGGTTCCCACTCGAGCGCATTATAATCTGATTCATAATAAGGACATTAACTTTGCAGAAAATGTACCACAAGCATTTTTGAAAAACCAGCAACTTCTCATTCCTAAATAACTTAGAAAGAATTCCAGGCTGATGGTTCATAAAGTTAAAATGGGGGAAAAAATTAACATGGCAATAAATCTTCCTCGTGATCATGTTATAAATCTAGGGGAAAACCCTTTCGGGTGACATAAGGCATAACCTTTAACAGCTAATAGTCTAGAAACTGTTTGCATCTGACCGTTTTGAGTCCCTAAGTGGTTTCCATTCTAACATTGTCATTTATCTTGTGATATTTACTTAATTGTGGTAAGTTGCGATGTTTTTTTTCCCTCAGTGAGTCTGTGACAAAATAAACTCACCAGAGTAAGATGAATGCCAACTTATTAACAAGCGTCACTTAGAAGGGAATGGAGCCAAGATGGCCCAGCAAGAGGCCTAAGAGTTTTGCATCTCTCATCATCAATCTGGAGGAGATGCTCATCTAGGCATTTGCGTGTTGATGTAAAAGCTCTAAATTCTGAAGGATTCTTGAGCAAGATAGTGAAGGAGGACAAGGGATCTGTGCAATGCCCTGCATCCTTCTATTAACCTTCCTCGTCTCAAATCTTTCATCAGTTCTTCCAGGGCACGGTCCCCTCATGTTTGCCCTGGTTGTCCAGATACCCTAGAGCAGCGGTCCCCAACCTTTTTTGCCTCAGGGACCAGTGCTCCTATGAGAATCTAATACCTTATAATCTGAGGTGGAGCTGAGGTGGTGATGCTAGCACTGGGGAGCAGCTGCAAATACAGACGAAGCTTTGCTCGCTTGCCTGCTGCTCACGTCCTGCTGTGCAGCCTGATTCCTAACAGGCAGGGTCATACTAGCCCATGGCCTTGGGGTTGTGGACCCCTGCCCTAGACTCTAAGACCTGCAGTCTTACTTTCTGTAAGGGAGGAGAATGCTCAGGATCTTCTCCTCATAGTCTCACCTCTTCCCAAAGGGAGTGAGGGATTTTGTCTGCCCTTCCATTCCCTTCTCCATCCATTGTCTAGCTTTCTTTTCCTCACCCCAACGTAAGAAAAAGGACTTCCGATCTGGGTGGTCAGAGACTGAGACACTGATGGAACTCATTCTCCATGATCCCTCTGCCTGATTCTCATGTCACTGATACTATTCTCCTGTAACTCCTGTTTCCATGTGGCAGTGACACCCGAGGGTCTCTGTTACAGGTTGGCCATCCTCATCCATTTGGCTGCTCAGGCCAGAAGCTTGGGGTCTGCTCACAGATCTCATCATCTCTTTGGGAATGAGGAGAAGCCTGAACATCACAATCCTCCTCAATTTACCTTAGAATCCCATTTTATGGGCGTGTCAGGGGTTTGTTCTGCTCTTAAAAGAATAATATTTTGTTTTTATTTGATATTTGTTTCCTGCAATGATGCTTCCTTTGCCAAGAACTCTAGAGGAGAGCTTGTGAGGAATATTTGGGCACCAAACCTCACCCCAGATCCTTTCCTTAGGCTGAATGTCATCATCTCTTTCCATTTCTGCACAAGATGTAGTTGAGTGGATACTGAACAGCACAAAGGACTTAGTGTTGAAAGAACTGGGTTTGAGTCCCAGCCTTGCCCACAAATTCAACTCAGAGATGAGATTTTGAGTGAATCATTTAATGCCCCTGAATGTTTTCCATAATCAGACAGGATTAAGTTGCAGCTAATATAAACGACTCTGGCTATTTTTATTCAGAAAGGGAATGAGATTCTCATAAAATCCTAAGATGGCTGGAAGAGTGGGCCGAACCTTCCAGTGACTCCAGAACAACATTATAGAAACAGCCCATTTGGGGAGCTGCCACCTCGGCAGCTGGGAAATCGGGCGCTGACACAGCAACCGATGGGTCTAGAAACACACCGTCCTGGTTGTAATCCAGGGATAGATTACGACGGCGACCATTGCCTCCAGGGCTACCACAGCTTCCAGACCCACACGCACAAAGCACGGACTCCCCTCCTCCCGTCGCGTACTTCCATGAAGAGATTGGACGTGGGGGCCTCTGCCATCATTACTGCAGGAACGCCCCGTGCCCCATGAAAAAAGCCGGTCGGCAGCAGCATCAGAAGGGTCTGAAATGAAACTTGAGAAGCTCGGACCCTCCTGGACATCACTGGCCCCTCATCTGTGCTCCCACATTGTTTTGTAGCTACTGTGGCATCTCATGATGTGTGCTGTCTGTGTCTCCTCTTACGTTAAGCTTGAATACAGAGTTGTGTCATTTTGATTCTTGTGTTTGCAATACTCGGTCATCAGATGTCGAATAAATAAGCAAATAACTATCTGAACAGCTCCCTTTCAAACCTGTCTGTATTTTAAGAATAGTTTCTTTCTGTATGTGGCTTTAAAAATGTTAAATGGGACACGGCTAGACTTTTCAATGGAAAATAATTTTTGAAGTATTATAATTCAGTAAGGAAAAAAAAAAAAAAAAAAAAACGGAGGAGACACAAGAAGACGATTCTTCCTCTTTGGGAAACTCCACCTAGCCATGGAGACCAGAAATAACAGTAGACTTAACTGTGCGCTTACCATGAGCCAGACCTGCAGTGAACACTTTGCAAGCATTATTTTAAATCCTCATAATACCTCATCCTGGCAGGCATTACTGCCTTTATTTTGCAGGGGAAAACATGAAGATCAGCCATCTCAGTAACCACAGGGTCTCATTCGCTGGTAGTGGAGGTGGCACTGGGTGTGCAGAGAACCACATGGCCACTTCTCACACCACAAACCAGCTGCCTCTGTGTTGCAAGTTTACATCTTGACTCCCAGAGAAAGCATTTTGAAAACGTGTCTGAATCGTAACATAAATAATATAAAAATAACATTTTATAAATTAATATTTTATAAATAATATTTTATAACTAAAATATGAGACTTGAAGAATTTGCTACAAATATTATACAATCTAAATCACTTCTGTATTGGTTCTGAGTGCAAATATTGCCTTTATTATTATTGTTTTAGGTTATGAGAAAAACTTGAGACAAACCAAACTATGACCCCCGTAGATGGTGAGTTATCTGTCTCTAGCAGCCATGTTGGATCAAGTGATAGTGGAATACAAAGGTAAATGAAACCTAGGTCCTTGACCACTCTGTGGAATTGCTCCATCAGCCCTGGACTGTCTACTGCTGGACTCCTTTTCTTGTGAGAGAACAAAAGTAGTGTTTAAGCCCCTCTTAATCTTGGTTTTCTCTTACAGGTGGTTTTCTCTATACCTAGTCCTAACTGATATAAACTCTCACTGGCTTAACTTATAGCTGTCAGACCCCAAGGTCTTTGTGAGGTACATGTGCTAAGTGCCTGGAGATAGGTGTGATACAGGATCGTAGAGGTTCAGAAGGGGAAACATCTCATACTTCCAGAGGTCGGTAGAATCTCTTCAAACCGAGTAGCATACCAATGCTCTAGTATCGAGGCAAGCTCCTAGTTACACAGCGACCTGGACTATAAAATGTATGTTCCGCTTACTTCGTTCTCTTGGAGGGCCCAGTGCAAGGTCACCTTTATACTACCCACCAAGGGCTCGATCACCTCTTAGCTTTCCTTTGGCCAGGGGCAGTGTTTGGCCACGTGACTCCTCATCTGAGATATTACCATGCTGGGGGAAACTGTCTCCTAGTATGCTAGGAAACCTGTGGTCATAAATGGCAGGACGGGAGCTATAGGATCCAAAGTGTTGAACTCAGAAGAGAACTTACAGATACCTAATCCAGCTCATTTATTTGGCAGATGAAAAAATCAGGTTCTTTGAAGTGAGTTGACCAACTAGAAAAGGACAGTGATCTGGGTTTCCTACTTTCCAGCTTGGTGTTGTTTCTTGCATGTGGCACCCCATGTTACCTGGCATGTTAGTCCAGATTCCCCAAGAAGCAGATGCTAAGACAGTATTAAATGTACAAGAATTTTCTTAGGAAAAATGTCTGTATTAGAGAAAATGGAAAGGGAACTGGAAAAGCGTGAGTGAGCAGACCATGATGTAACTCTGACTCCAAATGAAGGAGCGAGGGAGGGGAAGTTGGATCAAAACATTATAGATGCTGTGCAGCCTAAGAAAGTCCAGGCAGCGCTGTTGGTGAGTCTTTGACCCATGAGGACAGGTG
Source organism: Eidolon dupreanum (assembly GCA_028627145.1). Taxonomy (NCBI): domain Eukaryota; kingdom Metazoa; phylum Chordata; class Mammalia; order Chiroptera; family Pteropodidae; genus Eidolon; species Eidolon dupreanum. The sequence continues at coordinate 12,675,284 of CM053511.1, forward strand.
TCCTTGACTCAGGAGCAGCCCATGGGAAGTGTGGCCTTAGCGCAAATGCAGCCATGAATCACAGCCAGATCTCTTGGTCAGTTATGCTCCCTGCAGTCACAGGTCTACAGGGTACATTCTCATGACTTCCACACCTGCCTTTGGTCCTCTGCTCACCCTTTTATACCCATAATGTAATTTATGCTTGTGTGCATCCAATTCAGTGTTTTTTGTTGTTGTTGTTGTTTGTTTTTTTGAGATGGGTAGACAGGTAGTTACGTTCTTTGTGTGAGGACTAACATGACAGTTGAAGCAATTGAGGTGCCCTCTCCTGGGAGAGGTCTAGTCATGAAACCTGATATAAATATGCCCTAAATGTAAACCATGGAACCAAAGCAATCACATTACCTGTCTTTTCCTTCTTTGTTTGGGGCAAGTCAACAAAATTGCTGATTAAGCCCACTGACGTTTTCTAGAAAATTTGTATTAAGTGAGACTTTAGGCAAATTCCAACTACAGACATGTGGCTAATTCTTCATCACTGGATTTCCATACGTTTCTCTGCTTGTTTCTTTAAGTCGGGGCTGCAGGGCAGATGGGGAGGGTTGTAAACATGTACTGTGGACTCTGACCCTCACATGTGATCCACAGAGCACGATGGAGTACCTAGCAGTACTCGGAGAGTCAAGCTTCTTAGCCGGCCGCAAGCGTTTCTTCTGCTCAGTGACTGCTCAGCTTCTCCAGAGCCAGAAATCCCATGGGCTGAGCACGTGCGCCCTACAGAGCGGTAAGGGTCTCGACGTGGGACGGGGCCAGATGGAGGGAAGCGACGTCTGTTACAGCAGGTGCTGCCTACCGAAGGACCCCCTGTGTTCTGCTCGCTCATGCCGGTGCTCATGTTGCCAGGAGGAGCGACTCGTTTACTTTACATTCAATAAGCATTTATAGCGCATCGCTTCTGTGGGGGCCTCCGAGAGGAACGGAACATGGTTTTTGTCATCAGGTAAATCATGATGTGGTGGGTTGATGGTCTCCGACGCAGAGAATGAGTCCAGGGTGATCGGGCAGCGTGAGCGGAGTGAGATTAGAGCCGGTGGAGACAATGTCAGAGGAAGGGCATCGAACTCAGCCTGCAGGGCTTGTGAGAGACTTTCTGGAAGAAGTGATATCTGAATGAAAAGAAAAGCGACAATTCACTGGTTACGGAAGGGGTGGGAAGGCGACGGCCAGTCTTGTGGATAACAGTGTTGCTGTGTGCGGTAAATTACAGGCAGTTCGTGTTGCTAGAAGAGCAGTTCTCAAAGTGTGTTTCTGAATCGTGGGGGCTCTCTGAGATGTTTTCAGGGCGCTGGTGATGTCTCCTTACCTCATGGATTTACAGTGGAGTTTTGCAAACGCTACACGTGTGATGTTATAGCAGATTAAATGCAGAAGCAAATATGAGAATCTACTTATGCTGCTATTTAGCCAAACAGAGATTCGTAAACATGTAAAACAATGCTACTCTTTTCACAATTTTTTCTTGTTTTAGAAAACAGTTATTTTCTCATAAAATACATTGTTATTTAACATATAATGGGCTCATTACTGTTAGTTTAAAAAATCAATTAATAAAATAATTTTTTAAATTCTCAGTTTAAATTTCTAATAGGGTAATAAATAGATACAATTCATAGGAACAATAGCTCTTTGGAATCCTCAATATTTTTTAAAGCATAGAAAGAGGTTACATGACATTGCAAAAGGAACTTTGTATGTATGATTAAGGATTTTGAGAAGGAGAGATTATCCTGGATTATCTGGAGGGGTCCAGTGTAATCACAAACATCTCAGATCACTTACTAGTTTCCTACTTTCTGGGTTTGAAGCAGAATGTTCTCACCCCTGGAAGCTCCCCCTTCCCCAGATTCTGTGGGATGACCTTGTCCCTGTGCCTCCACACCCCCATCGCATGCTCCCCTGCACCAGCACTCCCCCATCCCAAGGAGGTTTAATCTTGTTGTCCTTCTTGCCCCCATAGTGGATGTTGGTGCTTCTCTGGAGAATACAGTTTGTTGCACTTAAATAAACATGAGATAGGATGGACCAAAGTGAGCAAAGGCAGGGTTTTACTTTTTTTTTTGGTGCCACACCAATATGGTGCTGTGCTACCATCCACTGATCATTTTGCTTTTGCTTAGTAACAAACCATCCCCCAAACTTAATGGCTTAAAACAATAACCCTTTTATTTAGCTCCTTGTTCTGTTGGTGTCTGGGAGGCTCCTCTGGGTTTGGGCAAGGGCAGATGACCTTCGCTGGGCTCTTTCAGGTGTCTGTGGAGCAGGCAGGGAGCCTGGTCGCTAGTTGACCTAGGATAGCATCACTGATATGTCTGGCTTTCGGCAGTCTGGAAACAGGAGGCCCTTGAATTTCCTCAGTATGGTCCTTCATGATCTGGTCTCTGTCAATTCGTCAGTCGCAAGACTCGGGCATGAAACCAGGGATACTTGGTGTGGAATCCCATTTGATCTCTTATGAGGTTTATGGACACAGGTCACATTCTCCATGTTCCTTGCTTTCCTCATCTGTGAAATAGGTAGAGAAATAATAGTTAAAAGCACTGACTCAAGAATCAGCCTCTATCACTTACTATCTCTGTGAATTTGAGCAAATTATCTTACCTCTAGGTACTTCATTTCCTCATCAAATGGTGATAATAATTAGTATTATCATTCTTTGGGTGGTTGTAAGGATTACATGAGTTGATGCGCTTAGAACGGTGCCTGGCACATAGTAAATGCTGCATGGGTATTTGCTATTATTGTTGATATTATTATTGTTAGTGCCCATCTCATAGGTCGTGTGAGAATGAATGAGACATAAAGCATGTAAAAACCTTGCCTGGCACGTGATGCATTTCAGCTAGTGCTCTTATTAGTCTAACAACAACCTGGCCCTCTTAGCATGTGAGGTGCCCACACTCAATTCCACATGAACCTCTTAAGGTGAAGTTTACAAGTTTAGGACAGGGAGGGCTCTCAGACCTCCTTTCCCATGCACTCACTTCCCATGACCCAGGTTCTTCTGTGAAGAATTTCAAAAGCTTTCATGCATGTGGGAGCTGTCCTCAAGCCCTGATAAGAAGACTTAAGAGAGGAATACAGCCGGGCGATATCAGGGCATCGTGGCTTTATGGTGTCACGTTAATGGTGTTCTGATTGCTCTGCTCTGTAAAACACCCCATATAAACTATAAAAACAAAATTTACATTTTTACATACCTAGAAGTTCTCAGTAGGTAGAGCGAAGTGACTTGGTATGTTTCCAAATCCGTGAGACTTTGGGATTTCTGGTTTTCCTTTACCTGATGCAAAGCGGTACTTTATGGATTTCACGGAGAGCACATTTTTCTGCCTAAATTATTCTTAGTTGGGTTGGGAGGAGGCTGGAGATCATGTCGGCTCTGGAAGAGCTTGAATAGAGGCTGCTGTGGCACTTTAAACAGTTGCACAAGATTTTGATAACCGGAGCAAGAGGGAAAATTTTTATATGTATATATAATTTATTTTTCTGTTTATACAAAAAAGGAATTTAATTTCATGCAACTTCTAAAAATTTCTACTTGCAGCTGGTTAGTTTTCTGAGCTACCACGAAGATAGAGCTTATACCCTGCCAAAGTTTAATCATAAACTGATAGCTGTAGCTTGGAAAGGGGAAAAAAAGGTCTGATTTAATAAGCCGACAGATAAGTCAAACACCCACAAATGGTAATTTACAGCTGCAAAGGGCAGTGTTTTAAAATCATCCTGGTGAATTATATGTTTCTGAAAAAGTAACTATGTATCTGAAAAATTATGTTCTTTGGTCATGCTTTAGACAATATTTTTTTGGCCGAGTCGCCTTGCTAAGGTTATAAATAACACAGCCCTTCTACTTTTATTTTCCTAGATTAGCTAGTTGCCACTAGCTCCGGTCTCCTCCCTGTATTTGAACTGCATTCTGTCCAGCTGCAAATGCACTGCCATTCCTCCTCACTGTCACCTCGAGGAGACCTTGTGGGGTCTGGCTTTCAGCTGCCTCTGTGGAAACTGAGTGGCTTTGGACATCCTCTCTTCTGATTCAGTTCCCCTTGTCTCTGTCACCTATCTACTCTGTAGACCACCACATTGAAAGAGAAGCATAGTTTTTTCTTGCTCATTCATTCACGTAGTTATCAGCTGTTCACTGTAGGCCTACTACGTGTACAGCGTTATGTCAGGAGGAAGGCCGTGGCACACACAGGTGTGCCCTGCAGAGGCCACTGCCTAAGGCAGTTGCACGGCCCTCCCAAGCGGCATCTGTCTGGAGGAAAGGGCGTCTTTGTCTAATTTACACTGAGGAACTTCGTGAGCAAGTGAAGGGCCCTGGTGAGGAGCATTGGAGTTCCCATGAGAGAATCTTCATCTCAGGGAACATCTTCGCCTCACTGCCATTTAGCCATCAAACATGATGGCAGTGGGATTTAGGACTTGAGGCATTTTCTGCATTCTGTCCCAGTAGTCTGACCAAGCCCGGATTCTTTAGAACAACAATAACAGCATCAGTGTGACAACACAACAACAAATGGGGGCAGACTGTATTGTCCATAGTTGGCGGCAGCCATGTCTTCATCCTGTATGCTTTTCTAAAACGTGAACCTGCCACTCCCTCATCCGTAAACGGAGTCTATTTCTCTACTCCTTTGAGGCCCATTAGTGCTCTGACTGATAGAATATGGTGGCAGTCACACTGACACTTCCACACTCCTTACCTGGCCCGGCAGCCTCCACTTTCAGCCCCTTGGAGGTTGCTGCCATGGAGAGAGCGAGACTCCCCCGTGACCACCAAGTTGTGAGAAACCCAAGCCACGTGGGGGCGCCAGAGGGTGAGACACCCCGCGCGAGAGAGGCACGGGAGAGGCCAAGGTTGCCCAGGAGGGAGGTGCGGACGCACGCGCATGCGTGAAGGGGCCGTCAGGGAGCTGCAGGCCCGAAAGCTCTCAGGTGACTCCAGCCCTGGCTGTTCTTTGGCTGCATCTGCACAAGCGCCCCCATGCCAGACGTGCCACACTGAGGCCAGTCAAGCCACAGAAGCCCAAGGGAGAAGACATTGCGATTTGAAACCATGGCTAGCTCTGCGGCACTGATAACCCAAACACCCTCCCCGCCTCCTACCGCTTCCTCTGAAGACAGAATGCTGCTGCATTTTCGAACTGAACACTCATTTTGCTTCTTGCAACTTCATTGCTTGGAACTAGAGTGATGGAGAGAACAAAGAATAGAGGATGTGTTGGAAGTGTCATTGTAATAAACTCCTGGAAAGTGGTTTCCAAGTTTTCTCACAAGCAGGTTTTTGGTTCATATTCTTTACCTCTCATTTTACCCCATTTCTACCCATCCCACACTCTGACATAAGATATATCAGAATATATGTGCTCCGCTTTTTCATTCATGTATTTATTGAGTTGTTTAGTTGTGGAAGTGACTGTTAGTGGAAGCCCAGGACATCCGGCTATGGGGGAAGAAGTCAAAGGAACGGAAGCACTTTCCTGCCCCACTGCTGGTCGGGGACTCACCACTGGTCAGAGACTCTCCACTGGTCCGGGAGACGAGCGTAGGAGAGTGAATCACATGGCGAGGTGATGCCATGGGAGAGGTATCTATGAAGTACTTCAGAGGACAGGAAACGTCCATCCTCCATATCTCAGGCCACCTTCAAAAGAACACTCCAGGAGACCTAACTGGGCTGAATCCACACTGTGCCTGGGACACTCTTTGCGAGGACGAGAACTGCTTTGTGGTCCGTGAAGATGCAGCGTGAGAGTCAATGAAACAGTCGGCCACAGTCACAGCCTCCTTAGCGATGCCGATCTGGTGACTTACGCCGTGACCTTTTGAAAGCACTCTCCTTCCCACCCACCCAGAACACCTCCAGGCTCAAGCTCCAGTGACATTTATGATCTGACTTGTATGATTTTTACTGCTTAGTGTTGCTCGCTAGTTGTTTCCCATGTACCCACTTGGCCTCCTTAACGAGGCTAGTAGTTTCTTGAGGGTCTTTTATGTCTTATATAGGTAGGATTGGGCACTTGGAACTCAATAATCACTTAACAGTCAATTGACGAGTATGGCACTGGATTGGACAGATCACAGAAACTTAGAAACAAAAGGGTTCAGAGACTGAGAGAAAGTCTTAAGAGATACTTAGCCATTTGTAGAAAACTTAGCATGTGTCAGACATGGGACTGAACACATTCTAGTTGTTAACTTTTAGAATCTTTACAACTCAGCAAGGTGGATAGCATAATTCTGACTTTATAGCTGGGGAAAATGAATCCTAGAGGGTCAATACCCTGGTCAAGATCATACAGCTAGTTACGTGTAGGCCTGAGTTTTGAGTTCGTGGCACTCCAAGCCAGGTTTATACTTCCACCACGACACTTTATCCCCTTACCTTTGGAGTTCAGTATGCCAGTCAAATGGAGTTGTCTGTCAATATGGTATACGTTTCATGCATTTGGTCTAAAAATTTCCCCATATTTCCCCCATACCTTCTAAAGCATATGTGCTTGGGCTTAAATTTAGCAATCCCTCATTTCCAGCTGCTAACTAGGTTTGGATATCATATCCAAAGGTTTGAATCCAATGTGTGTATTTCTTATAGAAGCAAAAAGTATAAACTTTTTGGCATCTGTTACTTATAATTGCTCTGCATTAAATTATAATTTTGGATTTAAATTTCAAAAAGTATATTTCAGTACTAAGACTTTGATGTGGAAATGAACTAGGGTAGGAAGTAACTGATGCCCTCCATATTTTTCTTTACTGAAGGAGATGTATAAAAACATTCAAAGTCAAGGGAAGTTGTCCTGGTGCTTGTTTCTAGTCTCTTTGGAGGAGGTTTTGGAATGCCATACTGGTGCTCGTGTTGAGGCCCAGAACTCACACATGCCTCCTTAAATCTAGACTACTTAGCCTCAGGGTTTTACCTTGATCACTGCCTGATTGACATTCTCAGTGTCCAGTGGTTGAGCTATGCTCTACCACATCTAGCCCAGCTCCTGCTTGGGAGATGTGAGTAGCAGCCACGGGCAATACCTGAGTAGAAGCGATGTCGCATGTCCACATTTCTCAACCATGGTCCTTTGGTCAGCATTTCTGTTGCTATAAATCAGTTAAAGTAGCATGGATGAGGGAAACTCATACAAATCAATATAAAAAAGACTAATTGGATAGAAATATGGGTAAAGGATATAAACAGGGTGTGTTAGTTTATTTGGGCTGCCATAATAAAATAGGTGGTTTTAATGATGGAAATTTCTTTCTCCCAGTTCAGGGGACTGGGAAGTTCAAGACCAAGGTGCCAGCAAGTTTAATTCTGAGGCCTCTTCTCTAGGCCTGTAGGCGGCTACCATCTCTCTATGTGCTCATATGACGTCTTTGTGTAAACAGAAAGTGATCGTTCTGCTGTCTCTTCTTATAGGACACTAAATCCTATCAGGTCAGGGCCCCACCCTTGTGACATCATTTACCCTTAATTACTTCTTTAGAGGCCTCATCTCCAATTCAGCCACATTGGAGGTTCGTACTTCATTCAACATGTGAATTTTGGGGATACAAACATTCAGTCCATAACAGAGGACGTTCACAAAAAGAATAATACAGTAGTCAATAAACATGTGTTATTGCTTTTTTAAACAATGGTAATAACTAACACTAACTTGGAGCTTACTGTATCGCAATCATCATGTGTTCTAAGCACTTGATTCACTCGTGAAATTTTTATAAAAACTCTGTGATCAGGTAATTACGTCATTTGACAGAAGAGAAGCCTGATGCACAGAGAAGTTAGGCAACTTGGCCAGGGTCACACAGCTAGGAAATGGCAGCATCGGACTTCCAGCTCAAGGTCTGGCCCCTGAGTCTGTGCTCTCAGCACCTCTACAAGATTCTCAGAATTCTTTGTAAGAACAAACTAGACAATATAGCACCTTTTGCCATTAGATTGATAAAACATGAAAAAGCCTGATATAAATAGTGCTGACAAGAGCGTGTGGAATATGGCATTTTTAAATACCTTTGGTAGAAATAGGACCTTTTGAAGGGCAATTTGACAATATCTATCAAAGTAAGTATGTGTGCATTTACACTTTGAACCAGCAATTCTACTTCTGGGAATTCGCTTTATAGATTCATTTACAAAACTATGCCAAGATAGTAGTGCAAAGATATTCACTGCAGCGTTGTTTGAATTAGCCAAAAACTGGAGTCAATGCAAGTGTCAATCAATAGGGCAAAGTTTAAAGAAATTGTGATAATTCGATGAAATGTGGGTCTGTCATTGATATGGATATGTCACAAACATATGCTGATATGTCGTATTAGTTTGCTAGGGCTGCCATAACAAAACACTGCAGACTGGGTGGCTAAAATGACAACAATTAATTTTCTCATAGTTCTGGAGACTGGGAGTCCAAGATCAAATTGCTGGCAGGCTTGATTTACTCTGAGGCCCCTCTCCTTGGCTTGCAGATGGCCACCTTCTTACCGCATCTTCACATAATTGTCCCTTTGTACATGCGTGCCCTGGTGTCCCTTTGTGTGATTTAATTTTCTCTTCTTGTAAGGACACTAGCTAGATAGCATAAGGGCCCATCCTAACAGCTTCATTTTAATCACCTGTTTGAAGGCCTTATCTCCAAATACAGTCATATTCTGAAGTAGTCAAGATTAGGGCTTCAACACATGAATTTTGGGACGCTCAATTTACCCCATAACATAAATGATAAAGCAAGATGAATAGATAACCTTGTGGTTATTATAATCTTTAACATATAATTTAAAAAAACACATAAAGGCTGGCGCATGCATTGAAAATTTGTCAATGAAGCTCTCCAAAGAACTCTTAAACAGACTTAATTTTGGTGTGAAAACCTGGAAGAGCCTGGAGTGTGGCTGAGGGTATACTCCTATTTTACCTTTTTACCTTTCTGTATTTGATATTCTAATCATATGGAAGCACTGCTTTTAATTTGACTGTTCAAATGCCAGCAAGTGCTACCTAGATAGTGGGATTATTTTAACTTTTGCCTTTAATTTTTTTGAAACACTTTATAAATATTGTTAAAATAAAAGATATCTTTAAAAAGAACAAGAAGAAAATTGAGGGGAAATGGGCAGCATGCATATGGAGAGACTGACCTGTTTATGGTTAACTTTCTCTTGTTTTCAGCATGTAATATCGATGGTCTTTGAAAAAAAAAACTTTTGTTAAGTTTCATAACCCATGATCTCACCCCCATTTTTCTTATTTTGATCTATAAAGTTCTCTTAAAGGTTAACCTATGTAGGAAAATCTTGTGCTTTCTCTTCACTGGAAATAGTCCAGAAAGAAAAAAAGGACTTTTGAGTATCTACATTCCATTGATCTGCTTTAGGGATTAACGATAGCAAATTATTCCTCACTGCCCACCTTCTGTTACCAGCAGGCTCCTGCGTCACCTTCTCAGATCATCAGTGTGTTCATTAAATGTCAGAGAATTTTAACATTTGTTCAAAGGAAATATAATTAGGAGGGAGCTCTACCGCAAAGGAGGAGCTCCGTACCTTTCTCCAAAGTGAAATTATGATCATTTTTTCATCATTTGCTGCTAGTTCCCTCTCATAGCAGAGTCATTTGAATTGAAATACTTGAACAGTTTTGCCCCACAGGGAAAGGAGAAGGGGAGGAAATTACATTTATTGAGGGCCTACCATGAACTGAATGCCTTACACATACATATTCTCTCACTTTACCTTCACAGCCACCCTAGGAACTGAGTTTTATTATTTCCCGTTTACAGATGAGGAAACGGAATCAGAGAGGTTAAGGAATAATTGCAAAGTCTAGCAGCTGGGGCATGGGTGCAGCCAGGCTCCGTTTCCAGGTCTTTGGACGTGGAGGCCCGTGTTCATCCCAGCCTCTCCCAGCAGTTCACTAGGGCTCTGCAGGCTCTCGTGCTACCAGGCTTTGGTACATGGTGAGATGCAGCAGGACAGAGGGCACAAGACCTGGGCTTTCCTTGGAAACAGGACGATGGGAATATCTTCACTGACCCCAAGGGAGACTGATTAGAACCCAGAGCCGCACTTCTGGGCCTGTGTCTGCTAATCCATCCTTTCACGAAGGAGGAAAAGGAGGCCCAGAAAGGTTGAATTTTACCCTTATTTCTTACCCAATTTCTTCTTCTTCTTCTTCCTCCTCCTCCTCTTTTTTTTTTTTTTTTTTTTTTTTTTTTTTTTGTGGATTTAAGGAGCAAAGGAGCCAGCTCTGTAATGCAGGGAGATGGTTTGCAGTGGAGTCTCTGTGGGCTGCGTGGCCTCATTCATTTTTTATCAGTAGACTGCCTACATATACTTTGTATCATCTCATGTTTTTCTTTCAAAGTTTCATTAAGAAATAAAACTTTTAAAATCCTCGTTTAAAAATTTCTATATAGTCTTATGGTAATATATTAAAAATGTATAGACATGTAAAACAGGAAATGAAATTCTATGTAATTTCTCACTCCAGAAATAAAAGTTTGGGGTATAACCTTCCAAATATTTTACTATGATATAAATGAATTTATCCCATATTAAAGCCTGAAGCAAAAAGGAAAATCAACAACACTGATTTTGTCTTTGTTTAAAATTTTAATATTTTGTTCATCATGGACTTTTTTGCATTGCTTTAATTTTTAGACATTTACATTGAAATATTATTTATCTTGATTACTGAACTTATTGCCGCCTCCTTTAATTTTGCACCCGAGATGAATTCTTTTGTTTTTCTGTCTTATTCATCTCACCTGAGCCCTGACCATGGAAATATATACTTTATTATTAAAAAGCTCATACTATAATAAGAGGAATTTACATATCTACAGCACTTACAGATGCAGTCCTAAAGAATTGTTGCACTTTACACGTGTTAACGCATTGCTTATAATGGCCTCATGAGGTAGGCAGTGCTTATCTCATTTCCATTTTGCAGATGGAAAAACCGAGTCATAGAGAGTGTAAGTGCCCGAGGCCACAGAGTCAGTACGTGGCTGAGCTGGGGTTTGGACTCCTGCAGTGGGGCTCCCTCCCTAACCTTGCACTTCTCTCCCTCTCTGTGCACTCTGTCCCATCACTTATATTTTTTTCTTTCTCTGTGATAAGCACCATTCAGTTTCAATACAGAAGACTCCACCCCATCTTTGGATCCCTAATATAAATGGAACTAGTGAAAAAAAAAAAAAAACCCAAACATCTTCCAAGGACACCTGACAACCCGCTCTCTTTCAGCCGGTGCCATCCCCCTGCCCCTGCTCTTTGCCTACGGAGACCACTTCTTTCAAGTGAACTTTTGACTGCGGCTTCTCCTCTTTTGTGCCAACGCTCTTATTTTGAAGATAATTGACTTGAGCCAGCAATCTGGCTGCTGTGTATGCAGAGCAAGCCACCTCTTCACGAGCTCAGGGAAACATTTGGAGCACAGATTGCAAAGCACCTGAATTTGAAATGTTTATTTCTTGGCTGGCTTTTATTTTCTTCCAACTATCAAAGGAACTCTGGCTGAAGTTGACGCATTAATCACTTGTCTAATTTCATTTCTTAAAACCTAGTTATTTTTAAATGATAAGTAACATGATTTACTGCCCTTTGTGATTTAGAAACCTGTTCAAAATGCAGAGTGGTATCTGCCTCTTTGTTTGGCATAGTCTTGAGATGCTTTTTCCTTTGGTTTTTGTGATAATAAATGCTTATGGTTCTTTCAGCTAAAATGCGTGTTCATTATTGATATAGTTCATGCACTCTGAACCACTTAATTTAGGTATTGGTTATTGCTAGCAAAATGCAATATGGTTGGCATCCCTAGATAAGTGGGTAAAGAAGAATAGCCTGACCCATTCTGATTATTTTGCAATATGCTTCCTTTCTGTTTGTGGGTAGTTAGCAAATCCTGCTAACAAGGTCGCCAATTCAGTCCCTAGATGACTCAGTTTTGTGGCCAAAGTCTGCACTCTGATTTTGTGACGTGGAACACTGACCACAAAGGGAGGATGTGTGTGTGTGTGTGTGTGTGTGTGTGTGTGTGTGTGTGTGTCCTTTCAAATCTTCTGTTATTTATTATGGTCTGAATGGATAATGGACCAGGCAAGGTTAGGTCCCTTGAAGTACCAGGGGGCTAAGAACAGAGCCTGAGTGGTTCGCGTGCATCACCATGTGAGGGTGGTTGGGATGGAGGTGGTGGGTAAGTTAGGTGGTGATATGGGCTGAATTACGTCACCCCCAAATTCATGTGTTGAAGTCCTAACCCGCAGTACCCTCAGAAAGTGACTCTATTTGGAGATAGGGTCTTTAAAGCAGTAATTAAATTAAAACGAGACCACAACTGGTGTCCTTACAAGATGAGACCAAGACACCGACACGCACGAAGGGAAGACTACATGAAAACACAGGGAGAAGACAGCCATCTACAAGCGACGGGGAAGGGCCTTGGAAGAAACCAACCCTGCTGACACCTTGACCTCAGATTTCCAGCCTCTAGAATTGTGAGAAAATTAATTAATTTCTGTTGTTTAAACCACCCAGTCTGTGGTCCTTTGTGATGGCAACACTTGGAGTCTAACTGAGGTGGAAAGCGGGTAAAACAAGGTGGACTTTTGAAATGAGGTATGTACGTTTTTGGTAAGCCGATCAAGTTACAGAACTCATTAATTTTACTGTCCCTGTAATTTGCTTACCTGTAAATAGATTTCCCGCTTTTGAACTGTTGTGATTCCCCCACGTTATAAAGAAGTAGCTTTTGTAGCCTAAATGGACTAAGTGTACTAAGCGGTTGGAAAATCCAATGAGTCACCTCTGAGGAATGGGCCGAGGAGCCCGGAGGAGCAACTCTATCCTCCTAAGGCTGCCACTGAGAGAGAGCAGAACGGGGAGAGAACCGTTGCTCTCCCATGACGAGCGCTGTGCTGTGAGCTTTACATACCTGGTCTCCTTTCATTTTTACTACAAACTCGCATGGCGTATTATATTATCCCTATTTTATAGATGAGAAAACTGAGGGAGGATATGGTGATTATAAGAACTTGTGACACAAGTAGATCTGCCTGTATCCAAACTCCATATTGTTTTTATTACACTACTATGCCTCCAATTTCTTTTTTTTTAATGTCACTGCTTTGGTCCCTATGATGGCTGATTTTATGTGTCAGTCTAGAAGTTCCTGCGAAGGTATTTTTTAGATGTGATTAACCTTATAATCAGTAGACTTTGAGTCAAACAAATTACCCTCGATTTATTGGAGGGACCTCAACCAATTAGTTGAAGGCCTTAGAGAAAAGGTTGTGGTTTCTCTAAGAAGGACAAATTGAACCTCAAGAGTGTAACATAGAAACCTGCCTGGTTTCCAGCCCGCTAGCTTGCTTTTCAGATCTCACTCAAGACTGCGACATCAACTTTTACCTGAGTTTCTAGCTGGCTGGCCTACTTTACAGATTTTGGCCTTGCCAGCCCTCACGATTGTGTGAACCAGTTCCTTAAATCTCTCTCTCTCTCTCTCTCTCTCTTTCTTTCTCTCTTTCTTAATCTCTCTCTCTTTCTCTCTCTCTCTCTCTCTCTCTCTCAATCTCTCTCTTTCTCCTCTCTCCCCTACCCTCACTAATGGTTTTTCCCTCTGGAGAACTCTGACTAATATAGTCTTTACTTAAACATGAGCCTTCAGCTTACAAGGCAGGAAGTCTCTCTATTACATTAAAGTAAGTTAGCTGATACAACCAACAATTCCCAAATCTCAGTGGGTTGACACAATAAAAACTTTGTTTCTCATATATAATGATCCTGTACAGTCTTGGCAGGTTGGCCTTCTCAATGGTGATTAGGGAACCAGGCTTCTACCCAGCAGCTCTGCGGTCTCTCAGGGCTGGTGGGGTGCATCCTGCACCTTCTGTACCTGGCTGGGAGAGGAGAGAAGTGAGTGTGGAGGCTCTCACGAGGGGTGTCACAGGTCAGGTCTGTAGGCAGCACACACTTCGTCCCATATTCCCCTGCTATGCCACATGGCTGCTCGTAGCTGCAAAGACACAGACACGTAGTCTTCCTGGGAGAGCCCAGAAAGGAGAGGAGAAACGTGTGCATTGGAGAGCACTGGCTTTCTCTGTCACACCCTTACACCTGTCAGCACGGCTGCAGACACGGGAAGGGAAGCACTGGGAAGAAAATCAACAGGATTAATGGATGCTGTTTTTGAATGGGAACCCAAACTATTCCTATACATGTATTGTTGTTAAAGTTAAGCTATGGATTTATAATTTTAATGTAGAGATACGCAATTCCAATAAAAAATAACTATAGGATTCTTGCCCTGGAAATTACTAAAATTTTCAAAACAATTCGTTTGGAAACATCTTTGAACAAGAAGAGCAGTTAGGGTAAGAAATCTGTCTCCATCTGATATTAGACAAGGTTATAAAATAGTATATTGCAACTGAGATACCATTTAACACCACCTGGTAATGGCCAGCCAGTGCTGATGACCTTCTAGAAAAATGAATAAGTTCATACTCTGTTGGTGGCTTTTTCATTTGGTACAACTCTTTCAGAAAACAGTGTGAGGAGATCTATCTATCTATCTATCTATCTATCTATCTATCAGGAGCCATAAAACTGTTTCTACTCTTTGACCCAGAAATATCAACGCTAGGACTTTATTTCAAGGAACGAATTCAGCTTAAAAAAAAAAAACCTATCCATGAGGATATATTCATTGCATTATAGTCTTAATAGAAAAAAAATTGGTACTAAGTTAACATACATCCAGTAATTATCTTTAATGAGAGTCCTCCTCTTTTTATACATACCCAGTCTCACCAGGCCCTTGTAGAATAAGAATTGAAAAACAGAATTTTGCTTTAAGTTGACGAGGAATATCTGAGGCAGAGCACGGCTGTAATTGAATATCTGCTCACCACTGTGGAATCACATCGTCTTTGTAGATCTAAACACGAGTTTCTTTTTCTCTCCCTCGTCTGGAAAGCACACTGTGGTCATTATTAAGACAATTTTCTTAACTGGAAAAAGCCTCAGTCCTGCTTACCTTCGGAAATTCTCTTGGGGGAACGGAAACAAAAAGATTAAAGTGAAACACAGCCTCAGTAATGTTAGCCAGTGAGGTGCCCCAGGAAAGAAACCAGGTGAGGATTTGATAAATCTACGCTGTGATTTGTGTTTGGTGCAGAAGACTCTGACAGGGAAAGAATAGTCTGGCTTCTTCTCTTAACTCAGGACATCTTGGTCAATTTATCCTTTATCCTAAGATGCGTGAAGTGGAATGTTTGGGCCCCTTTTCTGGGAGGATAAAGAGGCTCCGGCCTCATTTTCTCCTCCTCATTTCTAGATTGAGCAGACGCTGGTGCGCACAAGGTGTGGAGGAAGACTCAGGTGCGTCAGGACCTGGAGTGGCCTGCGGAGAGTGGGAGGTAGTAAACCCACTGAGTGGTGCTGCTGAGCAGAAGGGGCGGTGGGTGGAGGGAGGGCCCCTCAGCGGTCCTTGTCATGCTAACGAATGTAAGTTTTCCCTGGAGGGATCTGTCTTCTCTTCAGCCCTTTCCTGAGCCACCATGTAACTCCCAAAGTTCTTTGTGGAGTCAGTGCAGCAGCCTGGCTATCTAATATATATTTTTAAAAAGGTCTCTCTGTAAAAGACACAAGTGGGAACAGATTTACCAAGAGAAATGGCAGCAGAGACAGAAATCATAACAGCAAACACAATAATTACAGGATTGCCGAAGACACAATAACAACTCTTTCCCAAGGCCTCCCACTGTCCTGGCTGGACTCCTGATTCCTGGGCCCCAAGGCCTGTGCCCATCACGGCTGCGGTCCCTGCACTAAGTGCCGGGCTTGCTCCTTGGTGGTTCCAAGGGCCTCGCCTGAAGTCCTGGGCACGCACCCCCACAGTGGCGGTGGGAGCTTTAAATAAACACAGCCAAGGGGAAGAGAGGGGGAAATAAGAAGCCTGTGTTCTCATGCAGCACACAACAAGGCTCCTTGTGGCTCCAGCACAGGGAGCTCCCCTTCCAGCTGTCCCAAACATTTTCTCTTCCAAGAAAGTACTTTACAAATGATACCTTGGACAACAGGATGGTTTTGAGTCACCAACCACACAGTGAGCTGAAGGTTTGGGAAAGTCCCTTGGTGTTGGGTCAAGGCAGGCGGCAACTTAGAGGCTGGGACACGGTGTTCCTGTGGTCTCCAGGTGTGATCCAGATGCTGGCTTTCTCTCCTCTTCTCAAGAGAGTGCTGGCATGAGCTGTGGTCATGGCTGCCCAGCCAGCCCAGGACCTGTGTAGACTTCTTAGTTTTGCCAGGTTAGCTGGGTACTCTTTGTTCTCTCCCTTCTTCTTTTCTATCTGTGACCACACTCTCTCCTTCCATCTTATTTTCATTTACTGAGCATTTACTATGCACGTAATACTGTGCTAGACATTTAGGAGGCTGCAAGGAAGTAAAAGGCATGCTTTCACTTCCCAAGGAGCTGAGAGCCTGGTATGAGAGACTATACCCTGGACTAGGGATAGAGTCCTTGGTTCCAGCACTTGCCTGTCTCAGATCAGTGGTATGACCTCGGGCAAGTCATTGAACATTTTTGAGTTTGGTTTCCCCATCTGTAAAAATAGGGGGTTATATAAGGTTATCCCAGTCTTTCCTGAACTCTGGTGAATTTTTATGGGGAGGGTCAAATATGTAGTCTGTTTACTTGGTGAAGAAAGATGGCGCTGCAGAGTTCCTAGAGGAAGCTTTGTGCGAAAGATAGAACTTAAGCCTCAAAGGATGCATAGGGAATATTAGTAAAAGAAAACGTACGAATTCAAGAGAGTAGAGGTGTTCGGGAGGAGGAAACTATAAGGAAGCTCTGGGTTAGGATGAGTGCAGGAGGAATTGAAAAGGAGAAGATGAAGCAAGTATTGTGAAAAACAGATCTCGGATATGAGGGGAAATGGGAGAGAAAAATCAAACAGTTTTTTTGGTTTTTGATTTTAAGCACAGACAGTCTCAATAATTGTGGTATCACTGATAGAACTAGAAGGCGATAAAGGGGGCGGCTCTAATGAGGGAGACACCAAGGTAAGTTTCAGAGGTGTTGAATCTGAGATGGGAATAGGAGAGCTGTCGGAAATTTCCAGTGTGTATAACCAACCCTTAGGAGAAAGGTCGTGAATGACTTTCAAAGACTTGGGAGTCACCTGGTTGGAGGTTCATGCTGAAACGATGAGACTGGATGAGAGCTTTGAAAAAAAAAATATGAGGAAAAGCAAGAGTGGAGGGTTAAGGAATGAAATTTGGAAACTACCCACCGTTTAAAGAGAGGTCAATGAAAGAGATAGAGAAATAATCAGAGACAGCAGGAGAGGGAGGAGGGAGACGGTGTCCAAGCAGATGGGGAAGACATCTAGCACTTCCCCCAAATGAAGGAGACCTGAAAAAACGCTGCTGGGATGGCAAACAGATGGCCGTGATTGCACTTGCTTGATTTCATTATTAGTTCTGTCTTTTATGGACGTATCTGATGGGACATTTAGGGAAGTTTGGTGGAATTAATTTCTCTAAGGGTCTTTTTTGCTTGTTCATTTATTTTTAAGAGAAAACCTGGAGGAAATTGAGTCGAAGTGTGGAAAACCTTTATTTTAAAATATTATTGCCAGATTTATAGTCAATTTAGTGTAGTGACTACTTCATTTTTTAAACATTAATACATGTAAAGCATGTTAACTTTTGGGAAGAGGCCATGTCACAGGCCACTTTTATCCCAGGCAATAAATGACGATCCTTGTTCCCAGAAAAATACACAAAAAATGAGCATACCAGTACAGGCTCCCTAAGGCCCCTGTGTGGCCTTGCACCCAGGTAGGGAGCTGCCATACAGGTTACAGCCCTCTACACTATGTAACCTCTCTGTGCCCATTTTTCTTATTTGTAAAATAAAGGCAATTCTTTGTACAATGATGATTAAATGAGTGAACACAAAGTGCTCGGAACAAAACATAACACATAGCATTCAATAATTGTTATCAACTATGGTTATAATCCTTATATTCTTAGATGAAATTTTCTCAACTAAATGACTTTTCTCTGGGAAAAGTGCTGTTTTTTTTCCCTAGAGTATTCACTCACTCATGCACTCAGTCAGTCATTTACTCATTCAGGTAGTCATTCAGTCATTCACACACTCATTTCTTCTTTCTCACTTTCTGTAAGTTTGTTCTGGGATCTGGGGAATCCAAGAAAACTAAAGCTACAATCTTCCTCATCAAGAAGCTCTCAACATAGTGACATGGAAACAGGCATTTGCTTTCCTCTAAAGGTTCCAAAGTTGAGGTTTCATGTAAGAAAAAGGCATGGAAGTAAATAGGTTTGGAGCAATAGACAGTGATTCTGTTGGTAAGATTTTAGATGAGTGTAGTATATATTGTGAGCATTGAGATCTTAAGTGTTTAGAATCCACAAATTTGGGGTTGATGAGAGTAGCATTAAATCTTAGTGACATGAAAGAGTAGTATCACTTTCTACCATTCTTAAAAATGGGGTTCGTTAAGCAAAAAAAGAATACAAAGAACCAAGGAGACTCTCCATTAGGTGCTCTGGTAAGACTCTGGCTTTACCTGTGTTCCACCATCCTGAAGCTCATTGTCATCACTTGCTGACATTAGACTGGGAGCTCTTGGAGTTCAGGGACTCTATCTCATTCGTTTTTGTTTTTAATACTGACTAATTGGAAGTATGATTGTATCTAAAGGGGCAAAAACTTGCCTATCCATTTTTTTCATGCCATTTTAACAGAATGCATTTATGTAGAACTCATAAAATTAACTAACCAATGATGAATATCTGTTCATTAAGGTGTCTACCTGGCAGACACCTTGTTAGTGTATGATTTGTATTGTTCTAGAAAGTAGTAAGGTAACTTTAAACATATGGAATAATTCAGAAGTTTCACAAATTCAGAATGACCTTACGCATTACATTAAATTGGCATAATGTTAACGTTTGTTCCTTTAGAAAGCCTTTATCTTAGAAAGAAAATGGAAGACAAGTCTAAGAATTCACTTACCTTTGGTGTCTTTGGGGTTAAGGACCTTCATTAAACATTTTCTTAAAATTAAAATTCCTTTGAAATAATTTTATGTATCACTTGAGTCCCATTATGTGTTTTTTTACATTAGGGCCGAACCAGCTTCTGAATATAAAATCAAACTGGGATTTGCTCCTGAACAATATGAAGGGAAAAACAGATGTTTTTTCATGATTGTATCTGGGTTTATTAGGAAAATGTACTTTGAGTTAAAACATTTTTTCATAAGAACTAAGGACAAGGTGCCCCCATGCTACTGAATAAGGGAGAATGTGGGACAAAACTCAAACTTCTTCATCTGGCTTTTGAGAACACCCAGTGTCCAAGTTCAACCTACTTTTCTGGTCTACCTTCCAAACCTCCCTAATCGTACCCTCCCATCTATCCAGATACATTGATTTTCATTTCCTCAAACTCATGTGCTTTCCAGGCTGTTACCTCTACCCCTCACAGCCCACTGAATTCTTCTCTCAACCCAGGATTAAACATTCAGATAAAACTCTACCATTATCTGGGAAATGTCCTTATCCCTTTCTAGGTCCCATTTGGCAATTGTTCCCCCACCTGTGCTTCTTTTTTAATTACTGGTTATTGAATGATTATTCCAGATCTGTCACTGTGCTAAGTGCTTTACAGGTGTTATAATAACAACCCTATGAGATAGCTGATGTTATTAGCCCATTTTACAGGTTTTGAATGGCTAATTTTCTCAAGATCAAATAGCCAGAAAATGACAGAGCCATGATATCAACTCATTTCCAACTGATCCCCAAAGCTGCATTTTCACCTGCCGTATTATTCTGTTTCTCTCGAGCTCCCCTTAGCAGTCTTTTCTTTTACTACTGTGTTACTGAAATAGACTTCCTTTTAACTTAATTCCTTTTTTTTTAATTTTTTTTTTTTAGTATTTTTAGTGTGTCTCCTGTACTTTTCTCTGCTTTTCAATTAGACTGTGAAGCCTTTGAGGACAAAGATCATGTCTTCTTTTTAGTATTTCCCTTAGGTTTCTAGCATCCTATCTTGCATGTTGTTGGTGCTTGGTAAGTTCTTCCTGAACAAGTAACAGTAAAATGGAATGATTAGAATAGAATGAATTTCCCAAAAATTTAATGAAGCCCTAAAGCTTCTTGAAGGTCAGGATTAGCTCACACAATAGGTTATCTGTCCTCAGAGTGTTATGGACTGAATGTTGGTGTCACATGTTAAATCTCTAAACCCCAATGTGATGGCATTTGGAGATGGGGCCTTTAGGAAATAATAAGGATTAGATGAGATCATGAGGGTGAGCCCCTCATGATGAAATTAGTGGCCTTACAAGAAGAGGAAGAGGAGAAAGAGAGAGAGAAATCTCATTGCCATGTGAGGACACAGTGGGAAGGTGGCTGTCTGCAAGCCTGGCAGAGAACTCTCACCAGGAACTCAATTGGTGAGCACCTTGACCTTGGACTTCCAGCCTCCAGAATTGTGAAAAAATAAGTAAAGTCTGTTGTTTAAGTCACCCAGTCTATGGGATTTTGTTATAGCAGCCCAAGCAGACTAAAATACAGAGATATATTAGAAATGTGAGGTCCTCAGAAAATTTATGGAGTGTTGAGATGAAAAGAAAAAAAAAACACTGAAAAGGGCATCTAGAGAGAGAGATAGGTTTGTGGAAGCCTCACTCTATGCCTGACTCCTACAAAGTGGCCTGTGAGCCATCTAAGCATGGTGTTGCATCCAGAAAAAATACAAACTTGATGTCTAACTTTGACCATGAAAATTTTTAGTTCAGTCTCAAATAATTAGAAAGGGCATCACAGTGCATTGTTTTCACCCATGTAGTTTTCTTTCAACATCCTAATGACCAGAGCGTGGCAGCTTCTTCAAACTTCCCGGCTCCAGCTCACACTCGGCCTCCCTGGTTCTTCTTTCTCCCATCGCTTCTCCCAGTGCAGTCTGTCCTCAGGTGGGGACCTGAGTACAGCTAGCCTCGTGTAAGAACACATCTTCCTTAGAAGGCAGAAGTGTATAGGAGGTGGGGAAGGTAGTCATAGTTATAGCAGAGTGAGATTATTCTAGAAATTCTGGTAAAAGCAATTGGGGAACATTTGAGAGGAAACTTGGTTTCCAAGTATTCTAATGAGTTGAAGTTCATGCGAGCACCCTATACTGCCTTTGAAAAAGGGATGTGAGCCACACATGGTCTTGTGGTATGCTGTGGTGGCAAGGATGAGAAGGGACAGGAGAGTCATCGTGTGACTTTTTACATCACTCTATGATACCTGGCCCCACTGAGCATTTAAGACACCATTCCTGGTTTACCTGCATCATCTCATTTGATCCCTTCAATAAAATTCAGACAATAGGCACTTTGAAGATCTTCCACTTCACAGGTGAAGAAATGGACACAGGGAGAGGACAAATTATGTGCTCAAGGTTAAAGACGATAAATGGCAGAACCAGGAAGTGAGCCCACACAGATCGGCTCTATAGTGTGTGCTTTTAACTACGCTTTTCTACAGCTTCGGGTTGGGGGGAACACATTCCATAATCCTCCCTTTGGCGAGGGTCCAAAGCAGAAGAGTGACCAGTCATTGCTGGTTCACTATTTTCTATGGGTAACTATTTTGGAAGCAGCAATTGTAGACTCTCAACAAATACACATTTGGTACTTCCTTGATTTCCGAGTGCATTTAGATAGGAGGAAGACTGATAATTTTGAGTGAGAGGGTGGGACAAGGGATGATAGCAAGGCAAAAATGAGAAAGGGATCCTAACAGCAATCCTTATGGGCTTAGAATGGGTTAGGTATAGTACAATGACAAACCACCCTCTGTCCCAGTAGCTTAGTAATTATGCTCTGTTTCTCATGCTACGTGTGCACCACAGACCAGCAGGTGCTCTGTAAGTACCCAAGGCTTCAGAATGACAGGGCTCCATCTTGATAAGTGCTGATGACATCACTGTAGTAGGGGGTGACAGAGAAGTGAATCTTGCACCAGCACTTACTGTTCACCTGGAAGTGACTTCATGTTGCTTCTGTTGACATTTCACTGGACAAAGCAAATCATATATTCAAGCCTCATTTCAAGCGAGTAGAAAAATGTAATCATACCATCTTTTTGGAGGGAGAACCAGAAATAGTTAATGAACCGCACCCAAACACCCCAGCGCCTAGAGAGGCGTAAGCAGAGTGTAGGTTCTGATTCAGCACCAGGGTGATGATGAATGTAGCATTATATAGTTTGCAGACACAGTGGAGAGACTCGAATGGAATGACCACATTCTTTTCCCCTCAGTGGTCACTCATTCCAGTGGGCAAAGACAGAGAATGCACTGAGAAGATGCCCAGAGAAATCGTCATCATTTAAAAATAGTATTATAAAAAAGTATTTCCTGCTCATCTGATTATGCAAACCAAGAGCAAATTCGTGGTTGCATGGTATCATAGGAAACAAACTTTCCTTGTGTGTCTGTCCAGGCTCAGTAGGAAAAATCTTTATGACTATTGTCATCTCCAAAAAAGTCTACATGCAAGAAATCTTACTCAAAGTCCACAGTTCATAAAATTTTATCAAGTGCCAACATTAAAACTCAAATTGCTTGTTTCCTTTAAGTATCCTTTTGTGTATTTTTTGTTCTTTAAAGATTGAGTTAAGAACCCTCTCTAGGTTGATAAGAATGCTTTTATTTTCCAATTTGATTAATGAGTGCTTTTCCAATTATGTTTCTTTAGAATCAAAAACGAAGTTACTTTAGACAGTTTCTGATGCTTCTTGGCTTGTCGTAAAAGTATGACGTTAATAGATTTGAATACATTCTCCTCTTCTCTTCTCTTCTCTTCTCTTCTCTTCTCTTCTCTTCTCTTCTCTTCTCTTCTCTTCTCTTCCCTTCCCTTCCCTTCCCTTCCCTTCCCTTCCCTTCCCTTCTTCTCTCCTCTCCTCTCCTCTCCTCTCCTCTCCTCTCCTCTCCTCTCCTCTCCTCTCCTCCCCACCCTTTCCCTCCCCTCCCCTCCCCTCCCCCTCTCCTCTTTTCTTCTCCCTCTCCTTTTTTCCTCTTCTCTCCTCTCTCTTCCTCCCTCCCTACCTCCTTCTTTTCCTATCACCTATGTAATTGTCATTTTACCAGTTCCATTTGCCAACTGTTGACCAACTCTTACCTATTCCTAAGGTCAATGACTAATATCATTTCCTTGGGGAAAAGCTCCCTTGTCCATTCTTGCCAGGTTTTGTCCCTGGAATGAGCATCTATGGTATCGGGTACTCTCTCTCTAGAACTCCTATAAAAATGCATTTCTAAGATTATTTGTGGAGTCGTTTGTTCAATATTTTTCTTCCCAGCAACACTGCAAGCCCCATGCAAGTGGGTGCCAGGATTCTCATGTTCATCACTGTGGTTAGAGACACCTGAGCCATAACAGGTGCTCAGTAACTATTTGGTTGCCTATTTAGTCAGCAATGCTAACTCTCCCCAATATTTTTGTTTGGGTGACTTGGTGGCTTTTTGGGGTTGAGAGGTGCAGGCCAACTCAGATAGGACTGAACTGACAACAGAGATCCCCTGTAAAAATGAGAGCAGCAGTGATAAAAATACCCACTCAACAGCCATCCTGTTTTGAGTGTTGATGTTTAGTGGATGGCGGTCAAGTGACATTTTAAACCAATCTAAGCTAGTGCTTCAAAGCTCTGAAGTTTAAAAGTGATATTGATGGAGTGGTACATGTGTGGTGGGGGAGAGGGCAAAAAACCCATTTTTCCCGCCAGTTACGTAAGGTCCTTTTCTGCCTGCCAACATGTCTGATATGATAGACTGAAAGCACCATTTTCTTGGTAAAACAAACACAGACTTCTCTTTAAAAACACCTTTTGATACTTTATGAGTAGGGCTGGTGTATGTAACCGATCAAGACCAACATATGGCTTATTATGACATTTAGCTGATTAAAATAGTCTAGACATAAACTTGAGATTTCAGAAATGTTTAAGTTAAATAAGAAATACATTTTAATGTACAGTAGATGTGTACTTAGTCCTAGGCCACCTGTATCCCTACAGGAATTACAGAGCAGGAAGTACTTTTGACTCAAGAAGTGTGTCTGAAAATTAAGGCTGTAAATTAACAACAGCTTGTCTATTAGATTATTTCAGCCATAAAGGACTCAGTATGTTTCAAAATGCTCGTGATTTTCAATACATTTCTGTGGCTCGGTTTAATAAAGAGTGATGCTGGGAATGGCTTTGGCTCGAAGGTCTGCAAAAGCACATTTTTAGAAAATCCCAGAGAATAAATAGTAGCTGCTAGTTAGGCTGTGGTAAAACACACCTGTGGCTAATGGAAAATGAAAAGTTTGAGTCGCCCCTTGGCACCAGCCTCCGGGCCTCCAGCGAGGGGAGTGCTGTGGCTTAGTGGTCTGAGCCTGGGCCCCGGGGCTCCCGACCTGCTTCTGAGGCCTCGGGGACAGCAGTCATTCTCTCTGGTTTTGTTTTCCTGGTCTGTGACTCGTAAATAACGAGACCTAATTCCCACACGGGGTGGCTGCGAGGATTAATGGGCTAACGTCTGGGGCCAAGTGGAGCATCTTATGATCCATTGTAAGGTTGTTCTGAGTCTCAGTTTGCCATTTTGATGAGTTTTTCTGTCCACGTGACCCCCTTTGGGCATGTAGGAGGCGGGTGCGACCAGGGAAGGACATGGGGCTGGGTCAGGCACAGACAGGGGGTTGGGTCAGGAACACCCTTCCCTGGCCTTTTGAGAGAGTGAAGGGGAGAGAGAGCAGGAGAGATGGCAGTGAGGTGGGGTGGGGGGAGAGAGTGAGACAGACAGAGATCTAAGGAGAAGGAAGAAGAGGAGAATGAGAAGAAGGCAGCAGAGAACAGAAAAGATGTGAAGAGAAGAGAGTGGACAAGTGGAAATTTCTGGGGTCCCTGGGGGTCCAATTCCCAGATGATCTATGAGTTTGGGAAATACTGGAATCGACTGGGGCAGGGCCAGGGCAGAATGGAGCGTGGATTTTGTCTTTCTTCTGCAGCCAAAACTATTGAGCTGGCAGGAAGACATAGACTTGTGGAGACCAGAAGCCCATTCACTATATTTGTTTTTGCCAAGGTTTTAACTCTGTCCATTTATGTGAACTCTGTTAACCTTTTCCTTTCTGCAGCATTCAATGGCTAGGACACAGGAGCTGGAGGAGCTGGCTTTTCTCCCAATTTGATTGATTTACTATGTGACACTAAGTGGGGCACTTCAGTCACCTCATTGATTTCCTCATTTAAAACGTGAGGAGGTTCGATGAGCCCAGGTGTACCAGTTAGTTTTCGCTGCATGACGAACCACCCTGAAACTTTGAGGTTTAAAGCAGCAAATGTTTATTTAGCTCATAGTTCTGTGGTTCAGCTCTTGGGACTGGCTACCTCTGGTGGTTTTGCTGGTCTCAACAGGGCTTTGCTCACCTCAGCTGGGCTTGCTCATGCGATTGTGGTCAGCTAGCGGGGCAGCTGGGGCCGATGGTTTAATAATGGCCACGTCTGGGCAATGGGATGACTGGAGTCTTTCTTCTTCCAGCAGTCTAGGGCAGGCTGATTCAGGCGATGGTCAAAGGTTCTAACGAGTGGAAACTGTGAAGTCTCTGGAGGCCTACCTGACACAGTCGAGTCGCACACCAGCCCAGGTTGGAGGGTTGGAAAATAAACTGCTCTTCTTGATAGAAGCAGCCGCACAGCACTGTGGCCAATATTTTCTACAAACTACCACACCAAGGTACCCTTCAGCCTCAATAGACAAGGAACAGAAATTAGGACTAAGAGGAGAACAGCATCTGTTTTTTTTGAGTTCAGCTTTAAGCATTTGAGGTTACAAGTCCTGGCTGCTGTTCTGAATTCATTATGTGACTTTAAATAAGTTTTTCAAATTTTTGTTGATTTTAACCACTGTACTAGGCCCCTTTGGCTTATACATGACTAAGAAAACTGTCAAGTAGTTAAAGAAGAATTTTATAGACAGACTTATGTATCCACAAAAGCTGATGAATAGTATTTGGTTAATAATTATCGAACACAAAAATTAATACACATATTCATACCTACTTATGTCTTTTAAACATTTTTTTACAACACAAATTTTTCCCCATGGTAGAAATTTAGAAAAGGAATATAAAAAGATGAGCATAAGAGTCATCTCTTCCTCTGCCACCAGAGATAATAATGTGTAGTTGTTAATTTTGGGCTGTAGTTCTTTCAGGAATTTTTCCAGTGTATATGTGGGTATGTCTGCTGTAAACATGAGAACACACTGTAATATTGTTTTTATACTCTCACTTTGCTAAATATACATTTCTTATTTTTGATGACTGCATAGTATTCTAGGGCACATGGGTACCACAAATTACTGAACCTACCTCTACTGTTGGGCATTTAAATATTTACTGGATTTAAAAATTACTTTAAAAAATCACATAAGCATTTATTTTCATGCTAAATTCTTTGAATACATTTGTGGTATAATCAGAAACACATTTGGCCTTTGTGTCTGATTCTTGCCCCAGGGCTCCTAAAACCCTTGGAATGTCCTGAGAGGTAGGAGTATCTTCCGTCATTCATAAGGAGCCCCTTTCCAGCACACTTGACTTTATGCTAATGAGGTAACTTAGGGTGGGGACCCCACATAGCCTCAGCTGGTCACGAGAAAGAATAAGTGATTAGAAGGTTGAAACTTTCAACCCTAGTCATGACCCCTGGGAGGGGGAAGAGGGAGAACCATGGATTAAACTCTATAAAAACTCTCTAGCAGTGAGCTTAGAGGACCTTCGGGGCCAGTGAGTGCATCACGTGCCAGGAGGGTGACATACCCGGTTCCGCAGCGACAGAGACTCTTACGTACCCACCCTCCAGATCTCGCCCTACAGACCTTTTCATCTGGCTGTCCATCTGTGTTCCTTATAATATCTTTTGCAGGAAACTGTTAATCTAGTAAGTGAGCTTTTTCCTGAGTTGTATGAGCCATTCTAGCAAATTAATCTGACTTGAGGAGGGGATCATGAAACATTCTGATATACAGCCAGTGGATCAGAAGCACAGGTGACAACCTGGGCTTTCTATTGGCAGCTGAAATGGGACTGGGGAGTCTTGTGACACTGAGCCCTGAATCTTTGTGATCTGATGCTAACTCCAGGTGTAGCTAGTGTCAGAATTGACTTAAATTTGTAGGCCATCCAGTTGGTATCTGCTGGAGAATTGCTTGGTGGTATTGCAAAACACCCTACCATTCTTAAATATTTCCTTAAGCTGTATTTCTAGAAGTGGTGTTGCTATGTCGAAGCTAGGCATATTTTAAAGATTTTTGATTTGTTCTAAAAAATACAAGAAAAGTTTAATAATTTGCTCATACATTAGTTATTGACAAGAATGCCTATGTTTTTTGGTCTACTAGTTCAACACAAATTTGTAAATGAGTCTAAATCCCTCAGTGATAACTTTATATCTCATTAGAGTTTATACAGTAGTCCCCTCTTACTTTTGGGGAACAAGTTCAAGACCCCCAGTGGATGCCTGAAATTGTGATAGTACTGAACCCTGTATATACTGTTTTTTTCCTGTGCATACATACCTATGGTAAAGTTGAATCTGTGTTAGACACAGTAAAAGATCAACAGCAATAACTAATAATAAATAGAAAAATTACAATATACTATAATAAAATATCTTACCATACTGAACTCACATTTCTTGTGAAGATGTGAGATGGTATAATGCCTACGTGATGAGATGAAGGGGGGTGAGTGACGTAGGCATTGTGATGTAACATTAGGCTACTATAAGGGTGACTTGAATACAACTTCTGTGATAACTCAACAGTCAATCTGATAACTTATACTACTACTAAGTGATTACAGGCTGGTTGCATATACAGTATGGATATGCTGGACAAAGGGATGATTCATGTCCTGGGTGGGATGGAGCCAAACAGCACTAGATTTCATCATACTATTTAGAATGAAGTGCAATTTAAAACTCTTGAATTGTTTATTCCTGACATTTTCCATTTAATATTTTTGGAACACAGTTGACCACAGGTAACTGAAACCATGGAAAAGGAAACCACAGATAAGGGGAAACTACTATGTAACTCTCAAGATAAACAAATTGCGGAACTGAAAAGAATCTCAAGTTATTAAGTCTAATCCCATAGGCAAAGCTCAGATGCTTGCACCTTCATGCTGCATTCACTTAAAAGTGTTGGGTTTAAAGAAACCCAGCAACATTAAGGTGCATCTGACAAACATCAGCCCCACTCAGGGCTGTTGAGCATGACTGAGTTTCTGTTCTTTCTAGAACAAGGGAAGGAAAGAGCACAGTTTCCAAAATGGAGCAAAACAACCATTTCTGTAGCTAAGTCGCTCATGTCTCTCTACACGGCATGTTCAAATGATTAGCAGAATCTCTGCTTGGTGCTGGGGTTTCGAGAGAAACTACAAATGTAGTGCTGAAACATTTTTCTATCAGAATGGAAATGAGAAATAAATTAAACACATCTGGAACAAGCCTAAGAAATAGGTTAATTCCACTAGAAATTTTCTGCTATTCTTTACAACTTTTAGAAGCTAGGACAGCTAACACTTCTTAATTCCCTTCAGTGTTCAGAGTTCTAATTCTTGTCTTTGGCTAGCATGCAGTTTGAGCTCAGGGAGTGGATGTATAATAAATGAAACAAATATATAACCATCCTTCAGTCCTACTTTTTCCTAGGCCCTGCTCCTTCTTCCAAAGGGAGGATAGATTTCAAACTGGTGGCAATACTTGTTCACGCTCCTATAAGTGTTTGAGTCTGCCAATTTCCTAATGTGTGTGCATGACAGGTTCATCCCTGGTGATTGTCCATTCCTTCCAATAACCAAAACTTTCTGATTGGACCAAACTTGTCAGTCGGACTCCTTTCCTTACAATGAATTCCCTTCTAGGAGGCTCTCATTCAATAGACCTTCCTGATGGGTCCACTTCATTAGACATACTGAAGTAGAACTGAATTATGCTTTGTGGACATGGCTTTGGCTTAAGCTGAGTAGTCTGATGCACACTTTTTGAAAAACACAACATCTACCAAATTCCTCATGTTTGGCCCAATTCTCATTTTCCCCGGAAATCTTAACATCATTCACTTAGGATTCCTCATGAATTTTCACTTAGTTTCCTTAGGGAATTCACTGGGGCATAGAGACTTGTTTTGCTAATAATTCTCCCACTTTTTTTTTTTAATAGAGAAGATATTAGCATAGCAATAACCACAGAGTTTCATGTTTCTTTTCATCTGATGAGACTCTCTCCCATGCAGCAGGCTCGTGCCTCCATTGTTTCTCTTTTATCCTTAAATGTGATTAAAAAAAAAAAAAAAGGCTTTTTGTTTTCTTGAACATTTCCTTCTTCATTTAGTTCATTCTCACTGGGTTCTCTGGCAGTGCTATTATAATATTATTCATTAAAACAGCAATAACAACGCGATGATGGCATTTGATGCTCTCAGTGTCCTTCTAACCTGTCTACATGGAGAAGATCCGTTTCGGATCTGTCAAAGTTGGCAGAAAACGTCTTTCAGGATTTCAAGATAAACTTTTAAGACATGGGCGAGAAATTTAGCAACGCCATGGTTAAAAATTCTCCAAAGTCAGAGCAATTTTATTTGTTAAAAAAGGCTTGAGAAAATATCTTGTTTTGAGGAGAATTTAGAGAATACATACATGCTTTTGAAACCCTTCTGCTCAAAGCCTGGTTCAAACCTCCTTTACGCTGGATGGTGTTCCTTGACTTTACTCTGGCTGCTTTCTCTCCCCTCTGACTTCTTCAAGGTACTTTTTGTATTTTCTTCCAATGGTAATAATCCCTTTCTTTCTTTCTTTCTTTCTTTCTTTCTTTCTTTCTTTCTTTCTTTCTTTCTTTCTTTCTTCTTTCCTTCCTTCCTTCCTTCCTTCCTTCCTTCCTTCCTTCCTTCCTTCCTTCCTTCCTTCCTTCTTTCCTTCTTTCCTTCCTTCTTTCCTTTCTTTCTTTTTTCTGAACATGTCTTAAAAGCTTTGCAATATTGTCAGTTCTTTGAGGCAGGAGTTTTAGCCCAACCATCTTTCTGTCCTTAGCTCCTAAGACAGTGTCTGGTACAAAAGAGACACTGAATCAATGCTTGTTGAGCGAAGGAACAGAACTGAGAAGGAAGGACTACTTGCAAGGACAACTTACCCAGAGGCATTCTCTCTAGAACATAACTAGTGGTACACAGGAGACAAACACTGGAACAAAAGACCTGAGAAGGAGGCTCTAAGAAGCTTAAGTCTTGAAAATCTCAAGTTTATACCTTCTCAGTTGTTTTTTAATCAATTTAACTTAATCTAATGTCATATAGTAAACTTCATTAGTGCTCTGACATTGTGTGAGAGTGTTGTGCTAGTCTCAGCCAATCGATAGAGATGCTTTTGGCTAGGAATGCCTGAGGACCTTGCCAGGGCCCATACGCCTTGTGACTGAACTCCCACAAACATTTCCCCACTGGAGCCAGCGTCGTGGCTGGACCCAGCCCTTGTGATTCTTATTGCGATTATAGGACACACCTCAACAATGACCATCAGGACACTTGAAGGACAAGATTTATTACTCTCAGATCCTGGAGGGTATACAACACACCGGCAGGTCACACATGAGGTTGTAGGTAGAGAGAGAGCATGTAGCCCTGAGGCTCTGCCTTAGTGTCCGAGGGTGGGGTGTCTAGAGTTTAGTGTGTTCACTCTTCATCGATGCATTTAAAAACATAAGAGTGGGAATTAGGGAGTGGGAACAGAGAAGTGGGATCTTTCAAGTGGTCACTTATCTAGGTCACCCAGGGCTTCTAAAAGGGGAGCTTTGTGGAAGGGGGTGCCTGGTTCCTATCTAGTTGGTTTGCTAGTAGCTGTGTCATACGGCTGGCAGGACGCTTATTTGAGATGGATGGCTTTGCGATGGATGCATCAGCAACCAGAAAGCTTAATGCCAGGCATGTATACTACAGAGCAATCTGAAGAAAAGTGAAATTCTATATCTGTCCTCAAAAGACTCACAGTGCTGAGAGGTAGTGCCGAGGAAGGCATGATAGCAAGAAGGGGGAAGGTGGTCTGGAAAGTTCTGGACCTTTCCCTTGGGTTTTCTGGAAATTTTCCAAGTAGACAGGGGAATGTAGGTTGTGTGGTGTGAGGAAAACTTGTCCTAGGCAGAGTTAACAGGGTAAAGAAAGGCACAGAATCATAGAACAGCATGGGGTGTTTGGGGAAATAAAAATAGTTGTTGGAACATAGAGCATCAAAAGTTGAAGCTTGGCAGGAAGGGATGGGCCAAAACATGAAAGCCCCTTTGCTTCGTTAAGAAGTTTTGCCAGAGTCTTCAAATTGTGCTTTCTTTAAAGCAGGAATTAAGCTTCTGTAAGCTGGTATGATTTACTATCTTTTCTGTGCATTGTGCTATAAGAAACGATTAGAACATACACTTGTTCATCTTTTTCCAGGATAAAAGTTCCCTGAGAGTAGAAACGTAACCTGTAGCACGTGCTCACGTGTGAATTATCAAACTATTTATTGGTCTTGTGGATGCAAAATGAACTTTAAATTTTTTTTTGAGAGGAGTGAACTTTACATAAATTTTATAGACAAAAATGGTGATTCAGACAAAAGGCCAATTTGGTTTTAAAATAGAATATACACTATTGGTGGGAATGTAAAATGGCATGGCTGCTCTAGGAAATTATGGAGGTTCCTCAAAAAAACTAAGAATAGAACTACCATATGATCTAGCAATCCCAAACAAAATTTATAAGCTCTGAAGGTTATAAAATTTTCCTGAAAATATATTCTATCAAGAAGTCAGTGATTTACACATGAGAACAATGGACTAAATTATTTTAAATGTCTCTGTCAGTTCTAAAACACTATCTTTTTTCCTCAAGGAAGATTGGGATGTTGGTGATGGAAAAAACAACAAGAAAAAAAGAACAAAGTTATTAGGAAAAGAGTGATACAAGTCATATGTATTCACTGTCATATTTATTTTGTTCAGCTCTTACAACAATTCTCTGAGGGAGGTATTATTTTTGTGTCTTAAAAATGGAGAAACTGAGGGTTTTGTTGATTAAATGTCTTGCCTTACACTTAAGCAAAAGATTTTTTTATCATAGATGTTTAATTGATCTGTCTATAATCTGTCCACTAATATACTTGAGAAAGAAAATTACATTATAATCATTCACTCACATGTTCAAACAGCAAGAGTTTATTGCATAGCTAGCATGCACTGAGAGAGATGCTGGCTTTGTATTCTAACCTCTTGAATGTGAAGTGAATGGTGGCCTTTGTAATTGTATGGTAGGGTGACCCCACACTGAAGCATTTTGTCTTTAAGAAACAAGAAAAAGGAAATGATTTATCATGAAAGAAGAGAGATAAGGAATCTGTGAAAGCAAGCAACAATATATCTATCTTAGCCAGTTCTGCCAAATCTTATCTATAAAAGTACAATCTCCATAGTGCCATTCTATAATGTTGATGATATCCTCATGTTTGTCCTCTTGGCACCTCTGTGTCCCTAAGAGAACAGCACTTCATTTTATTGGGGAACAGCTACCCCCCACTCACACGTGTGAATGTGGGAGCTGGCATATTCTTACTGGACTCCATGTACCTGGCCACAGAAATTGTTCTAGAGAAGACAGCTGCCAACCACAGTGTCTCTGCCCCATTTCCTGCCACAGGGATTAGTTTAGGAGGTAGATATGTGATCCAAGCCCAACCAGAGAAGTTCTCTGGGATTTTTCAGCTTGAAATTAAGAGAATAAGGCCCTTTTGTCTCTCATGACAAAACAGGAAGAGTGGAGCCAGGAGCTGCTGGTGGCCCTGGTTCCTGAGAAAGCCAGACTGAAGGAACAAAGCCAACAAACAGAGAAGCAGAAATAGGAAGTGAAGAGAGTCCAGACAGGTTGAAGCTCCAAGACCCCCCCAAGTGGCTCCTGTCCCTGCCATCCCAAGTTCCATGTCTGGGGGGAGGGTGGGAGTCCTTGGCATCCCTTCAACAAACCCTTTCTTCTACAAAGCAGGTTTGAGTTTGAGTTTTGCTACTTGCATCCAAAAGAATCTGAATGTGTGCGTTGCAAGTTTTGGAAACTGGTGAGCAACGACGCGAAGGCGTTTGTTAGGCCACGTTACCATCCATGTGCAGGTCTGAATCAGGGAGGGCGAGGCGGGGAGAAGAGCAGGCCTTGTCTCCAGCTGTCCTTTCCTTCATCACCCTGATAAGAGCTGCAGATGTGATGTGGAAATCCTGTCCATGATCTCTGAGGAATCTTGCAATAAATTAGGAATGAAGACTCAAGAAGAAAAAATAAAGGACTGCAGAAGTTGACTTACTGGACCTCTCACCTCTGGTCCCTTTATTTCTGTTTCCTCCAACATCAACCTTTCCCTTATAACTATACACCAGTTTACACACCCAGTGCTTCCCTTGTGCCTGGCACTGCTCCAAGTTTTCTTTGAAACCAACGATACCAGTATTCTCTTTAACCTAATTTTACAGATGAGGAAAGTAAGAGACAGAGAAATTGAGTAGATTGTCCAAGACAGGGTCAAGTTTAAATCCCAGGCAGTCCAGCTCCAGAGCTCATGCTAACAACCCCATTTAGAAAGCCTGGCTTTCTGGGCCATTTCTGTTCTCTCCCCACCCCCAACCCCTGTGCCAGGGCACTTATTATGAATATATTTAGGATGTGGCAGATACCACCACATACTTTTCTTCATCTTTTCATTTGGTCCATATCCTCAACCTGATACCATGAAGCCAGTGCCTATGGCTATTGCTTTTCAGTCACCCCAGCCCCAGCATGATGTCCAGCATCCAAAGGTAATTGATTGTGATATCAAATCCTGTGCTTTTAAAAATCATCCAGCTCTAAGACATGAATACAATAACACTTTACGTAAGATTTAGGGGAGGAGAAACGAAGAAGAAATTGGTTTCTCCTCTTCTTTTTAGGTTTCTTCTTGACACTCCAAAAACAAACTACAAAGAATTTTCATCACAGCTTCCCCTTCCCCCACCACTCGCCTCCCCTTGATGACCATTTCTCTACAAAGAATGTCCTGTTGAAAAAGTAGCATTGTTCTACCCACGGCCTTGTCAGGATCCAATTAGTCAGGGCTTGCTGCTGCGGACACACGATGGATAATTTCAAAGTATGACCTTTAGTTTATTTGTACTTTGGGATCAGAAAATAAGCAGTTAAAAGATATTTGCCCTTAAAAACATGTTAGAGAATTAACTGCTGGTTTGCGATGTTATCTGCCAGGTTTAAGCCCCAAACACATTTTATACCTGAGTTAAGTCTCTGAAAACAGGGATTCAGTAATTAAAGCATTGACCTGATGGCATCGCTGATACCAGGCAGGCAGGCCGAGCTCTCTGGGCAGGGAGAACTTACAGGGCTCAGAGAAAGCAAAGAACATGGAATAGCGGAAATTTTGAAGAAACATCTTGTGTCCACGCCCTCAGCTGTAGGAAGTAGTTGAAAGCAGTAGTTTCCTTTATTTTTATTTTCCCTTTGAGCCTGTACTTCTTTTAAAATCTTAATCTGAAAATTATACCATTCAAAATAAAATTCAGAAATCTGCTTACCAAAACAGCAACACAGAGCCGTGATTGATGAGAAACCCAAAGGCCTACATTTCTGTTGCAAAATTTAATTCTAGGACTTTATTTTTGTTATTTTTTTTTTTTTACAACTTGTGTTTTTGCTTCTTTTCCTTTCTTGTAGCTTTCCCCCCTCGAAACTAAATTATATCTTAGGCTTTTGAAATAGCTTCAAAGTGAAAGCCTGAATTTTTAAAAATAACTCCATCTCTTCTGAAGGTGGAGTTTTTGAGTTTATTTCAGGTTTTGAGGCAGGACGTACCTCCAGGCCGCGAGGGAAGATGTCCAACTGCCCTGAGAATTCTATTCCTCCCCTTTGCCCTTTCAAAGATGTCCACTAGGACCCCAAACTCTACTTCTCCCTCCCTACTATAAGAACCTGTGTTAATTTTATTCAAAAGGACATGTGGACTGCCAGCCATAGCGTGGTGTCCCCTGTCTCTGCCTTAGTATTTTTATTCTCAATGGACGTCTCTGTGACAGACACTTTGCTCTCCCCCTGGGACTGCTCAGCAGGTTGGTAGAACCCTACCTCACTGCCCACCCCTACGGGCTCCTCTCCTTGTTTTCCTGGTGCCACTGGAGCATATTTTGTGGGCCAGGCCAGCAGAAGTGCCAGCCGGCACCTCAGGCCTGGCATCTGGCCAGAGGGACTGAAGGAGAGCAGAGCAGACTGGGTTTCTTGGCAGCCATTTCATACAGAGGGAAAAAGGGCAACTGCCAGCCTCCAAATAAGACTAGCCAAACAAACAAACAAACAAAAAAATGCCCAATACACACACAAATGAAAGAAACCACACACATTCAGAACGACACGAAGAGAAAGCTCAAGAATGCTATCGTCTGGGGCTTCATCAGCTGTGTGCCTGGTGTCCCAGGGAGCTGATGGGGTGGCTGGGTGGTTTTGAGATTCCTGTGGTCTGAGCACACACCCTCCACATCACCACGATGTGTCTGGAAAAAAAGTGGTCATGCTATAGGTCTCTGATTTATTTCCTGATAAAATAACCTTTATTCTCCAAGGCTGTATGTCCCTTCCCGGCTTTCAGAGAACCGGTCTTTATTCCACCAAAAGCCTGCTGCAAATTAGGTCATTCCGTCTGTGGCCCCAGAGTCCCAGCTCCTGTCCATCTTGCCAACACTACAGTGTTTCCTTCTCTGCGTTGCCTAGGCTACGCCAAATGTCAACGTGGAGGATGGTCATAGGCAAATTATAGAATTTCTTTAAGTGGCAGGAATTAGTTGTCATTTGGAGCCAACAAAAATAACCTTGTCTGACATTGGGGAATGATAGATTTCAATATGGCATCTCTCCTGCCCAGATCCCCACCCATTTTCATTTCTTCTACTCAACCTTTCGCATCTAATTGGAAGCCTGTCCTAAATTATCTCAAAGCCTCAGAAGAGGGCCTGAGTTGGCTGGACCTCATGGTGCATTCCTAATCTCTCTGTCATGTCAACACCCTTCTTAAAATGCGTGCTACTTACTTTCTCATTTTAGTCATTTCCCACATCTCACAGAGGGGTGGAGGTGAAAATTACATGTGGGCCATGAAGACGTGGGTGATATCTTACCTTCGTTGTGTCCATTTCACCAAGTTTAAGAATCTTAAATATTGTCATTGGGTCAGATGTGTGTAACAACTTCAGCACATTGCTGGTGTGTGATAGGTGCTTAAAAATGCCAGCTTCCATCCTTCTTCCCTAATTACTTAAGCTATTGTCTATTTGTCAGTTATGGGAGGAGAGAGCTATTTTTAATCTCCTGTGACCTTCTGTGGGAGGGTGGATCTTGGTACTGGAAGGCTCTTTGCTGAGTGTTTGTGTCGTGTGGTATACATGTTTGAAAAGGTTTGCGCAAGCCATATGGCTCTAGAAGTGAGGAAAGATATCTAGGACTGGGATAGGGTAGGGTTTCTGGGATCAGAGAAGATATATATGGTATAGCAGAGAGAGTTGGGAGAGGAGGCAGGCTGAATGTATGAAGTTGTGGGCTTCGGGACACATGATATACTCTTACTCCCCACCACCTCTCTCTCTGCTTCCCTCGCATGAATTCTGCAGCCAAATTTACATTATTCACTAATCACTGATATGCTTAGTGTGAGGGGGTCACTGGGTGGGATGTGAAGTCCTGAGCATTTGGGCAGCAGGATGCTGCCAGGATCAGACTGAGCAGAGCTGATGATCTCTCATGTGCTCTCTTCCCCCTCCCTTGGTCCCTGCTTTCTCGTTTCCTGTTTGGCTCCCTCTCTTGCCCCCTCTCTCTTTCTCTTGGCTGATTTAGAGGTTCTGGGTCATTGAGCTGTGTGTTCTTCTTTGTGCTACATGCTTTCTAAAGAGAATATAAATTAGGATCCCATGTCATGTAAACTCATGTACTTGGGACAACTGCAATTGCATTTCTTAATAAGAGGGAAATAATTGAGAAGAAAAAGGCTGGAAGTGAAAAGAAGAAAGAGGAAGTAAGTTAAAGTTTTTGTTTTCTTTTAAACTGTTTTTGGAAGAAAATTGTCTGTTGGGGAAGATGGTTATGTAAACAGTGATAGGATGATTTGTACTATGACGCAGTCATTCATAGGAGAGTAGAGTGTTACTACACTGGAGAAGAAGGTATGGACTCCAGAGTGGGAGGAAGAGCAGTGGAACCTCTACTCTGTGGTGGCCCCATTATGTGTCCCTGGTTCCATCTCGCATTCGCTGTATACCAGTGGCATTCCCCTCACCTCCTTGAATGAGGAAGGGGCTTTAATGGCACCTCCCCATGGAGGTAGAAGCAAAGAGAAAGGGAGATGGAGGAGGAAGGAGACGAAAGATGACCTTTATGGCTTGTCACTTTGCCTCGGGCATTGTTCTTTAACATCAGTTCTAAGCCGACTGACCACACCACCGATAACTTGTGTGCTAATTTTGGAGTGTGGCCTGGATGGGATGAAGTCAAGTCAGCACTGAGAAATCTGGTCAAAATCTCATCCTTTTTCTTACCAGCTGTGTGATCTTGGGTCAGTTAAACTCTTGGAGCCTTAGCTTCATATTATGTATTTTTTTCAGTGAACAGTTTCCATGATATATTTCACGTAAAAGTGCCTATGTTTTGTGAAAGCCCATAACTTATGCCACAGTAATATCATTGGGTTTAACTATGTTGGTATGAAAAGGACTACATGATAACAGACAATTATTATTTTGTTACCAAAAGTATCAATAAATTGTTTTCAGAGCTTTATTAAAGCTGAAAATCTGTATTATTTTTCCTGTGAAGAAAGATTTATTGGCCAATGTTAGAAAATTGCTACCTCTGAAAATTTTTTAATAAAGCATGTGTTAAAGAACAGGCTAATTACTATGTGTTGCAATTCTGAATACAGTATACTTTGAATAAGAGAAATTGCTCAAATGCCCTGTAGTAACAAAATCTTTTCTTCTCATATAAACAACTTCTGCCTTCAGAGCAGCATTTGAGCTGAATAACTAAAAGCATCTTAGTTTATTTTTCTCTGCAGAGACATAGTTAATGAGAGTGCTTGGGGCTTTGACCAAGTCTGGTGTTAACCCCATGAGGATAATTTTATATCTGATAGGTCATTTCTTTGGGTCCAGAAGCTTGGGCATATGTTAGAGTCAAAAAGATGACACTTCTGAGCCAGACTTGAAGATAAATGGCTAAGGGTTGAGCTTAGCACTCTTCCATGGACTGATGGGTGAGTATGAAGGTTGTACCTGCTCAGCACAGACACATTGGTTCTGTTTGATCTCAGAGACAGGAGACCTTTTTGGTTTGAACAAGCTGATTTAGAGCTAAACTAGGTACTTCATTTCCTGAATTTGTCTACATGTATTCCCTATATTCACTCCATATTCTCTCCATGAACCAACTCTTAGCTGCATGCTCCAAGTCCAAAATACCCAACTATAGCTTCAAGACCTATCATGTCTATCCCTAATCTACCTTTTCTCCCTCCTACACCTCTCTGATTGGCTTCAAAACCCACATTTATGTCATATCTTTTTTTAAAATAATTTTTTTATTTTGCAATTAGCATTGACATACAACATTATATTAGTTACAGGTGTACAATGTAGTTATTAGGCATTTATATAACTTACAAAATGATCACCCTGAGAAATCTAGTACCAATCTGACACTATATGTAGTTATTATAATATTATTGACTATATTCTCTGTTATACTTTGTATTCCATGACTATTTGTAACTACTGATTTCTACTTCTTAATCCCTTCCCATTTTCTACCCAATCCCCTAACCCCTCTCTCATCTGGCAATCATCAAAATAATCTCTGTATCTATGAGTTTGTTTCTGTTTTATTATTTCATTTATTTTGTATTTTTTAGATTCCACATATAAGTAAAATCATATGGTATATGTCTCTCTCTGTCTGACTTATTTTACTTAGCATAATACTTTCTAGGTCCATCCATATTGTTGGAGATGGCAAGATTTCATTCTTTTTTTTTTTTTTTTTCTTTAGCTAGGTAATATTCTGTTGTATAGATGTACTACTTTTTTTTATCCATTCATCTATCAATGGACACTTAGGTTGCTTCCATATCTTGACTATTTTTAATAATGCTACAATGAACATATGGATGCATACTTTTTTTCAAATAAGTGCTTTGGGTTTTTTTGGATAAATACCCAGAAGTGGAATTGCTAGGTCCTTCTTTGCCTCTTATTATAGCCTTTGTTTTAAAGTCTGTTTTGCCTGGTATAAGTATTACCACCCCAGCTTTTTTTTTTTTTATTTCCATTTTCATGAAAGATCTTTGTCTATCCCTTTACTTTCAGTCTGTGTGTGTCTTTTGATCTGGCATGAGTCTCTTATAGACAGCATATGTAAGGGTCTTGTTTCCTTATCCATTTAGCTACCTTATGTTTTTTGATTAGAGCATTTAATTCATTTACATTTAAAGTAATTCTCGATAGGTATGTAGGTATTGCCATTTTACTACTCATATTTTTTATCTTTAAAAAAATTTCTTCTACTTCTTAAAGAAATCCCTTTAACATTTCTTGTAATACTGGTTTGGTGGAGACTCAGATATGGTGGCCACCTGTGCATGCATGCTGGGATTGGGGAGGACGTAACAAATAAATGATGGATACTGCCAGCACTTCTCTCTAGGAGAAAGTTGCCCGTCCATCACTTGCCTTGAAGCTAGACAATTCAATTCCTCCTTATAAGTCCCTCACACCTTTAGAACTGCTGTCCCAGCACTGGAGCTCAGAGTGAGTGAGTCTGTCAGTGAGTAAGTCTGTGCATGGGCCTTTTAAGAGAAATGCTTGAGACTTTGGTCACCCTCCATCTCAGCCACAATTTTCTGCTGGTTTTCACAGCCAGAAGTGATGGGTACTGCTCTTCGCAGCATTGGAACCCTGGACTGGGGAGCCTGGTGCTAGCACACCTTGCTCCTCAGGGGGCAATCTCTGCAACTGAGATATTCTGTTTAACTTCCATATGTGGGTGTGGGAACAGCCTGTTCCTTGTCTCCATTCCTCCTACCAGTCTCCATGTGGCTTCTTCTGTATGTTCTTAATTGTAGGACTTCTGTTCAAGAAGACTTTGGTGGTTCTCAATGATGGTTGTTCTGTAATTTAGTTGTAATTT
Organism: Eidolon dupreanum; assembly: GCA_028627145.1. Classification (NCBI taxonomy): domain Eukaryota; kingdom Metazoa; phylum Chordata; class Mammalia; order Chiroptera; family Pteropodidae; genus Eidolon; species Eidolon dupreanum. The sequence continues at coordinate 12,715,680 of CM053511.1, forward strand.
AATGTCATGGGAGGAGGTGAGCACAGCATTTACCTACTCTGCCATCTTGACTGGATCTCTGACATTTATATTTTCACCTCCACATCTTTGCTTATGCTGTGCTCATTGCTTAGAATGCCCTATCTTCATCCCCACCTTCTCAACTGGTTAAATTCTACTCATTGTTCAGAGCCTAGCTACAATATCACTGCCTCTGAGGCCTTTCCTGCATCTACAGTGAAGATTAATTACTTTATTCTGTAGACCTTAATTTCCATATCATAATCCAATGTAGTCCAACAGTGAACTCATCCCCTTCCCTGAATAGTTAGATATCAGGAACTTTGAAGATAGGAGCTCAAGACCCACCTAGAACAAGAAAACCCAGCCAAGGGAGCATTTTGTTAAGGGTTCTCTTATATGTTTTTGTCCATCTTACATACTGAAAAGTATACAAATCATAAATGTATAGCTTAATTAACTTATGTAGATATACACATATATCCATCTATCTATCAATCATCTATCATCTATCCATCCACCATCCAAATCAAGATATACAGAACATGATTAGAATCCAAGCACTCTCCCTTGGACCCTACCCAGTCAGTAACTCCCCTTCTCCCTCGTGGGCATCCACTAACCTGGTTTCTATCAGTAGAGATTAGTTTTGTCTATTTTTGAACTTGATATAATAGAATTATGTAGTATATACTTTTTGTGTCTGACATTTTTCACTCAACATTATGTCTGTAAGACTGATCACATTGCTCCATTTTTCAGTGGGTGTGTTACTTTTATTGCTGAGTAGTATTCCATTGCATAAATATACCACAATTCATTTACACTTGCTACACTTAGATTGTTTCTAAGTTTTGGCTCTTACGAATAAAATATCTGTGAATTTTGGTGAACAAAAGCACTCACTTTTATAGGAGTTATATCTAGGAAAGAGTTATTAGGTCAAAGGACATAGGAATTATGTCCTTTGTAGGTTCTACAAAACATTATGCAAAGTGGATATATTGATTATCATTCCTATTAGCAATGTAAGAGGGTTCTATTTGCTCTACATTCTTGCTGACACTTGGTGCGGCCATTTTGTGGAGTGTGCTGACTAATGAAGTTGAACATCTTTTCATATGTTTGTTTGCAATTTGGATATTCTTTTTGTAAAGGGTTTGATCAAGTCTTTTTAGATCTTTTATCTTTTTGCATCTTAGATTCTAAACTACAGTAGCTGGGTAATATCCACCCAACCTGGGGACCCACTGATAACATTGCTAGAAAGATTTTTCATAGAAGTCTTTATTAAGGCATCCGAAGAGAAAATTGAGAGACTGAATTCTCCCATGTAATAGAAAACACATATAGTTTACTTTACGTTAACTCAGGCATTATTATTTACACCATTACAGTGAAGTCTTAGTATAAATTCTTAATGCTTTCTCACTGTGAATCTGGTGAAAGCCTTTAATTCTTAGATGATTCTTCTAAGAATTGGGTCTGTCATGTTCGAAGTCTAGGTTACTTTTCTTGGGGCTCTAAATTCTACAGACCTTCTGCATATCTCGTCATATGTAGGCTCATTTTTTGTATTGGTATCTTTATTATTATTGGCAGTTAATTCTCAGTCTTTTGGTCTACTTGGCCAAAGTTAGTGTTTTAAGTACTGAAGCTTTAACAAGTCAATTCTTTTGAAAGGAGGTTCCTTTTCACTAGTGTTCTATGCTTAATGCTGCCACTAATTATTTCGATTCCAGCAGTGGCCTCTTCTTCGAGACCCTGTAGTTTATCATCACTCTTTGTGGGCTCTCAGACTTCAATCACCTTCATGTAAAAAGTAGAGGGTTTTACTCTTTAGCCATTTGACTTTCAATATCATGTGGACCATTGCCGTGTAAGTAGTTGGTACTCATAATTGTTGACTTGCATTGAACTGGGACTTGAGTGATGTAGGATGTCGTCTGTACTGGCATTTGCCTGGTAGATCTGCCATTATGAAGGGACACTACTTTTGTGACTATGAATCAAACAGTAGCAAGAGCTCTTTTGACTCAAAATATGAAAAATATTTCCAGCTCCTGGTCTGGTAGTTCACCACTATTAGAATACAGTTTTTAAGTTCAGACACTACCTTCAGAAACTCTTATTATATTATTTCTACATTACCTAGAAGGAGAAGAAAATACACTCAGTGGTATCCATTAACATTTTAGTGAGAATTGAATTATTAGCTATCTGGCCTCAGAAAGAAGATCCCTAAAGACCTGAACAAAGGAGAGATGAATCCGTATATGGAGGGAAGTTTCACACCCAGGAGAAGTACTCCTGGGGACAAATGAGTGCACTAATCAGCCAGGGCCACCATAATCTTAGGGCCCCATTAATTCTCTGAGTAAGGAAACTTCTGTGCAAGTCACAGGTTGTTGCTTTTTGCTATGCTACTTTTGATAAGTCACTTCAGTTCTTTTCAACTTGGTTTTCTTATATGTAAAATGAAGACAATGTCTCCTCGGCTTCACTCACAGGGTGGTTGTGAGGACCAAATGAAATGATGGATAGAGAAATGCCTTGTATAATTTAAAAGACCACTCAGACATGTTATATTTCTTTTAAAAACAATTTTGTTGGAGTGTGGTGAAAAATGGAGAGGCATTGGAGACAAATTGCTTATGCTACAATTTTATACTGGGCATCAGTTTTTGAACTCAAGAGACTGGCTGATGAGTTCATATCTATATGGAGAGTTTTATGTTATTATGCAAATAATAGCAGAAAGATTAAAATGTATGTGCATAATGGCCCAAAAGAGAGATTATTATTTTTATTAAAAATAAATTTAATGTATGCGATGGCTCACTTTATTTCTAGGATGTTAAACAACCAATATGGCTGATTATTTTTCCTTCACGACATTGATAAAGTTCATTTATTTTGACATGAGGCAGACTCAGAACAAAGTGCATATGCCCGAGGCTGGTGAATTCGATTGGCATTGGGGTGTTTTCATGTTTCCACCTTATCCTTTTTCGACTTGGTTGAGCCATGATTAATCTCTGGAGAACAGGGGCACTATGGAAATAGGCCAGACCTGCATCACTGGCCTGGCTCATTTAATGTCAGTTGGTTGAAATTTAATTGAGTGAATGAAGAAAGAGTATAAATTTCCACTGAAGACATTTATCTTTTTTGATGATTTGAAAATGCTTCTTGCTTTTGTTAAGAAGAAAGACCTACGCTGATTTCCCAGGTGCAAGCAGTCATCAAATGTTTGAGTTGGAAGAAATTGTACAAATTATCTAGTTCAACCCCCTCACTTTATATTTTGGGAAGCTGAGATATAAAAAGATTTAATAACTTGTTCAAGGTCACAATGCTAGTCAGTGGCAGAGCTATAACTGGAAGCCAGGTTTTCTCTTCTCAGTCAGAGCACTTTCTCTGACCCTCTGCTGCAGCTAAGGGTGCAAGAGTGAGAAATATTTTTACTAAACAAGTGCCATTTTATGGACTTACATACAAAAGACAATTTACTGGTTTTCATAATAATAGCTTATATTTTAAAGTCAGAACACTTAATTCTTTGAGACTAGCCCCAATCTGTGCTTTTGGAGGAGAGCAAAAGCATCATGTTCTTTGGCGCAGTGCCTGGTCCTTAATGGACACTCAATCAGTCCTTATTGTTGAGTGCTTAGTCTGTGACAATGCAAGCTGATGGTGATGCCTGGAAAGAACTTGTATCAGAATCTCTCGGTGATGATTAAAAATGCAGATCCCTGGGTTGTACGTAAGTTTTAGTGAGTCATGGTTTCAGCAACTCTCACCTAGAAATATGTATTATTAACACAATTTCTAGGTGATATTTTTAGTGTTCTAAAGTTTGAAGTCATTCGCCTGAAATCTTTCTCATAGGTTCCTAAGACTTCAGACCAGATGGATATGTGGTAAAAAAATATTTTAATTTTTGTTTGCTTTTTTATCTAAAAATATTAAGAAGTAAGCATTACTTACATTTACTATATGGGTTGACACTGCAGTCACAGTGCCCTGAGTGACATCAGAACACCTCAGTGCAGGCAGTCAAAAATAGTGGCCTTATTTGCTTCCACTGTCTTTCCACAGAATGCACGTAATACTAAGGGTTGAATCAAAGTGTTTAATTTTTAAAAATTGAATGTACATACATTTATACAAAATAAAAAGTAACCTTTATACACATGATGATTAATTGTATGTGTCAGCTTGGCTAGGCTAGAGAGCCCAGTTGTCTGGTTACACCAGTGTAGATGTTCTGGGAAGGTAATTAAGTTGTGATTAATATTTAAGTCCATGGACTTTGAGTAAAGCATATTACTCTCCATAATGTGGGTGGCCCTCATCTAATCAGTAGAAGGCCTTAAGAACAAAGACTGGAGTGTTTCCAAAGAAGAAGGAATTCCACCTTAAGACTGCAATATAGAAACCTCCATGAGTTTTCAGCATTATGGTCTGTAGAATTTAGACTTGACTGCAACAGCAACCCTTACCTGAATTTCCAGCCCTACTGGCCTACTCTATAAAATTTTGGACTTTCCAGTCCCCACAATTACTTATGTGAGCCATTTCCTTAAAATAAATCCCTTTCTCTCTCTCCCTAGAAATATATTTTATTGGTTCTGTTTTTCTGGAAAACCTTGACTAATACTACACAATAGAAATTTAACATTTTGTTAAATTTAATATTGTTTAAGTGTCCATATTTTGTCCTGCATAGCATTTCAACAATGATATTATTATAATTTTCTTATTATCAAACTTAAAGATAAGTTGCTAATGTTTATATTTTTACAAAAATCACAAGTGTTTTGAATTGATATTAACTTGCCCTCAATAGAATGTTACCTAAGAGATATTTTCAAAAAGGTGTTTAATCTGTCTCTTCACATAAATGTGATATTTTGAACATAAATAAGAAATAGGCTATTTTCAGAATTTTTTGCTGTGGAGAAAGAATTTGAAAGATGCAAGTTTAGAAACTGGATTGTGTTTTGTGTGCTTTTTTCCTCCAAAAATGATTACATGTTTTGTCTACAGAAACTTTTATATCTGCATATTAAACAACATGAAAACAGACTTTTCTAACCTGCTTGAAAGCTTAGCATTTCAGTAGGTTTTTAACCCATTTGGGAAACATAAAAATATAGCATCTTTGCATTAGTTTGCAAGCAAAAATGAGTGGCATAAGGGAAGATACAAGCCTACCAGCTGAATTTCAACTAAAACCTTTGCATAATTAATACTTAACGAATAAATGTGGCTATAAAAGTATAGCCAGTGATGCATTTCTTCTACTGGGATGTGTATATCTACAAGAGGCATTCTTTCTAGCTCTAAATACCAATAAAATGAAGTACCCAAATACAGAGAACTGAAAAATACATCATTGAATTGAAGTATCACCCAAATTTTCTAAAGTAATGATAGTACTCAGTTCCTTCAATTGCACTAAGATATTATTAATAATAATTTGATGATTTCATTGTTAAAATGTTTATTCAATTCCTATTTTTGTTATATTTTATAAAATCATGCAACTTATTTATATAGCAGGGCAAGAGGATAGTTTATAAATGCATATATGCATGGTGAAGTTGTATACTCAAAATCTGCTTATGTTAGGGTTGAGAAATTAAAGATTGGAGTAAATTGTTTCGATTATTGAAGAGTTAGTGACTGAAACACACCCCCGTGTGGTGGGGGTTATGGTCACAGTTGTAAACCACTAGGTTTAGGGCAGATACTTCCACTACTTCAGGACAGGAAGTAAGAAAACTATCTGTGCCTAGTGGAAAACCCCAGGGGGATAAAGTAAGGCTGAGGGCGATTATGCCAACTGGAATCTATCCAGGAAGCTAATACCCCTCTTCTTGTAGAAATACCATGGGACTTAGGAAAGAGGAGGGAAGGAGAAGAATTTGGAAACCTATCAGGAAATACAGGAAATTTAATTTTAAAATTAGAGAAAGTTTTCATTTAATGGGATTAAGGAGAGCATTGGGTAAGTACTGTTTAAAAATGTAAAAATGTGCACAGAATGGCAGTCTGCCAACAACCTATAGTAAGTACTCTCCTTTCCCCCCTTATCTAGAATGGCTCTTTGTCTTTTATTTTTTTCCCCTGAAATATTAAACTGTTTGGCTAGTTGATCCATTTTAGAACATGCTTTCAAATGAAAAAGATACAACATGATGGTGTGATTTATTTATTTTTCTTCTTCAGAATACAACTTTGGTTCAAACCATTGAGGTCTGCTTAGAGTTTGGTGTAAAAGATTCCTCAGTTACCCAGGGTGTTTACTATGGAAAAAGAAACTCTAAGGCTCAAACCAGATAGGAATGGAGCCAGTTTTTTTTTTTTTTTTTAATTTCTCATGCCAAAGTAATTACCGCCTATGAATAGATTTGGTAAGGCAGATGTGTGCAATGTTCAAAGGAACATAGGGAGGGATAAAGTTTTCAAAGAGTATATTGTATTTTGTTGAACAATTGTCTCTTTCCTCTTGGCGAATATTCGTTATTATGCAGGGAGTGGAAATGGGGAGGGGGGGGATGAGGAGCTTATGCAGGGCACTTCAGAACTTCTGTGGGTTTAAATAAAAGCAATCGAAGAGAGAGGACAACTTTTAATGCCTGTCTTTACATTCAGCAGATCGTGTTACCCGAGTCAAAGTTTGCATCTCTTCAAGGCTTTATTTTTTTTTTTTTCAGGTTTGTCTTTGACTCTTTCTTCAGTGAGGGGCAGCCAGGCTCTGAATCCCAGAGGTCCAGCAAATATGCAGCTTTTGCCTAGATTGTAACCTGAGAATTGGGAAGGTGTCTATGACCCCTAGTCCTCATGTTCTGAAGGGGTGAGGTGTTTGGTGGAAGAATCAAGTGTAGAATAGGTCTCTTTCTCTCATAGCCCATAGGAAACCATCAACAAATCCCTTACCTCTACCTTCTGAATACATCCAGAATCCAACCACTTGTCAACCTTCCACCATTGTAGTCATGTCAAAACCACCATCATTTGCCTCTGTATTATTGCAAAGTCCCTTTGCTGGTCTCTGCTAGAGACCCAGGAGAGTCTATTCTAGGCACACAGAGTGATTATTTGATAAGTTAGGTCAGATCATGTCCTTCCTCAATGGCCCTTACCTCATTCAGAGTAAAAGCCAAAGCACTTGCAAAGGTCTTGAGAATCCTATAGGTTCCGTCCCTTAATTCTTTCTCATCCCATCTCTCTTGACCACTTCATTCCAGCCACATAAGTCTCTTTGCTCTGTCTCAAACATGCTAGAGACTTTACTTTTGATACTTAGAGTGGTCTTCTATCAAATAGCCATAGGAATTGCTGTGTGCCCCTTACCCTCTTCAGGCCCCTGTCGGCAGTATCTCCAGATACAACACCAAAGCACTCTGCTTTATTTTTTTTTAAAGGACTTATCACCACTTGACATGTGTAGGTATTCATTCTTGTTATAGCAGCTTAGAGTTGTAGTTTTATCCTTTTCATTTAAAACAATTATTATAACTGTCTTAGTATTGCTCATAGCCAGTAGTAATTATTGTTCATAGCCAGTGGTTAATTTCATTTATTGATAGTAACACATCTTTTTGTGTGTATTTACTTTTTTAAAAAAATTAATGTTCTCCAAATGGATTTCATACTTCTCTTTGTTAAAGTGCATTCTTTAATAGCTCTTTCAGAGAGTGTCTGTGGTGGGGGGTGGGGGAGAGGTAAACACTCTTGGTCTTTTGTGGTTGGAAAAATATGTATTTTGTCATCACATTTGAACAAGAGTTTGACTAGGTATAAAATTCTAGATTAGTACTTATTTTCTCTCAGTCCTTTGCCATCTATGGAAGTCCTCTTGAGAGCTAGTTCTCACTCATTTGTGTGTAATCTGTGTCTCCTTTCTGTCCCTTTCAGAGATTATTTTCTTATGCTTAATACCCTGCCAATACGGTTTTATTTTTATTTATCAGAAGGCACTATTGTTCTGAGAATTCACATCTGTTTTACTTTGAATTGCTTAGCAAAATGTCATCTCAGATATTGATTCTTCTCCAGTTCCTTCATCATCTACTTTATGAACTTCTATTAGTTAAATATTGGAGACTCTCATTCTCTTTTCTGTTTATTTTAGCTATCTTAATTTTTAAAAGTAATTTTGCATTTCTGTGTCATATTCAGGGTGACTTTCTCAAAACTATTTTCTAATTAACGAATTCTCTCTTCAATTAGGAATAGTCCAGAATTTATCCTGGCATGGCAATTTTATTTTAATAAGCATAATTTATTTTTCATGCTTAATTGTTTTTTTTATAGCTTCTTGTTCTTGTTTAATTTCTGTTCCTTATTAGTTCCTTGTACTTTTTAATGAATACGACAGCTTCTTTTATCCTCTTTAATGTATTTAATTTTAAAGTGTTTGTCTGATATTTTTATAAAGTCACTTTTATGGTGGAGTGATTTAGTGTTCAAGCTATTTATTTATTGGCTGTCTTTTTTGGCATTGTATTTTCCCATGTGTTTTGAAATTTTTAATTTTATGCTCATTTTGAGTGGAGGGGATTTTAATTTTGTTTATTTCTCTCTAATGATTTCATAGTTTTCTTCATTCATCTCTCTGGGTCCCCAAGCCAGAGTCAGGTCTGATAAAGGCAGTTGCAGGAATTCCTGTCTCCCCACGCCCTCGTTCCAAAAAGATATGTTGATATATTAACCCTGGCACTTGTAAATGTGATCTTATTTGGAAATAAGGTTTTTGCAGATGTAATCAAGTTAAAATGTCATTCTGGATTAGAGTGGGCCCTAATCCAGGGGCTGATGTCTTTATTAGAGAGAGAGAGGGAGAACTGGACACAGAGACACATCCATAAGAGAAGACAGATGTGAAGACTGAGGCAGAAGTTGGAGTTATGCTGAAATAAACCAAGGAACCCCTGGAGCTACCAGAAGCAAGGCACAGAAACATCTTTTCTAGAGCCCTCGGAGGGAGGACAGCACTGCTGACACCCTGATTGCTAAGGACAGCCAGCCTCCAGAACTGCGAGAGTAAATTTCTGTTGTTTTAAGCCATTTGGTTTGTGACACTTTGTTATGGCAGCCCTAGGAAAATGAGACAGGTTGATACTGAAAATATCATGGAACTACTGCAGCCTGAGTTTGTGCATGGTTCCACCTGCTTTCCTGGACTCACATCTGCCGAGATGCACTTGACCCAGATGTTGGCCTGAGCTATTTTCATTTTTGTGCTTGTGAAGTTGCTCTAGTCCCTGACTTCAACCGATGAGCCTGGCTTGTGACCCCATTTCCCTGTACCCTGAATGAGACAAATACCTACCTTTTGCTACCATACTAGAACTCGGAGCCCACCAGTCCTGAGATTTCAGTCCTGCCTATCATTTGCATTTCCATCCCATCAGTAGTTCACAAATGTATTTACGTTGTTTTTGAACCAGCTATGTCTTTTTTTGGTTTCCCTTTATTATATTTTATCAACCATTTTATACATTTCAAGTGCAGGGGATAAAGGATCAGACTTACTATGGCATTCCGATCAGAAATCTACAGTCTTTAATGTACAGGTTTTGGTCATTAGTAAACTGTACATAGTTGCTTTACAGAAAATAACAATATTGTTTCATTGTTATTTATAAATTCTTTATGAACATAGTATTTTATGGCTATGTAATATTCCATCAAATTGATGTGGAGTAGTTTTTTAAAGAGATACTTTGCAGTGTTAAAAGCCTTTCCCATGAAGTATCTCAATTCACACCTTGAAGAATCATTTAAAGCATATTAAGGCAAAGGTGCTGAACTGCCATATGGCCCCCTTTTTGTGTGTCAGGTGGAGTAGAGGCAGTAAACTTAAGAGAAGTATCTCTACTTGTGTCCTACATTCCCTGAGCAAGGAACATTTATTTGAGAAGCTTTGCAATCCACTGAACAGTGTGAGTAGTTTCCGTGGAATATCATTTGGTTTTTGAATATAGCCTCAGGGTGTGTGCTGTGAAGACAGTTTTGACATTTTAAATGATTGTAACTTGAAATCAAAAACATTTTCCATTGGAGGTGGGAAAGAGGCACCAAATGGCATTCTTCCACAACAGCTAGGATTCAGTGTTTGATACTCAAGCTTTCTCCAGAGAGTCTGACAGGAAGCCTCTGTAGGACTCCCTTCCCCTATCCCTCCTGACAGTGACACTGAAAGCACTTGTTTGTGTCTGGAAAAGCAAGTGAGTTTCCACCCATCTCTCAACAGCATCTATCTTAGCAATGTGCTGAGCTAATCAGCGTTCTGAACCCACTTAACACAAAGAAACAAAGAATGAAGAGATAACTCAAAAAATGTTGTACCTCTGAAGTTTTGTTTAGAGTTGTACTTTTGTACATTGTTTGAGAAAAACGATTTCAGATTCTCAAATGATAGTATTGCAAAGCTTGACAAGGCCTTATCTATACTTAGTTAGACCAGCTCTGATTTGATTCTTGAATCTCTTTTACAACATTCCCGAGAAGTGGTCATTAAACTTTTACTTAAATATCTTCAGTTAGAGGGAAGCATTACTTGCCATAGTAGTATATTCCATTGTTGGACAACCATAATTGTTAATTTTTAATATTGAGCAAAAGACTGTCTTCTCATTTGTTCTAAATTCCTGTGTGGAGCCACAGAATAAATCTAGAATTTCTTCTATTTAGCGGCCTTTTCATTATTTACAGACATTTGGTGTGGGCTTCCTGGATCCTCTCTTCTTCGGGTATATCTCAGTTTCTTCAAATATTTTTTGTATTTCTTTAACTTCAGCTAAAGAGATGATCCAGGCAATTTCTCCATGGTGAGCCTAACCTTTTTGCTGGGAAGTCAGGCAGTTCTGGGGTAAAAATCCTGGCTGTGCCACTTCCAGCCATGAGACTGGCCTTGGGTCAGTTTCTGAATCTCTCTGAGTCTCAGTTTGCTCTTCTGCAAAACAGTGATGATCATGACTTATGTGATTTAAGTGAGATCATGAATATAATGTGTTTACAGAACACCTGGCACAGCGTACATGCTTTGTACATATAGATTTTAAATTCTAGCTGAATCACAGTAGCTTATGCATAACAATGAATATTTGTTAAATAATAAGTGAATGCTTATCCTCCATGGCCAGCGCTCATGGTGAAAGGTGTTTACGTTACCTGTTTCCAAGAGTGTCCCTTGGAGAACAGAGATTCCCCTGGGCCATGGGACAACCAATGTTGGTTTCCTGTAAGGAAACAGTGAGAGCCAGGAGGAAATGGCATGACTGGGAGGGGCAGACGTGGGCCAGAGCTGGTGTAGAACGGCCTCAAGGCAGAAGGGAGAGAGCATGTGAATGTTCAGGATACCTCTTTACTCCGGTATGAAAGGAGAACCAGTGCCAGCCAGGCCTCTAGAGGAAGAGCTGTTCCTGTCGTACCTGAGCCACCAGCATGCAAACTTCATGAAGGTGAAGCCTTAGTCTTGTTTATGCTATAAACTGTGCTTGCTCTGTATTGAGTGCCCAATGAGCATTTGGTATATGAACGAATGAATAAATGAATGAGTGAAAACATTGACTCTAAGACCTTGATTTTAAAATATCTGGCCCAGATCAAGGACACCATGTACTGCTTGCCCATACTGATTGGCACCCTACTTAATACTGTTGAGGAAGATAAAGAAGTAAGGGGTGTGTTTGCTGTGTATGATATTTATTATTTCCTTTTAGGCTTCAGTTTGTGGCCCTGATAAGGTTGTTTATTTCCTGTTGGATCCTTGGACCCCATGGTAAAGAAAATTCAAACCAAAAAACAATCGTTTAATGCAGCATACAAATGTAAATCTTTAAATGAGAGCAGAATGTTCTTTACCAAAGTTGGAAATGATTCAATTGAATTGGTGAAGAGAGGACACAGAATAGCTAAACCTCTAGAAATGCATTTCTTCCCTGGGGATTTCTGCACTTGTACAAACTGTAGTTTAGAAACCCAGATAGGTCTAATCTCATTAAAAAGAGCCAAATTCCATGTGAATTTCTAAGAGTCTCTCTCCCTTTAGGCTACTTAACATTGGCCACCATCTCTTAAACAGCATTTGTTTTTAGTGTCCTTTTGGCCGGTCAACGTTTCTTATTTACGCATCAGCTTGGTGGGTTTGAAGTGGTGTAGGTAGGGAAATGAGAGATGAAGGGCTAGAAAAGGTTGTTTTTGAATGAGAGAGATTGTTGGGCAGTTTATGTCACCTTTCACCATTTCTTTCGACCTGGGATGTGGTCTTTAATATCAAATGGCTTATTCCTGAGTAGCATCTTAATACTTCAAATGTATATAATAGAAGAATCTTAAAAAAACCTTTTATGGTGTTTCTTAGTAACAAAAACCTGTCTTTACTTTTTCATGCTCAACTCACAATTGATGAAGCAGACAATGTAAAACCTTTTAAAAAAGTTGTCCCAAGATGTTGTGAGGCGGGGCAGCTGTCACTGGAGTATATTTAAGTAGAATATTAATGAAGGGAAAAGCCTCAGTATTATTGTGGTTAATGCTGTTCTCTAAAACTTCACAAAACAACATGTTTTATATTACTGCTTACCCCCTCGAAGGAAACGGTTGTTTTAAAGGGACATCGTGAGACCAATCTCATTATGTGCCACCATGGAGGCTTACATATATCTCCTAGAAATCTGAAATGCTTTAAACACATCCAAATATTTCCACGGTGAGAATTTCCTCATGCAGTGCTGCCAAGCCCTGCTCTAGTCACAGAATGAGACTAATTATTTACCAGAGAGAGCTCTGTTAATTACTAAAACAAACAATGTACCACCTATTTTGGATAGACATAGCAATATGCAGTTATGGATATTGGAAACCTTATTTTGTCATCTACAATTTTAGATGTTTCTTTTTCCCTAAGAGTCACAAGGAGCCTGAACATTTTTGTCTTCTACTGATCTCTTAGCCTCTCTGCCCAATTCATTCGCTGAAATGAGTGTGCGGGTGATTCCATGTGGGGCTGGAACAGAGTAGCGGATGCTGGCAGCGCCCTGCCCACGCCCCCTAGCCTTCACCTGTGTACCAAGAGGCTGCTTACTGGGACTTTTGTGGCTCTTTGCTCCAGGAGATATTTCTGGCTGCGAAGTGCTCTTGAGGTCTATAGGGCAAGTTGGAAATTCCAAGAGTTAGTTGCCCAGAAGCAGCCTCAACCCATAAAGGATGATGGTGAGGTGCATTAAAGCTTCCTTGCTTCTCGGTTAGGATAAAGGTGGGAGAATCCTCAGCATCTTCCAGCATTCCCCCAAAGGAGGGAGGGATCCAGCTCCAGGCACTACCTGGCCATAGGAAACACCCTTTATGCTTCTTCCCTTCCCTGCCTCAGTACCCGACTCCCGACTTCTGTTTCCAGGGCTTCCCTGCTAACCATGGTACTTGCCTCTGAGTCTCAGACGGATTTGCTTCTAAAAGAATTCCGAAATCCTCAGGCAAGACATCTGAACTACCTTTGGATTTCTAGCAGAACGCATCTGAGTTATAGTGAATCAGCCTCAGCTTGTCAGGAAGAAACTCTATCCTTCTTTCCCTTTTTTTTTTTTTTTTTTAAACTAGACTTTACTTTTTTAGAGCATTTTTAGATTCCTAGCAAAGTTGCACTGAAAGTATAAAGAATTTCTATATATGCCAGACGCCCGCAGACAAAGTCTCCCCACTGTCAACATCCACATTAGAGAGGTACATCGGTTGTAATCGATGAACCTACATTGATCGATGTGTCATCATGACCCAAAGTCCATGGTTTACCTTAGAGTACACTCTTGTTATTCTCCTTTCTACAGGTTTAGACAAATGTATAATGACATGCTTCCACCTTCCTCTTTGCTTCTCCTTATGCGTTGAATCTATGCTTTTTTTAACCCCTAAATGAATATTTAAATTCCACCCCTTTAGCTTTCTCTCCTGAGCCGCTGCTGCCGAGAGAAATTGTCTGGTGATAAACGCTGCATTTCATCTGTTTTGCAGCGGTGGGGAAGCCATCCCTCGGCAGGCTGTTGGGGGTGGCTGTGCATATCTAAGTGTGTAGGTATTGTCATGTGCCTTGGGATCTTTAGTTGAAACAGACTATGTAAATATTATCTATTATTATTACTAATAATCACCCGCAGCTGTAATGGTGATAAAGTGTGTGTAGCGAGTCCCAGATGCGAGCCTCCTGGGTGCTTGCACTCAGCGCGATGTGAACTGCAGTGAACTTGTCTTGTCAGACTGCATCTCCTGGCAGAGAACAAAATCCCCGTTGCTCAGAGATGGTGGCCTGTTGTGCTTTACTGCAACTCAATCCTCATTTGCACTTCCGAGAAGCCTCCCTCCCTTTTCTTTTTTAAAAATGCAGAATGGAATAATCAGCTATAGTTCTTGGTGGGAGGTCCCCTGTGTTCTGCCCTAGATTTTCAATCTGGCTGTCAGGGCAAACCAGATTGTAGATGGAAGAAGGCTGGTTTTTTTTTTGTTTTTTTTTTGTTTTTTTTTTTTGTTTTTTTTTTTTTGGTTGTTTTTTTTTTTTAGCAGGGGAGGGAGAGGAGGTTGGCAATTATTTTCTTTTTCCCTTTTGTCCATCCTTCCATACCCTCCTTTTTTTTACCCCTTCCAAATCACAGTGCTTGTAGCTGCACAGCTTCAAAAACTGTACATTCTCCCTGTTGGGCTACAAGCAGCAAATCATCTCCTTGGTTTGAAGGGAACCGTGACAGCCTGGGACCCAGGAGCCCGAGCCAGCCAAACGGCCTCAGGCCCCCAGCTTCACATCTCAGCGAGTGTTAGATTCCCAGTCCAATATTGTCTGTGGGAACTGGAAGCATCGTGGAGTTATAGATCTCTCTCACTTCCTCTTAAAAGTCACTATCAGTTTAATTTAAAGCAATTTTGATGTGGTGATATCGTATATGTTGGTTAAGTCACCTTATTAATCACCTGCCTCCCTTCCTGACTGTAAGGATCACCACTCGGAGCCCAGCACCCCATCTGGTGCTTAGAGAACGCTCCCCAAATCTTTGTATTGAATGAGCAAGCAAATGAGGAGCTAAAAGGAATCCTAGCTATCATGTGGCCTATCTTCCTCATCCTGCAGCTGAGAAAAACGAAAGTCCAGTGAGGAAAATGACTCTTAAAAGTTGCAGAGCTAAGATCCAGTGAGAAACCACGAGGGAAGTGTTTTAAAACTGTAACATAGCATGAAAATAGAAAGCATATTGTTTTTCTCCTGCTGGTGAACTGGGCAGGGTATCAGTGTACTGATGTGAGAAGATTCTGGAAACCTAGACAGGTCACCCATCAAGAGCAGTGTCTTAGGCACCCTCAGGGCCTGCAACAGTTTTCACCAAGTCTACCGGACTGCACTGGGCAGCTTCAGGGGATTGTAACAGGCTTGTTCCCAGAGCAGGAGCAAGGCACCTCCAACTGGATTTCCAGCCCAGTTTGTTATTGTACTTTCTTCCTAGTCAGCCGCATGCACTATTGTCTTTCAGACAACTACCTTCAAATGTCTGCTGACTTGCCAGGCAGTTGTATTTTTATCGACTGCCTCCCTACTTGAAGTGGGGCTAATGTGTTCTAGACAAATATTGGTTTCTATGAAATGTGGTGACCAGTCTCTGAGGTAGGAGTGACAGGCATAGAAGGGTATTTTAAAAAGTCTGGGGGCTGGATGTGTAGAAGAAGGGAGAAGTGGCTTCAGTAAAGCCATTTTTTGGAGTGAGGTGGGGTCTTGTGATTCAGATTAAAGACCATGTGCTAAGGCTTCAAATGCCAGTTAGAGAAGGAAAATGCGTGAGCCGCGACTCCAGCCTGCCAGGCTCTAGACAGACACATAATAACGACAGGACAGTGCTGTATCTTTAAGCCAGTTCCGTGCTAAGAAAGTCGGCTCCGTTTGGGAACGCCATCCTTCTTTCAAAGTGGATTGTTTTCCTCTTCTACAGTGTTTCTCATCTATGAAATGTTAATAAATGCTTTAAAAAACTATCTGTGGTCAAATAAATTTCTAAAAGGAAGGGTTCAAAAAAGCTAAGCAGGTTAAAATGGGACTTTTTATATGCTTTGCCGTGGTGGTGTTCTTTGGGAATTTCCAAAGGCAGCTTTGCTCTTGAGCGTTCCAGTCTTATGAGACGATGGAGCACGTTTTGAGAGTGTGTCAGAGGATTCTAATTCTGGGAAACACAACCTTTGAAACCCCTTTTGGTGTTCTCCCAGCATTCAGCCATTTGCAACTTGAATATCTCTTTGGCTTCCTTGGGTCAATTTTTCCTGCCTTGACAACTCATTCTCATGGGAACTTTTCCACTGTGTTCATCTTCTTAGATTTCCCAGAATGAGAAGTTTCATCATAGTTGTCAGTCAGCATCGTAGTTTTTGATACAAACAGAGCAGCTCTGACCAGAATCCTGAGTGCCTCTATGTCAGCTCAGGGAAAGTGATGCTCATTCCTGAGAAACTTTTGATCTTACAAAGGAGCTTAGAGAAGAAAGTCTTTTTTGTTTGTTTGTTTTTTAATCTTAATTCTGTTTGCATAGTAAACAATGAAGAAACTAAAATGCCAAACAGGAGGAGGAGAGAGAAAGATCGCAGAAAACTTGGGTTCCTCACTCCTGCTAGGGGGGAGGCCCTCTTAGTGCATACTTCTTTCCTGGCAGAGAGAGGGAGAGCCAGACACATGATGTTTCAGCTTCATTATCAGCTGTCTTGTTGGGATGCTATAATGAGTTTCAATTTCGTTTTCACCATCTCTCTGACAAGCTCAGAGAGAAAGCTGCTTGGGGGCAGGGTTAGGGACAGATTTGACATAGCTGTCACTACCTCCCATGGAGGCCCCAAAGGGCTTAGACATCCATCAGAACAGGTATCCCCCAAATGCATGGCCAGGAAATTTCTGAGGACAAAGTTTTGTTTGGCGAATTGAATTATAAAACACATTGACGGCACAGCAAGACTCAGCTTGCTGGAAGTCTATTATAGACAGGGCTATATTGAATTGGAACGGCTTGTCAATGGCTTCTCCCATTGTCCAGAAAAATGAAATGTCTAGGTTATGGGAAGTAGGCACATATGCTTGATGCATGTACCTTGCACCATTAGCAAGTTTGCTTTCATAATCCCAGCACTTTGTGCAGTGGCTTGCATGAAATAGGGCCTTAATGATATTTGAGGAATGAAGAGTTATTAAAATTCTGATGTTGCAACTTCTTTAGAGACCTGCTTTAGAGACACTAAGGCCTTGATGACTCTCTTTTCCTCTCATGTCTCCTACTAAAAATCTGAACATTCACTGTATTTTTGTTGTTCATTAGAGGAATTTGGCAACCTTCACATCTTTGCAATTATAAAGATGAACTTGATGTTCAAAGCGATGGAGAACAATGGTGAGACCACAACAGCCTTTTCTGTATGACAGAGAAGCAGCTGCAAGGAAGGATCCCATTGGCTGAATTTACAGCAACTGTTTGATAAACCTGGATAAAAGTGACACTGAAGCCAGATGCCTGGGGGAGAGAAACTCATCTGTGATGTGGTTTTGAGAACATTCTGGTTTTTCGTGGCATTTCCTCCTCTGAATTCCAATAGCACCTTCTTTGTACTTTTTCTACATCACCTCACTTGGGAAAGAGCAATGGGTTTGGGGTTGGAATTTCTGAGTCCAAGTTGGGTTGCTACTTCCTTACTTATGAGTGCCCTCAGGAAAGTCCATTGATTGGAATGAACTTCAGGTCTCTTCCTGGTAAAATGGAGAATGATGAGAATCTTCTTATCTTGAAGCATTTCCCCAAGGGTTAAAGAAGATAATAAATGAGAAAATACTTGTCAACTCACAAAGCATTTGTTATTATGTTGGCATCTCATTTTATACTTAATTTTAGATATATCTGCCATGTAACTCATTTCTTAAAAGCAGGAAGCTATAGATGATTGTGTGTGTGCATGTGTGTGTGTGTGTGTGTGTGTGTGTGTGTGTATCACAGTACCCAGCAGGGGAACTGGCATTAAAGAATTGAAGTATTCAATTAATACCCTGATAGAGTTAACACATTAACAAGCCTTAAGCTGAGAGCAAGCTTTCTTTGCTAGTTCTAAGAAAATTATAGCAATCAAGTGGGGCCCTTAGGAGATTGGGAATGTTGGGGGCACATAGGGGTGAAGGAGAGAGTAGGCCAAGGCAGGTGGAAGGCAAAGATTTAGGGAGGTATCTCATCCTTTTCTACAGGGACAAATAGGAAAGGAATGCCTGGGAGGCCCAGAGGGAGAGCTCTGAGAATGTGAGTGTCCTCTTCTGTGGCATTCACGTGTCCATCTAAACTGATTATGATAACCAACATTGGTTCAGAAACCCCAGGCTTAAAAGCCAGGAGTGCTGAATGAGAGGCATGACCCAAAGATCTGAACAAACCAAAATGCTTGATCCCCATGGAAGCCTGATGGAGAATTATAGTTCCCAGCTGAAGGCAGATCTTATATTCTCTCCAGCTAAGGATCAGGAAGACAGTGGGAGAGTTGGGGAAGCCCCATTTCTTGGCTGAGCTCCATCTACAGTTGAGGGCCAAATATGCATTTGAAAGATCTGGTGATTTTAGAAAACTGTTTGCAAGGCCATCTAGATATATTTTTAGTTTAAATGAGGGTCAATATGATCTTTTAATGAGTCAGTTGCTTAAATGTTCCTTCTGTCTCGTGAGGCAACCCAGGAATGGCTTAATCCTTGATGACAGTTATTCCCTGAAGCTCTGAACTAGGCATTGCTGGCTTTGTTAAAGCCTGTCCTGGCCCCGTCTGCCTGACCAGACTTTTCCTCTTTCTCCTGCGTCTTGTTTCTATATTTGCTGCATTATCCTTTGTGTCTGAGGTTGGCATCTCTGCCTGGGAGTTCTCCGGCTGTGGGTTTGGGTGCGGCTGCAGAGACAAAGAAGAACATTCCTCCTGGCTGCTTCCCAAGTGATTCTTCCAGTGGCAGCAGAATAACACCTGTGGGAAAATCATTGACAGCTAAACAGGACCCCAAAGGAGTAAGTCTGTCTCAGCACCTCCCTGCCCAAGCTTTCACTCCCCTCAATGCTTCTGTACTCACTATTCTCACAAGATAACCACACCCATTGGTTGGTCCCAAAGGCTAGACCTTCTCTTGATATTATCCATTCATGCTGCCATCATTTGTCGTATTTTTTTCTGCATCCCTTTGTGTGTTAAGCTATCATCTATCTTCAATCATAGGTCCACAGCTATGAGGATCACCTTGGATCTGGTCTTGTCTGTCCTAATGAGCATCCTGAGGGAAGTGACAAAGGCCTACTCATGATTGCATCCATGGGACCTGGGGATGGAGTTCCTGCTTTGGTACTGCACATGGTCATTACTCAATAAAGATTTAGAGGATAGGATATTGAATAATCCTAGGCTTATAAGTGTGCCAGGAAAGTAAAAACCAGTGGTTGTGAATCATAAATGTCCTCATTCAGAGAAGTCAGCTCAGTTCAGGGCCACTGATGAGCTACGGTGAGTTTCTGCTTTGCTTTTGACTCCCTTATCTTTGACAGAACCTGCATTTCATCTGGTAGCAAATGTAGGCTTGGGATCTATATTATTTAAAGAAAGAAAAGATCCAAGTTGCCAAAGGCAGAGTCTGAATAGCTTACATCTTTGGGAGACCAAGAAGGCTGTCCAGGAGTCAACGTGAACGCTCGAAACTGTGTAACTGCGTTGTGCAACCTTTTCCATAGTTTTCTTTGCTGGCTCAATAGTTTCCTCCTCAGCTGTGTATTTCTCTTTGATAAATCTGCCTTTCCCCCTAATAAATCCTCTCATTATGTCATGAACACATAGTTATTTTAATTTCTGACTGGCTTAATCACTCTTCAGAATAGTGTGTAATTTCTATTGTGAATTGTTATTGCTTTGCAAGGCAGACTAGAACTCATTTGTGTGTACATCCTCTCTAAGCTAGTGACACCCTGACAACACACCACTAATTCATGACCTAAGATTCTTTTTATCGGTGTCATCATGCTGAGGTCAGCTTCACCTTCCTCCATGGAGTATGCTCTCTTTTACACAAGAACATAAAGAGTACATCAGAAACCCAGCAGGGGAAAGAGAATCCTGCAAATCCTGACCTTTCTCTCTGTGTCCAGAGTTGGCATTGATGGGTTGAACAAAAATATCATGTTTATAATGATGGCCAGAGACAGAGATCACAGGAGCAACAGTGAAAGAAAATACTTTCTTAGGTTATTCTATGCATAATTTACTCTCTGCCAACTGATACTGAAGAAATTATAGCTCACAAATATCTACATTTTGCTCAGCTTAACACGTGATTTATGCCAATTGTATTTAACAGATACTGACTGCATACCTACTGTGAATCTAGACAATTTGCTAGGCACTATGTTCGCAGAGCTGGATGACACAGCCTTAGTCTTTAAAGAACTCTCCAGAAACTTTGTCTGCAACTATGAAAAATTCCATATTTAATTCTTAACATGGGTATAAAAGAATCTAGGTTTCAGGCCAAATGTACAGCACAGGCACTACATTTCTTCCTATTACTGATTATTATCAATACGTGTATGTTTTTTCACAGTGTTCTCGTAGTGCCCATTAATATTTGAAAAATTGTTCAGCAGGCCTTGGCCTATTTGATCGTTGACTTCCTGAAGACTACTTCCCTTTGTAGGGTCATAAGTATGTAAATACTTTTCAATTAGTTTTAGAGAAAAGAATATGTGTAAACTCTAATTATTACAATGTCAGATTCAGCAAGAATTGTTTTACACGTTTCCATCATGGTCTAATCTCGTCTGAGTTTTCTTTCTTTTCGTTTTCAACTCGAATTGCAACTGTTTTCTTGGGCCTTTCTAAACTGAGCCAGGCCCTTCTTCAACTCCTAAAACTCTGATTTATTTGATCACATTTAAGCACTTTGCTTGCATTTTATTGTGACTATCTCTCATCTCTTCATGCTCTTCGATTAGCCCTATGAGGAACTCAAGATGTAGCCATATTCCCTGTTCTTTCCTGTTCTTTGAGCATCTAGCCTAGAACATTGCACGTGGTGAGTAGTTAATAAATAGCTCCCATTTGTTCATTGGTTTTGCTTTTTTCCTACGTGAGGTGTTGGTTACCCATATTAATGAATACCCAAAGCAAAACACGTGAGAGCTATGTGTGCTGGTCTAAAAAAATAAAATCAAAGCAAACACTGGAAATCTGAGAGCCTACGACCTCATCTTGATAAAGGAAAGAACAGGTTTGTGAGCCCAGGCATCATTTAGGATTTTGTCTTCCCCTTCATGAATTGGCACTGTACCACATCACAGAAAAGTTTGTTTACTTCTTAGGACCCTAGGCTGAGGGTACAATGCCACTTTCCATTGCCAGTTTTTGTCATTTTTCATTTTTGGCAGTTGAAGCCGATCCAAATATAATGTTATTTGCAAAAAGTTAGAAACAAAATGACCACTGAAAAGACATTTTTTCTTGGAGTATGGAACATCACTGTATTTCTTGTTTGGTTTTAACATCCAGATTGGCAAATAACTGGCAAATCAGATCTTGGCTGTTCACTACACAGCATCTTATTGGAACAATTAAAATGGCACAGAAAAGTCGTTGCAGTGGAGCCGAAGCTGGGAGTTCCCTGGGAACCATTTAAGATACTTGGCAGTTTATGTCAAACAGGCCTCAGCCACATGCAGGCAAATAACCATGCATTAAAGAAGTTTCAAATCTTCAAGTAATCTCTCTTGGACATCTTTTTTCTTTTGGTTCCAACAACAAAAAAGAAAGAGCTAGTGCCACTGAGCATAAATCATCTTAAGTTGCTCAAGGGTGACATAATGTGGGTCAAGGCCTAGCAGCCCGGAAAGATGGAGTCCAGTGCAGCAGGAATTTCATGCTTGCCTCAGCTTCCTCTCTGTCTGCTAGCCCCTGTAAGCTACTTCCTTCTGGTTCCGATATGTGCTATAAGGCCTGGAAGCCCTAAACTTGTACTTTATATATTTGAGAACCTACAGAAAATCTTTTTTGGGTTGGTGGAAGAGAAAGCAGTCGGTGAATCTAAATACCACTTTTAACACAAGACCCTCTGTTCATATCCTTATTTTGAGAATTGTTTGAGAATTGGAAATCATTAGACTAGAATTCTAGTACTCCTCCTTTTCTAAGGGGAGAAAAAAACCCCCAAACAAACAAACAAACAAACAAAACCTCTCATGGAACCAGAGGCTTTGGAATTTATTTGTGGCTACAGATGTAATCCTTTTCATAGAAAGAATGAACTAGCAAATAATTCCCAGCCTCGAGCATGCTTACCTCTTACTGAATTCTCTCTCTCTCTC
The DNA here is from genome assembly GCA_028627145.1 of Eidolon dupreanum. Classification (NCBI taxonomy): domain Eukaryota; kingdom Metazoa; phylum Chordata; class Mammalia; order Chiroptera; family Pteropodidae; genus Eidolon; species Eidolon dupreanum. The sequence goes on from CM053511.1 coordinate 12,738,065, forward strand.
TCTCTCTTTTTTTTTTTCAATTTAAACAGTGTCGTTTATTGTGAAACATATTTGCTTTTTCAGCGATTCTCTCCTTGTACTATGGTTTTCTGAATTTTGAGGTCTGAGTTCTGTCTAGAGGAGACTTGGGTTATTACCAAACACATCCAAGATATGGAGGAAAATTTCAGTTCAGGTTAAACTGCATTTGCTTGCCTACAAATTCTCATTTGCATTTGCATCTTAGCCAGTCTTTGTTTCTTGGAAAGCATTTTTCACACATGCTGTGCCTTGGTGGGAAAATACAAACTCCTGGCTTTGAAGGGTGCCATGTATGCAAACGTAAAAATGTGGTAGGATAAAATACATCTCCCTACTGGGCCAGCACTGGCTTTCTGATTTCTCATTTCAGTTGGCATCCATGGTTTCGCTATTCTAAAAGATGTAAGTACAGTACTGGGTGGGGTTTATGTGGATAATAACCAGTGTAGATAGACACTCTGAATCATTCAGATCTCTGAACTTCTATTTTAATTCAATAGGAGCTTTGAGCCTCAGAGTTCCTTTCATTTTGCCTGTCAGGGAACATCTTGACAGTTTCTGATGGGATGCTCTTACATTGCTCAGTCCTTTCAAGACCAAAGGAATAAATTCTAAGGAGTGAAGCATAAAGTCGTGGAAATGATTTTGGGAAACTTATTTTCTTCCCCAATTTAACTAAACTACTATAAGGCCTGGAAGCCCTAAAGTGTGGGAAAATAAAAATAACAATTAAATGGTATAATCTGGTCAGGTATTTTCAAAAGACGGAAGTGATCACTCAGCAGCTTTGAGTTCTAACCAGTCCTCTCAGGAAGTCCTAACAGGTGACTGAAACTTATGGGCGTAGCCATGGAAAGTCATGGTAAAATAACAAAGTGTCACAAAAAGTTCATTTAAGTGATGCAAAATGAGCCATCAAAACCAGTGAGCCAGTTCTGAGGTGAGGAGGGAATATTTTTATTCTGCCAGAATAATTTTTCTGGCCATCGACTGTGATCCTCTAAAATGTGTATATATTTGGGACTTTCTGTGTTGCATTATACATTATCCTCCAAATTGGGCACGAAGTGTTGACCTAGGCGCTGGAGCTTGTTTATTTTACCAGGCACTGTGTGGCCTGCGTAGATGTTTCCAAGGAATCTATGTTCTTGAGTGAGCGACGTAATTTAGGGAAGGCGTCTATCACTGTGTCTGGCATATAGCAAGTGTTCAATGTGATGATTATTGGTGCATTTCAGAAAAGAATCCTTGTCATCCAGGAGCATATAGGCAAGTGTAAAAAAAAAAAAAAAGAAAAGAAAAGAGACATGAAACTGTTATTAATGATGTAAGGTAGTGGATGATAATGTATCTATATTTACAGTATAGTCGGATTGAGCTTTACTGGTCCAGAGAAGGGAGACAGCAATATGGACTTTGGCAGTGGGGAAGGTCTCGTGGAGCAGAAAGGACCTGAATTAGAAGTGAGGTTAGGGAGGACTGGGACAGGCGAAGAAAAGGGAAATGAGAGGTTAGGAAACTGATCCGGCAGGTTGAGGGGCAATGAGGACAAAAGTTGACAGGAGAATGGGTTGGATTTACTCTATATGCACAAGATCTCCCAAAAGGACGGTATTTTCCTCCATTGGTTAGTCATATTAACATTTTTTTTCTTCATGTTAGAAAGTGGTCTGTTGCCTTGGAGATAGCTGCGGTACCAACCTGTCTGCCACCAATGCTTTAAACGGAAGACCTTTCCTGGCCACACACACTAAGGTGAGATATCAGAAGGAGATTCTTTGTGTTTATTTCCCAGCATGGCTGACCATTGTCTGGGTCGTAGAATTGACATCCCAAGAGCAAGTTAGATCATTTCCATTCACGGACATAAGCTAAACGCTGCTCCTTTAGGTAACTCGTTTGAAAAATTCTGGTTCCTGACACACATTCTTTATTTTATTTTCTAGGGCAAATGTTATGCGCCCATAGCATAGGGTAGGATATCATAAAAGATACTTGTTCAGAGTTTAATTATTGCACACAGATTCCAGCAGAGTGATTTCAAAGCCTTTCTGAATGACTGAATATTTAATTTTCTGTGCCCACAGCTGTCTATTCTTATGCTTTATGGAGGCCTTTCATTTTGCTATTTGTTGAAGATATAAAACCACATCTCAAAACCCATGTAAAAATACTATAAAAAGCATACATGATTAATAGGACATTTTCTACATTAACTGTCTTAACCAATTCTATTAAAAGAAAATTTAAAGAATATCTCCCCCCTTTTTTCTCCTTCCAAGTTTTAGGGGGTGATCCAAATATGGAACCCTTCTGTCAGAATTCCCTCAGATTGGCAGGGTGGCTTTATGATCATGATATAAAAAGACAGAGTACCCCCCGCCCCAACCCTAGCAATCATTGTTTTAACCATTTTACAACTAAAATATGCTTAAGAACTTGGCATGCATATGAAAATGAGGTAACATACTTTACCTAAGATCACATCCATTAAAAATATTATAGGAAACAATCAAATCCCGGTTCGGTGGCTACACTGTATCTAAGGATCACCTCCCTTCTCTCTGAAGTTTTTTTCACGGTCCCCCAGGCTGACCCTTCCACAGACTTCATTTTACTTACGGTAAATTGAAATGACAACGTAACTAAGGCGGTGATGGTCAGGTTTCAAAAAACAATACAGCACGTTGATGAGAAACAATCACCAGAACGCAAGCACTTGTAAGAGGCCCAAGATAAAAGAATCTTATTTTTTTGGCAAGCCCCATAGATATCCTGCAATGACGAATGATACGACTGTTATCTTGACACCATGCTCTCCCATGTTGAAACTGTTTATGAGAAACAAACATCATATGAAAAACAGATTGCCAGACACTAAGTAAATCACTAAAGGGTAGTGAGTCAAGTATTGCCAGTTTTACCCACATTGTCATTGTTATGATGTAACACATTCCTTGAGACTGATATTGTATCCAAATTTGGGCACAAAAACCTCCTCTTGATCAGTTGGCTGAGTGTCCCTCTCCTATAATATGTCACACACACACAAAGACACCCACACAGATTTGGACACACGCTCAACCTGAATTAAGCACAAAAGACAATCCAGAAAGGATGGAATATTGCAAAGGTGTACAGAGATTAAACTGTAAATTTCAGCCCTTGCTTAACTCAGTAATCCTCTAAGCTCTGCTAGCAATGATTAATAAACAGTGGGTATGCTAAACATATGGAAAAATCATCCCATCTGGACCATTTAAAACGAGGACATAGACTTTATCTTTGTTTATTTCATCCTTAGCTAAAAGGCTTATTATGAATTGCAATAATCCAAGAAGCCAACCATGGAAGACAGACAAACTCTTTAGATAAAACCAAAAAAGCAAGTTCTGTAACCGAGGACCAGATGTATTTTTGGGTTTAGCCCTTGTACATATTTAGCCGAGCTTTTCAAGTGGTGAAGATTTGCATGTTTGTTTTGCAATACTAATGAATATGTTTTTGATTTACATTTTAGAAAATGGAAACTTTTATCTTCTTGGGGCTTTGTAACTTAATGACTTCCAGAGGGTGGCTTGGTGTCCTCTTTTAACCCTTCACCGTGAGAAGTATCTCTTTCAGAGGCCCACGGCTCTATCTTGCTGAATAAAGCCCCTAAGATAATGCAGTTCTGTCTTTTGTTGCCGGAATGGCAAGGGTTGAAAGCTTTGACTTTCCATCTAGCGAAAACATATGTAAATGGAAAATTATTTTTAAACTAGCTTTAATGTGAATCTTGGGGGTATAAAGAATGACTCTACAGATGATATTTATATTAGAGGAATAAGGTCAACTCTTTTGGAAAAACATTGCTCTGAGAGGTAGGATCTAGACTGTTGGTTCAATTTCCCCAGAGATAAAGGATGTTTTAGGACCATGAGGAAAATATCTTTGAATTTTTTACTTCTGGAAGATATCCTTAGGAGCACTTCTTTCTTCCTCTAAGTTTCTTTGAAGCAGTTACGTGGAAAAATAAGTAAACACATTTCCCCCTTAAGACTTCCTTTGCTCGTAATTTGGAATGGACAAGGACCTTATCAGAAATGGAAAAATTTATCCTTGAGGGATAACGAAGTATTTTAGAATAAGAGATAACTGGAGCTTTGAACTCCCATTATTTGACAAATTGGTCCAAAGAGATAGCTTTTCTCTCAAATTCTTTCAGGAGTTTTTAAAAATAGAATATGATAGAATAGTAAGCATGCCTTTAAAAGCCTGTGTTAGGGCCATGAAATCTTTTAAATGCTTCACTTTCTGGGATAAACAAGTAAAGGTGTGATATCACACTGGGCATGAAATGGGGGATGTTTTACATTAGTTCTACAGCGATTACCTGCGTTGAGGTTCAATGAAAATGTGCTAGCGAGGGCTGAGTAGTTGTTTGATAAGGAACCAATGGTGTTTTTATTGTGTAATATCTGAAAGGCCTATGATCAGGAACCTCTAAGCCCGATTTTTCACATGGGAAATCATTTCACCCCTAGAGAATATATTTTTTTCCCACCCAGACTTTGTTAATAGCTCGTTTTAACTTTCCAGAACAGTTTTATAGTGTTGTATTAAAATTGGATACATATTTGCTGTGAGTTCTTGGTTAGCAGGAATTTTCTAACACAATTTCCTTAAACCAAAAAAGGTTGAAATGTGGTGTAAGAATTCCTTATTTTCCTTTAAAAATTCCTCCCCAACTATTTTGGATCCTAGAAGAAAAACTACCTAAATGTATTTTAAAACTAGATATTTTTCTTATTATTCAGACTCCAAGTCTAGAAGGACACTTCTTTTAATGTGATCTTAACTTATTAGAGCTTATATTTAAATTATTGATTAATAATTTAGATCCTAATTTATCCTTCCTCTTTATCTCTGATAAAGAGGAGAGGAATGGGTAATTAATTAATTATGAAAGTATTTCATGCCTGAAAGTTTGTCTTCATTATTTTATCTTCACAAAAGGCCTATAAGAGTTGGAAATTGAAACTTAGAGAAGCTAACTAATCTGTGTGAGGTCATAGAATTAGGTAGATATAGAGCTAGGATTCAAATTTGAGTCTTTCTCCTTCCCAGAATGATTTCCTTTGCCTAACATCATATTCTTTTAACTCCTGTGTTTTTGAACCGTTCATTTCAAATCTCTCTTTTTTTCTGTCTCTCTGTCTCTGTCTCTGTCTCACTCTCTCCCTCCCACTCTCTTTCTCTTTACTGGTGCTTTTTAAGAGAAATGCGTTCAGCCTACCAGGTACCTTGAATAATGTAAATCTGTTGGAGATAGAAAACCAGTTGCTGGTGGGAGTGCTAGATGAATGTTTAGGAACAGCTAGTAAGAGAGAGTGGGGATGATGGATGCAGCCTTAGCAAGTTTAATTAACTGCTTTAGCCTAAGGATCCCTTTGTGATATGACAGCACTCAGTATTCCTACAGCACATGAATGGTACCAGTGTTCTACTTGGAGCACTTTTTGGGTGGGAAAAGGGCTTGAGATTCATATGATACTATGACCAAAAAGGTAAAGTATCTCTCTGGTCAAACTATTTCTACATGTAATGGAAGACACAGCAGGATTTTCAATAGCAGTGTAATTTAGTCATTTAGCACAGATTCATTGAGAACTGACTATGCTATAGGCCTTTTGTGGGCGATTGAATATGAGTATGACAAGGACATCTTCCCTACTTTTAAGGAACTCAGAGTCAAGTAGAATAAGTGATAGAGAGGTATATAGTACTATGAAAGCATCTAGGAAAATACCCTTATCTGAATTTGTCAGGACAGTGAAAGCTTCCTGGAAGTAAGGGAAATGAATAAAAGTAACCTATAAGCTCACATTTGATGGGGTAAAGGGGTGGAAGGGTGCCCAGGCTGACGAGGTGGGATGTACAAAGGCTCAGAGATGAGAAAAAGGGTGGCACCGTCAGAAAACAGGAAACATCCTAACACCATCAAAGTGACTTGCCTGAGGATCTGGAACACAACCTTAGGGCTTGGAGAGGTTTTTCAGGTCTTATTTACCCAAGATGCCTTAACAAGTGATTACTTATTGTCTCTTGAATACTCCCTCATTCCCAAATAAGTCCAATGTTCTTTCAACAGCTCTAAGGAAGTCCTTCCATAGGAAGAAACGAAAGAAACACTGTTTCTCATCACTAGTCCAAGTTCTTTCCTTTCTTGTCACCCTGAGACAATTTAAAGCTTTTCCACTTGTTAACAGTCACTGGTCGGTGACACTCCCCTCCCATGCCTTTTAGGGACTGGATGCTGAAGGAGACAGGCAGTGTCAAATTGGACAAGTCATACATGTAACAAATATTTGTACTTTATGCATTAAAATCCTACAATATCCCTAAACCGCAGTTTTATATAAGCTCTCAATCAATCATAATATTTCAGAGGAGAGAAGGGGAGGCCAAATATTTGGCTTAAAGAGCTCACATTATTAAGATTATATTAAGGATTCAATTTTGTGCAAGCCTTCCTATAAATTTCCCCTTCCCATCTACAAGTCTCATACCATGCCACTGTTGTGCTGGCTGGAATTGTCAGCACACCTGTACTTTTTTAATGATTATGGCTAAACCACAGTGCCAGCTGGAGAGAAAGTTCACATTTCATGGGGGTGTAATTGGAGACCCGTGTTTCTTAGGCATAGAGGTAGCAGAGCCTTGTTGGAAAGTTTGAGAACATAGACCTATTCAAAAGCCACTTACCTTTGGTCGTGAATCATTTCTTAAGTAACCGATTGGACCTTGGTTTTTATTGTGACTGCTCCCTCATACAGCTAGAGGATTAAGTTAGCCGTTAGAATTAGATGTCTAGAAACCAAAGTAGAATCTGGGTTGTAGGAGAAGAAAGAGTTGCAGGTAATTGGGTCCAGTGTGTAACATGGGGTCCTTAATACACTTCCACGCCTCCTCCACATATGATTGAAAAGATGATTTTACTCAGCAAGTGGCCTTGAATCATCTTGTTCTAATAATAAAAAAGTAACTTTTATTTATTTCTATAGCCAGCCTGTTCCCTAATGCAATCTGTTGATGGAATGCAGACACGGGTAAGCATTGTCTTTTATGCTTTAAAAGAATGTTCTTAAAAAAGATATATATATATATATATATATAATATATATATATAATATATATATATTATATATATAATATATGTATAGATTTTATATATATATAAATTGTAGAAATGAACTTGGTTTCAGAGAAGATGAAGTGGCATCTAAAAGATAAAAATGCATAACATTTGAGTTTAGAAAATTTTAGTTTCATTTGCAGCAACACAGTGAAAATATCCAAGATCTAATCTTAAAATAAAACTTGGCTCTAAGAGACATGTGTAATAAATTAGCAGATTAAAGTTGTTTACACCTTTGGCATTTTTAATCTCATATTTCTGCTTTAAATAGCTTTCCTGGCAATTATATACTAGTTTTTTTTTCACCACATAATTCTAAAAGTTGCATGTGGGACATAGTTTTGATATTTATCGCTACCATTTTTTCCACAGTTTCTGACTCTAAGGTGATTATTAGTTAATGATAATAACATAAAATATTCTCATTTATGCTTAATTTACTTTTCATATGAATAAATATAATATTTGGTAAAACTTTTTTGTTTCTTTTGAAAATGCCTTCATAATGTGTTCTTTGATAGTTTGAAATAATAAACATTTAAATTAATTCAACACATTTAAAGAAATACTTATGTGGGCCTCCAATGAGTTAGACATGGTGCTACATCTGTGGGGGTCCCGAATCCTGGGTCGTGGACCAGTACCAGTTTGTGGCCTGTTGGTCCATGGACCAGTACCAGTCAGTGGGCCACACAGCAGGAGGTGAGTGGTGGGCAAGCGAGCGAAGCTTCATCCATGTTCGCAGCTGCTCCCCAGCACTAGCATCACTGCCTCAGCTCCACCTCAGGTCATCAGGCATTAGATTCTCATAGGAGCACTGGTCTCTGCTGCCAAAAAGGTTGGGGACCACGGCTACACCCCTATATATTCTCTAGGGGTGAAATGATTTCCCATGTGAAAAATTGGGCTTAGAGGTTCCTGATCATAGGCCTTTCAGATATTACACAATAAAAACACCATTGGTTCCTTATCTCTTACTAGCTGTTCCTAAACATTCATGAAGGAGACTTTCTCCAAGACTGAAGGAGCCTTACAATTTTGTAGACAATTTAGGAAAGATACTCAAGTGAGTATGATGGAAGGCCCATGAATGAAATTCAAAGAGAGCACTGTGCATTCAAGCAGGTGAAGATAATATTATTATTTACTAAAAATATAGTATCTTTTTTCACATTGAGACATCCTCATCAGATACTTTCTTAAAAAGTCTTCTCTTGATCTCCCCTGAAATGGATCTGATTTCTCTGCTTTTAAAGATCTCCATATACTTCCTTAAAAAAGTAACTTTATTGAGGTGTATTCCACAAATCATAACATTGATCCAATTATACATACACCCATCTGTAGCTTTTCTTGTGTGTGTGCATGTGTATTTGTGTGTATATGTGTGTGTATGCATGGTGTGTGAAAGGTGTACACACAAGTGTACACACACATGTACGTGTGCACGTGCACATGTGCACTAGACCAACCTCAGTCTGGACTTATTCTGAAAGTGACGGGCCAAGCCACTATCATTTTTTTCACAGGTTGTTGCAGTAAAGTTCTAGCTGAACTCTTCCACTCTCGCCACCCTTTAGTCTATGCTAAAAACACCATTAAGATTCCTTTAAACTCCAAGATCATGTCACTCCTGTTTTCAGAAATTCCAGTGTCTCTTCATCTGATGCAGAAGAAAAGCCAAGGTCCTTATAGTGACCTTCAAGACCCTACCCAACCTGACCACCCTGGTCCGCATTTACCTCTCTGACTGCTACGTCTCTCCTTTCGCTTTCTCCACTTCAGCCACACTCCGGGGGCTCTGGGCATCCTCCTGCCTCAAGAGCTTTATTTCATTTTGTATTTCATTTGTCTAGAATATTCCTTTCTCTCACTTGCTCCCTCACTTCCTTCAGTTCTTTGCTCAAACATCACCTTCTGTTTGAGGTCTCCCTTGACCACAGTGTTTAAAAGCTTCACTTCTCGGGTCTCTTCCTTCTCTGTTTTCTTTCCATAGTCTTTAGCTCATTTTATTTTTATTTTTAATTAATTAATTTATTAATTAATTAATTTTTTTATGGTGACATTGGTAAATGAAATTCAATAAGTTTCAGCTGTACACTTTAACAGTAAGACATATATATATATATATATTTACACTATGTTCACCTCCCATAGTTAGTTTTCTTTCTTTCACCACATATTTGACCCCCTTTACCCTGTCTACCTCCTCCCACCCTCTGGTAATCACTAGTCCACATACATGAGTCTCTGTTTGTTTGTCTTGTTCATTTGTTGCTTTTAGGTTTATATCCCACATATAAGTGATACCATGTGATTTTCTGCTTTTTCTGTCTGGCTTATTTTGCTTAGCATGATTATCTCAAGGTTCATCCATGTTGTTGCAAATGGCATTTAGCTCATTTTAATACAATTAGTTTTACTAAAAAACATGTTATTTTTTATTGACCTTCCCCTTACTAAAATACACATTAAGGCAGAGATTTACCTGTTTTGTCCATTGCTGCATTCCTTAGAGCAGTACTGCTTAGATAACTAGACACTCAGTAATATTTGTTAAATGGAGGGATGGATTCCACACTAGCTGAGCTAAGGTGATGCCTATCCTGACCATGTGAAGGTTTGATTAGTGTGGAGGTGGCCCCCTCCAAGGACATGATTTTCAAAGCCTGCCTCCCTCTGTGAACTTCTCCTTTCCCACCATTTCTTTGAGGATTATTCAAAGAAAACCAGATAGAACCAAATGACTGACTTCTAGAATTGAAGGAAAGAAGACATGTGGCCCTAGAGGGGGAGGACAAAGGAGGACAAAGAGGGACATAGGGAGAGGAGAGAGCAGGTCCAAATGAAGGGGCTTTGCCTCCCTGGAGACTAGCTAACATGTGTGAGTGGACTCCTGTTCAAAAGATCAGCCCAATCCCTCCTTCCAACTCAGGACCTTCCCCGGCATCTCTGGGCACTCAGGATTTGCCATGCTTTCACAAGAGACTCTTTTTGCAGTTGTAAAATAAAGCTCTTAATTGAGGTGGGGGAAGGGAAGGAGGCGTAATTCATTTTTACAAAATGCTCTGAAATTCTTATATGAAAGGTGCTAAACATGCAAACTGTTAGATTTTATTTTTAAATTGTGCAAGCTATATATTCTCCCCATTAAATGTTCACTTGCCAGTTATCCTTCTTTCTGCCTGAAAAATAATTAAACCAAATTTTATATTACCCAATTACTAAGATAAATTTGAAACGTAAAAATAAAATTATTATTTCTTGTTCACATGAGATGCTTCCAATTATTTAGAGGATAATATTAGCCATAATGACTTTTATGTCTTCATTCTCACTCAAGTGCCATTCAGTTATAGACCTCCACTATCTCTGAATCAAATCACAGAATACAGCTGTAGGGTGTGAAAATGGCCTCTCTCAACCCCAACTGCCCTGTTAAGTGCTTAACCTTTTCCAAACTCGAAATGTTTATCTTCTTTAAATCATTGTAATATATTTAAATTTAAAAGAAATCTTCCACTGGTAGGAAAATTAGCCTCCCTCCCCAACACTTATACTACTTCCTTCTTCCTATTACGAAGACCCTGCACTCCCATCCAATCAGTTCTGTTGCTTCTTGACAGAATCTCTGGCTCAGTCATCTACCCAGCCCTACCCAGAATATGATCACCCTTTCAGGCCAGCATGAAACTGGGGCATTTGTGAGTCTGGGCTTCACAGTAGGACAGACCTGACTACCAGTCCCTTCTCTGTCACCTGCTATGAAAAGGAACTTGGGCAAGTTACTCAATCGCTCTGAACCTCAGTTTCCCCCACTGTTGAGTAGCGATAATAATGCATGCCTTACGGGCTTGGGTAAGGTCAGATGCACTTCAGCTGAAGACCACTGGGAAACACCCGTAGTTAAACAAGTGTATTTGTTACTTGTTCCTGCAGAGAACATTCGCAATGCGCACCTGTGGGATGTCCCAGTCAGAGGGCCTCAGAAAGAACCTATTGTAGAACTTGGGTTTTGGGTGGGTGATGTGAGGAAGGGTTTGCTCTAGATTAGGTGCTGTCAGAAAGCACAGGCAATTCTATAATCGCGTATCTCAATAATCTTATCTACAGTGAGCAGAGACCAGCACGAGTAGAAAGCTGTAATTACTAAATATGTAACAATCATTTATTAGAAGGGGAGGGGATATGTGGTATTTTTAGGGTGGCATAGAAACTTTACTTTTGTCTGTGGTTGGATGAAGTTATGAAGTAGCTTTGCTTTGTTTCATTTTACCATGATCTCAGAGCAGCCTTGTCTGAGGTTGGTATTCTGTGGGTGCCAGGCCAGATTCCGAATGTTGGGGGCTGCTTTTTTTCTCTTTTTAAGCTTAAACCCTTGGCATAGCATCTAGCCTCGGAGGACTTACTGCATTGTGGCAGTTTTCATCGTAAAAATCAAGAATAAATAATTCCGGTTCCTTCACCAGAGCGTCAGGGTACTAGAAGGCCATGAAGATAACTGATATTTCTTTAAATTTTATGACAGCGCCATACTAAACACTGTAAATGAATTATATATATATATGTATATATATAATTATATATATGTATATAATATATATAATTTTATATATATAATCCTTACTATCTGATGACAGAGGTGTTATTATTTTTCACATTCCACAAACGAGGAAACTGATTTTTAGAGAGATGAAGAGACTTCCCCAAGGTCACACAGATGAGAACAGATGATGGAAGAACAGATACACTCCTAGGAAGTCTTCCTTTAAACCTAGATTCTTATCTATTTCGCAATGCTACTTTCAATCTCTTGACTCATTGTGGATGCTTTAATCCAGAGCTTCTCTCGCACCAATTACATTTTTTATTCCTCATCTGAATTAAAATTAACATTGTATTCCTCATACTTATTTTATGACAATACCTTTATAGCATCCATTAGCTGATAGCAGCAAGGCATGCAGCTTTAATTCAAGACAGTCGGATTGAGCCTTCAGCATTAATTGAAAGACAAATCTGTTATAGTTTTAAATTGGAATTTTTTTAATCTTCTCTTTGGACTAGAGGAGAACGGTGATCCTAGATTGTGAATTCAAACCACATTATGGTCCCTGTGCCACTTTTCAAAAAAATGAGTTTACAGTTTTCAAGCATAATAGTTTTTGGAGTTTTAACAAAATGGCAACACAAGGCAATATGTACCAGGCTGAAATTGGCATTTGTTCGGCCTTATTATAATGTTGCTGTGTCAACATTCAGTTGATGAGAATTCGAGTCTCTGGCATTCAGTTGCTTGTGTTATAGCTGCCTTGAAGAGTCTTTGTGGAAATAGTTCTCTGTTATAGGCAGAGTTGGAAGAAGAGAATTAAAATATTTTGAGCATCCGTTCTGTGCCAAGAGTTGTTCTAGGTGCATTTACATGATCTTATTTATTCTTCATAGCAACTCAGAGAAGGAAAGAAATGTTTATGGCTCAAACCACCATCATCTCTGCAGTGGGTTACTGCATATTAGCTTTCTATTGTGTTCCTTTGTTTTCACTTTTGCCCTTTTAAGGTCGAGTCTAAGACTAAAATGATCTTTTCAAATAGTAATTCAAGCTCATCACTTCCCTACTTATATGCCCCCTCCCCCACACCACCTTGACTTTCCTTTGCACTTGGAATACAAGTTCAAATGCTTTACCAGGATCTGCAAGCTAACGCTACTTGACTCCTTCCTGCTCCTCTGACTTTATTGCAGCCGCTTCCCCCTTGCTCACTGCGCTGCAGAGACACTGTGCTGGTCTTCTTTCCCTTTAACGTCTCAGCTTGTTCCTACCTCAGGACCTTTGCATTTGCTGTTTTTGCTCTTTGCGCCCCCTACACCAATTCTTTCTTTGGCTGATTTCTTCTTGCCACTCAGTTTTTAGCACAGATGCTTTTTTTTCCCCCCCATGAAACCTCCTCTGATTATAGAATTTCCCACAGTTTTCCATTCTCAACCAATCATTCTTCAATACACTGCCACGTATTTCTTCACAGTACTTTCCATCATCTAAAATTATGTTGTGCATTCATTTATTCACCTGATTATTATCCGTCTCTCTGCCTTTGGAAGTAATTTCCATGATAGTAAGAACCTTGTCTGTCATGTTCTCTACTATATTCCCGGTACCTAGTTCAGTGTTGGACGAGTAAATGGATATGCATTTTTATAGATAAGGAAAGTGACCAACCAACGATAATAATCACAATAGCAACTGCGACCACCATTGATTGAGCACTTTCAAAGTGCCAGACATTAAGCCAGGAATTTAAAAAACGTTATTTCAATTCTTTATTTAATTTTCAAGGTAACCATTTGAGGTAGATACAGTTCGTTTCACCTCACAGAGAAAGATGCTGAAGCATGGAGCTATGCCATGGTCAAGCTCATTCAGCAAGTGATGGGTCCTAGTACGACACAGATTTTACTGTTTTCTTCATTCGTGAGAATGAAGAACTCATGTAATGCAGAAAATTTTGCTTTTCAATGGAAAGAGAGGCAAAATTTTACTTTGATATGACAGAAAAGTTACAGCACATAGAATGGTAAATCTCAGAAGTGTTTTATTCAAAGGGACCAAACGTGCTCTAAGCTAAGCCGGCAAAAGCCGAAGGGAAGGAGCAGAGCCTGGCAGGTGAATCCTGGCCTGCACGGGTTTCCTGCTGGTGATGGATGGGTAGGTGCAAAGTCACAGTGAAGCAAGGCCCTGCCGAGCCACAAGCGTGGGCAGGTGAGAGCAGTGGAAGCCCATCTACAGCTTCATGAAGGGCGAGCCATCGTCTCTGTGTTAGTCAAGCAATGCGTTTAGAATTCCTCAGGAGGATTATTTCAAACATTTTTCATAAATGATTTCTAGATATTTCAGGTCCCTTTCTTCAGAAAAGTGGGACTATTTCAAGGTTCGCAGAAAAAGCAATCACCGTAGACCTGTGGGGCTCTGATGTGGCCTACCATACCCAGAATGTTGGCTTCTGTAGATCTTCAGGTAGCTTAAACTCCATCCTCAGTCCCAGGGCCTAATCCCATCCCACCCTCTGGATCCAGACTGCCCTGGGCCTGAATCTGTCTCAGAGTTTTGTGTTCACCTTTGGTTGGCTTCAAGGTCACTCTGGTGGATCCTGTGAAGATTCAGATCTCATTGGAGATTGTTGGGAAGTTTGACTCCTAGGTTGCATAACACACTGGAAGGCATGGCATGCTGGGCAATGGAAGAGGTAGAAAGAGTGAGGAAGGTAGGAACTGACTGAACGAAATATGGTTAGGCTTTCAGTGTGCCATTAAAATTGTCAGTATGTTACCACACTTTCTAAATAAAAGGTATATGTAGATTGTACAGCTCAGGAATTGTGTAGTGGCCTAAAGTAGGGAAGTTAGTGTCTTAGTCTCTTTGGGCTGCTGTGACACAACACCTGAGTGACTGGGTGTCTTATAAACAGTAGAAGTTTATTTCTCACAGTTATGGAGGCTGGGAAGTTCAAGATCGAGGTGCTGACAGATTCAGTGTCTGGTGAGAGCCTGCTTCCTTGTTCATAGATGGCTGTCTTCTTACTGGATTATCCCATGGCAAAAAGGGAACAGGGAGCTCTCTGGGACCCCTTTTATAAGGGCACTGATCCCATTCATGAGGGTGCCACCCTCATGACCTAATCAACTTCTAAAGGCCCATCTCCTAATACCATCACATTGAGGATTAGGTTTCAACATATGAATTTGGGAGGGCGGGGGACACAAATATCCAAGCTATGGAGGTTACTTGCCAAAGATGTGAAGGAGGCAAGGACACTGGTGAGACAGAGGAATCTTGACTCTTATTCTGGGCTTGTCTAGGAATGCAATGGTTTGTACAGCAATCAGCTTGACAGATCATGTGGTTAGTTGTTAGGTCATTAAAATCATTGAAATAACCACATCACATTAAACTCAGTCCAACTATTTTAGTTAGTTTGACATGGCTGGTAACTCAGAAAAGTGAAACCTCTCCAGAATGGCTATCACTGTTGGGGTGGCAGGGGCAATTTATACATCATCTCAATTGGTATAATATTCCTGTTTTAACAAAAATAAGGTCAGTATTTTTGTTTCTATTTAAAGATGAGGACACTGAAATTCGGCCAAAGTTACACAATTAGTTAAGGGCAGACAGGGATTAAATATAGGTTTGTTCAACTGCAAAGCTTGCATTTCAGCCCTTGTACTCCAAAACTTTTCTCTTTGAGCCATTCTCAATAATCCAATTATTTCTCCTTCAGTGTGTTTAAATAATTTAAATTGTACATTATTGGTTGAATTTAGCTTTCTATGGGTTGTCTTATCTCTATTAGTATTTCTCAACATTGGTGCTATTAACATTTTGCACCAGATAATTCTTTGATTCAGTGGGATGTCTTTTGTATTGTAAGATGTTTAATAGCATCCCTGGATTCAACCTATTAGATGCAAGTAGCATCTTCCCACCCCCACACCCCCAACTGTGAAAATGAAAATTGTTTTTAGACATTTCTGAATGTCCCTTTGTGGGGGCGAAACCTCCTCATTTGAGAACCACTGATCCACACAATTAAACTGGAAGCTACTTGGAGGTCAAAATCTCTATGCATATCTCAAAAAATCTGTGGATATCTATGTCATTGAGGACACTTGGTAAACCTCATATGGGGTCAAACATCATTGGAGTCATTTAGTAAGCACCAAAAAAACTCCATTCTGATTCAAAATTTTCCAGCTCCATTACTAAATAGTTGTGTGACTTGGAACAAATTACTTAATTTAATAAATCTGTTTCCTCACTTGTAAACCAGGGATAATAACAGTTTTGAACTCCCCATTTTGAGAGTTAAATGTATGAAAAGCCGTTAGCATGGTACCTGGATGCTGGCGTAAACTCCAATATAGTCATATGCTGTATAATGATGTTTTGGACAACGGCAGATCAATTGCATATATTGTGGTGGTCCTATAAGATTATAATGGAGCTGAAAAATTTCTGTCACTCAGTGACACGGGTCGTAGCTGCTGTAATGTCATAGTGCAACACATTGCTCATGTGTTTGTGGTGATGAAAACAAACTTTCTGTGCTCCCAGTCGCATAAAAGCATAGCACATTTAATTATGCACAGTACATAATACTTGATAATAAGTGACTATGTTACTGTTTTATATATTTACTACATTGTAGTTTTTATTATTATTTTAGAGTATATTCTTTCTACTTATATAAAAAATGTTTGCGATAAAACAGCATTGCATGTTACACTGGAAGCAGCCTCATGCTCTGCAGGGTTATGCCTCTTGATTGCATCATTTTCGCTTGTGCTTGATTTAATCTTTTGTGTTTTGTACAGTAACATGATATAGAGGCTTGTAGCCTAGGAGCAGTAGGCTATACCATAGAGCCTAGGTGTGTAAGCTATACCATATAGGTTTGTGTGAGTGCACTCTATGATGTTTGCACAATGACAAAATTACTTGACGATACATTTCTCAGAACATATCCCCTTTGTTAAGCCATGCATGATTATAATAGAGATTTTTAAATTTAAAATTAATATTCAACTTCTTACTCAGTGCCTGGCACAGAGTAAGTAGTAAAAACTTTTAATATCCCTTACTGTTAAAATGTACAACTGAAACTTACCGGATTTTGTTAACCAATGTCACTATAAAAAAATTAATTAAAAAAAGATTTTAATAAACGAATGATTGAAATGTCCAGTTGTCGCACAGGTGTAGCTGCCTGCAAGAGTTATGAAACACAAAGAACTAGGAAATGTATTGCCAACAGTGTTATTCATTCATTCAGGAAAACCCAATATCACAGTGGTACTCATGGTTTAAATCATTTATGCCTGTGTTGGCTTCTATGATTCAGTGGTGAATTTTAAGTATAGTAGTAAATGCCTATTTTATTGGGGCTCACGGGAAGGAGGTGCACAGAAAAATCAAGTCAATGACTCCACCTTCATGTTAGCCAGAGCTGCTCTTTGGGACTTTGATCACAGAAGAGTTCGCTGTAATCCAGGGGAATGTGATGTTGGTTTTTGGAGAGTGAGCTGTTCTTGAAATGAAACTAAAATGGTCAGGAGAGGGCTGAAAACTTCAGGCAATCTTCTTGTTGCTTCATTTCCTTCAAAACCAAACAAGGTTTAACAGCATGCTTAACATAGACCGACGGAGTTGACTCCAACTGTACTGATTGTATGGATGTAGCTTAAATTCCCTGGCTGGGATGTTGGATCTACAGAAAATGTGACTCGAATCTTTAATGAATCAGAGATGGACTTTCATATTCTCAAATGAAAAGAAGTACATCAATTAGGGATCTGGAACAATATGAGGGCAGGGCTTAGGTTGATGAAATAGGGAATCAGGTTGCCTAGGTTACAAGTCAGAGGGTAATAGAGCTGAGGCTTTGGAATCATATAAACATGGTTTAAATCCATGCTCTTGCTCTTATGAGTGTTAAGACCTCGGCCAATTTATTTAATCTGAGTGTGTGTGTGTGTGTGTGTGTGTGTGTGTGTGTGTAATGGCCATGATAAAAATACCTGATTCAGGAGGCTGTTGAAAAGATTAGGGTAGTGTAGGTAAACTGCTCAACATGGTTCCCAATGTATAGTTAGAACTCAATACATACTAGCTATTCTTTTAGGATATTCCATAAACATCAGGCAAATATTTTCATTATTTGGGGTTTGTTTATGCTGTTGACACATGAGGGAATTGGACCTGATAAATGATTACATCTTTTCCAAAGAGCCTTAGAGCCTTCCTGGGTAGCAGTAAGAGAGAGTAAGACATGGAGTGCTTATGGGGCTGGCATAGATAGGTGTGCATGTGTGTGCACACACGTGAGTGCCCATATGTAGGCAAGGGGGAAATGGACTTTCTGCCCTCTTGATTTACCAGAGAACCTATACTTTGGGATTTTTTTCATGTATTTGAAGACAAGGTCCTGCTGCTAATAAACATATTAAAATCACAGGATTATATAATTTTTTAAAATAGCTCCCTCAATTTAAAAATTCTCATGAACATATATGTGTATACATATATTTATTTGTGTGTGTATATGTATATATATATATACACATATAGTGTGTGCATGTATAAAAACGTGTATGTATGTATGTATATCTGCAAGTAACATTTCCTGAGTGCTTTCTGTGTGCCACACACAGTACTAGGAACTTTCTGTGGAATATCTTATTTAATCTGCACAAAAGCCCAATGAAGTAGTTACTGCTACTATCCCCATTTTATAATTTATAATCCTTAGCCTTAACCATCCTGTTTATTTGAGTATAGTATTTAAATTCATAGCTGCTTATGCCAATTAAAGGTGGTTGGAGTTGATTTCTGTGTTAGCTGTGTTATATGCATTTACCCCAGTTTTCCAGGGTAATCCAGTCACTGAGCAAATAGTCATAGAGTAACAATTATTGAACAGGCACCGAAATGGGCTAGATACTGAAAGCATGCTAGTATGGAAACAAAATGTGCTAGTTATAAAGTAATAGTTTTCAAACAATTCAAACTTTTTTTAAAACAATGGGACTTTTAAAAAATAACAAATTCTGACACAAGATCTAATACATAAATCATAAAAGGGGAGCAGCAGAGATCATTGAAGCAGGGGTGCGGTCTGGAGGCCTGCTCTCCGGATCTTGCCCTCATCCGGTTACAGCCCTTGGGGCATCTTTGTGGAACCTTGGGACCGTTGGGAACAGAGTTTGAAAAACACAGACCTACAGCAAAGCTTGGACTTGCCATGCTGACGCCAGCTGTCATCGGCTGCTTCCGGGGTCTCCTCATACCTGTTTGGTGAGCACTGCCCTGGTAACTCAGGCATATACAGGTGATGGTGACATGAAGTTCCTACCCCTGATAGATTTGTTTTCTCTCTCTCTCTCTTTTTTTTTTCACCGAATGAAAAAAAATCACCACAATAATTCTACCAGTGTTCCAATGAATGTTATTTTTCAGAATCCCGAACTGAGGTCAATTATGCTTCTACATTCTTATGGAATTGACTTTAAAATTCTTTGCTAAGAAACACTGACTTTTTATTGTGTATTCACACCTTAAATTAAAAACACTTTCTCAGTGCTGGCTATTTGCCACACCAGATCTGCTCTCATATTAGCGTTCTTTTAAAGCAATAAGATTGTATGGGTATCTTTGCTTCTTTGTTTCTAATGAATATGTCATCAAGAGTAATGTCCTTGACATTAATTAATATTTGTTCATGTCCATTACATGTATAAATTACATACCAGACCCCCTTCTGAGCACGAACTTGTCAGGGATTAGCCTCATGTAAGCCTCATAGTGTACTATTAATGTCTCTATTTTATGGATTTTTCTAGTGTACAGAAAAGTTGTGCGACTTGTTGAAAGTTACAGGCACCGGAGCCATCAGAATGTGACTACAGAAGGGGTGATGCTGTAGCCTTGCTTTTGTCCCCTCTATGTTCTCTACAATGGCCTAGAACTGTTCAAACCACAACCAAAGCCTTTGGTCCTTAAATGCATCATAAGTCACCAGCCAAAGCAAAATCAATTCATAAGTAATGGGACAGTTGATGAACAGGATCAAGTTGATTCTTACAATGTATTTCTAAGTGACACGATGATGAGATTTCTTACAACAATCTCAGAGAGCAAATACTAATGAGATAATTGAATACAAATGAAAAAGTCACCTTCTTAGGGAGGCCTGTCCTGTCTATGCTATTCAAAATTTCCACCCTCACAATTTGTGGCATTTCCTCTCCCTCTTCCCTAATGTTTTATGTTTCCTCCTTAGTATTTAATGCTTACTAAAATGCTATATATTTTACTTTTTGCATCTTGTAGATTGCCTGTGACCACAGTAAATATAAATTCTTCAAGTGCAAGAAGTTTTATCTGTTTCGGTCCATATTATATCTCTGGCACCTAAGAGAGTTCTTGGTGCGTAGTAATTTCTCAATAAATGTTTATTGAAAGAGCTAAGTAGTGAATCATGATGAGTCCGTGTAGACTCAGCCACAGCATATTTCATTTTAGCCCGATCTCCCTCTGCAGACGCATGATCACAGGATGGCAAGAGGCAATGACAGAGTTTAGAGTTCTAGGAGCCAGGTGCAGATTCTGCTTCTGCCCCTTAGGCTGTGTGACCTCAGGAGGCCACTTAGTCCTGCAGTCCCAGTTTCCACAAATGTGAGGTGAAGATGACTAATATCTGATTGTTATGGGAATGAAGTTATTTAAAACTCTTGCCAAGAGTATGTGCTTAATTAATATAAGCTGGATCTGAAGCAAAACTCTTATACGAATATTAAAAGCTTCTTTCTTTTAGAAAGCATTGATTTTAGCTGAGGGATAACAGCTAAAGGCAGTTGTGACATTTTTATTCTCCTGAGGGGGCCCTAAAACATTTTAGCAATTTCCCTTTTGGCAAATGCCAGAATAAAAACCGGCTGCTTGGCATACCCATCTGCCCCTTTTACTCAGGCCCACGTGAGCCTGGAGAGCTCACGGGGATCAAGGGCAGTTCACAGATGTGTGGGGACTGCAGGTGACTTGTGAGGCCTTCCCTAACCTGTGGAAGCCAGAAGAACACGCAGATTAGTGCTGCATTTAACAGCAGACTTTTATGTCCCCTGTACATGCAAAGCTAGCATTCAAAATGGAGACTGAAGTGAAATCCATCAGAATGCTGATGTTCAAGGTACTGAAATATAATGGTTTATGATACTTTGTGTTTTCAAATGAATCTTTATATTTCATTCCTTGGTACAATGCTAGTGATTAGTTATGACTTATGAAGAATAATTAAGGAGGACTGTTTTTGATAGAAGACTCTGTGAAGCAAAAAATGACAGTGGTGGTGAAAGGAATCAAGGCTGAAGTGAGGCTGAGAAGACGGTTTTGTCTCCTGTGCATGGCGGCACCTGAGGAGCCTTTGTGATGAGATGAATGACTCCATTAACCCCGTAGGGCTGGATTAATACAATAAGTTCGATTTCCTTTGGTTCTAGAGGAATAGATGGCTTTAAACTGTTGTCTTTTAGGACTGTTAACATCAACTTGAGGAAGGGCTTTCAAATAAAAAGGTGACAATGGGAGGACTGAGGAATTAAGAACAACGTAAAGAAGTGTCCTCTTTTAAGGAGAGTGCCTGCAAAGCCATATAAACATAAACTTAGCAGCCTGTCTTTACAAAGCCTTCCTATAACATGTGATGCAAAATAGAGCCACAATTTGAAATTTCAAATTCACCGAGATGGTTTTTCAGAGGTTGTTTTGCCCTATAGTATTTCTCTTACAAGTGTTATAAGAAAAATAGCTGAATAAGGAAGGCATAATCCCAGTTCACTACAAAAAGTCTCTACATTGATGACCCTCTCTCCCTTGTGGATGTGGGCCTGGGGAAAGTGGAGAAGAGGATAGAAGGAAAGGATTTCTATAGGAATCGGAAAGTCTAAGTTCTACCTAGACTTGTCTCCATGTGAGCTTGGTCAAGTTTCTTGACTGCTCTGAATTTCAGTTTGTCTTCTATAAAATGCCTACCCACCTGTTGCAAAGTCTTTATAAAATTCAAGTAATATCCTGTCCATAAAAGACACTGAAAAGTTGTAAAGTGAGATACAAATACAGGAGAGAATAATATTTTTTATGAGCTGGACTCCAATCATCTCTTGCCTCTTTCTACAACTCTGAGGTACTATTTATCCAAGAACCTCAAACAGGAAGAGAGACAAGACAGGACAGGGACCAGCACCATCGAAGGTACCGAGGACACTACTGGAACCTGGCCAGGACTGAGCTGAGATCATCCAAGAGGAAAAGAAACAGGATAAAGAGTGATATCACTGACAGTTTCGTAGTGGATTATTTCTTCTTTAAGTTTTTGTTTATATCATTTGGAATACTCTGCTTTTGTGGGTGATGAGTCCTCATCTTTTTTAAATTGTGAGATTAAATACTGCCATGCATGGACACACCTTTCTAGGTCAGTAATATAAAAAAGGGGAAGAAGTATGCCACCCTGAACAAGCCCAATCCCGTCTCAGAAGCTAAGCAGGGTCGGGCCTGGTTAGTACTTGGATGGGAGACCGCCAAGGAAGAACAGGTGCTGTAGGCATAAAAAATAAATAAAAAATAAGGGATTGTAAGCTGGCGAAGTCCTTGCAATCTATGAGGTCAACCAAGGGTTGTCTAAAACAAAGGGAGGAGGAAGTAAAATTGACTGAGTACAATACTATGAACCAGGCATTTGAATGGCAAATGTGAGTTTGTTCAGTCCTCATCAACAGTTTGTCTACCCGAGGGGACCAGTCAATGGCAGAGCAGAGGGAAGTGTGCCTTCAATGAGAGAATTCTGGCTGCCACCATGCTCCTGGGTACAAGACTGAGGCTGCGGCATAAGCACAAGGGGACCAGCCAAAGTGCAGAGTGGTTTTGTCCTCCCCAGGTCTGAATCTTGTACCCAGAGACTGCTGAACCGTGCTTGTGTGCCAAAACTTATAAGGATCTCTACAAGATAAAATCTTTGCTATTTTGTGACATGGAGACATTAATTGAAGTAGTTTTTGAATAGATATAAATGGAGATATTATTTAGAATACATAGTATGAGATAAAATTTAAAAAAAAGAGAGAGAATAATAAATTACAGATAATGATTTCCTCTCATGAGAGAGAAGGGGACAAAATGGGGAGGGAATATTTAGATGTACGTTACTGTCAATGTTTATTTCTGTAGGTGGCAATTAGGATTGAGGAAATTAGTGTATTATTAGAATAAACCAACAACAAAAGATGGAATAGAGCTATGCATGAAACAAACCTGATGGCATGATATGAAGTGAGGATTAGAATTAGTAAAATTCTGTGCACCTGATTATCATAAAAATAAATGAAGAAACAAAGAAATGAACAAACAGAAGAATCGTCAATGGAATGAATGAGTGAATAGATGAATGCACTCTGACATCTCTTGTTTCACGATAGTTTTTTATTCTAGCAGTTGATCTGATGACAAGGATCTTTCCTGGTTCAACTTATTTGGGGCAGGTAAAAATATAATATATGGAGATACTGGTATGAAGAAAGATGTGATTAAATAAGAGAGCAGTTTTAACTATCCCAAAGATGAGTTACTCAGCATTGAAATGGCGACCAATCCTTCATTCCCCTTTCTGAGTCTCAACTGCAGCTTCTAAAGGCAGTGAATTATGGTAGTGAACTATGTCATCTGAAGATGTCGGCTGCATTCAGTTTTATTTTTTAATTTTAATTTCTTAATGAGATAGGCATTTATTTAACTTCTACAAGGAGGCAGATGCTTTTCTAAGTCTTATAAAGCTGACATGACCGAGATTTGATCCGTGAGATTGTTACCCTTGGTTCTGTTGGAGTAACATATACAGAAACGTTTCATATCTGCTAAGATGGTGAAGGTGTGTGATGAAAGTTTGGAGAGGAAAGATAAATAGCAGGGACTAGGGAAGTTTTCAAGGAGAACATGGGGTGATGGGGGGGATGAATGGCTCTTCTGGAGATTTAATCCAGCTAAGCTCATGGTCATGACATATTAACGGCTGGTTTCTTCAAACAAGGTTTGTATTAGGAAGCTGGGAGATATTAGGGAACCAGAAAAATCTGGCCCCCAAATCTCTGATCAAAGAGGTAAATCATGACTGTTCAGAAATAATTTCCTTTTACTGTAAATTCTCACTGATTAGTTTTGACTTCTTTTTTCTTTTGTGGCTCATTTTCTACCTAGGTTTCAAATTAGGTTTCAGATGCCCTGTTCAAAATATTATACTCAGTCTATACTACTTCCTCCCATTTTTTATATTACTGATCTAGAAGGGTATCTCACTGCATGATGGTATTAAATCTCACAATTTAAAAAAGTGAGAACTCATCACCCACAAAGAATTAACTGGCCCCCCATTCTCCTCCTCCATCTCCTCTTCCCTTTTCTTCTTTTTACTGCAGTGTTAAGGAACAAATGGAATTTTTGTGAAACTGAGATTGGCCCATGACTCTTTTGAGATCCTTAAGAAAGTGAATCAACTTTACATGAATTTAAAAGTATATTTTCAAGCGAAACTGTGAAGAACTTGGCTGAATTACCTAATTTTAATATTTTGGCACATTACACAGAAAATAAAGGTCTCATTTTCATATACACAGAGTCTCTCTATATAAAATTTGACTTGTCTGTATATAGACACACATATGTGTATATCTATAAATGTACGTGTAATAACTGAAACTTTATTCTGGCAAGTAGTAGTATGCATAATATACTATCAGAGCAGCATTGCAATGCCAGCTAATGTTTATTCTTGAATAAATCTGCACAAAAACAGCCAGTTATCTTTTTGGGTTAAAAAACATTGAAATGTGTTCAGGATGACCAAAACAATCATGCCTTAGAGAGACAGGAGCCTGAGGAATAAAACTTAAAGAAGAGAAATAGTCACTTTAATCCTACAGTTTACAGTTTGGAATACCTTGCAGATTGTAGTTTATTAACTTTGGGGAATGTTGGGGAAGAGTTTGGCAGTTATCCGACAGAGCAGCTTTTGTGACTTCTCTACAAAGTGAAGACACTTCCACTTGATGTATTGCTCATTTTTTTATTGATTTTACTGAAGCTGTTATTTAGCTAATTTTTACAGAATAGTTTAAATTTAAAGAGTAAAAAACTTGAAGGGTATTACTCATGATTTAATCTTTCTCCCTTTCCTGTAAATGTTACCTTATTTAAAAATCACCATGAGTCAATGTCATCAACACTTCTTGACAAAATTTCTTCTTTAGTCCAGAGGGTTCCCAGTGAAATAAGCATGATTAGAATCATCAGTCATACCAAAAACATTAGCTCGCATAATTCTCGCTTTGGTGATAAACGGTAATTTTAATTCTGAGTTTTTAAATAACATGGCTGTTAAATAATATGAATAAATTGTAATCAACATGGTACTCTGGTAAGTCTAAAGTAAACTTTTTTCTCCACATGGAGAGAAATCACTTTTTTGAGGATTAAAAGACTATTACCTCAGGGATATCATATCAATACTTGTGAGGGTTGGGGGATGGGGAGGGCTATTCTAGAAACAGGGATTAGCCATCCTCATAGCTCCACTTGGATCAGTCCTTGCCCAGTCTGGTCATCTGGTCAGAGGCTATGGTCAGATGGCAGTGGAGGGAAGCTGGGGACATGGGAGCTTGCTTGTCCATTGAACTGAAATAACTAGTTCCCTGTCATCATTTCTTCCCTGACTTCTGAACTTATGAGGAGTTTTTCTTCGTATGGGTGGGTTCCTCCTCTGCATAGACATTCTGCATGTTGCATTTTGCCCTAAGAACTAACTCTATGAAGAAAAAGACTTCAGTTGAATGTTTTCCCACACATTACTGGTGCATTTTAAAATCCTCTGAGTGATAGGGATCTTGCAGAAGGAAATCACTTTTCTACAGGGTGAAGCCAGTAGATAATGGTGCAGCTTCATTATGGTGAACAAATTGGATTAACCTCAGCCATGGGCACAGAGAGAACACGACAGTTCCTCTATCACTCTTGTATTATAATATGCAAGCCTAGAATTGTGGTGAAGACAGAAGCTGATCTGAGCATGAACAAGGCTCACCACAACTTGGAGCTTGCTGATGATAGCTTCATTTAGGTTTCAAAGCCAGAGATGAGTTCCAGCCACGGCTGCCTGGCTTTGCTCCTGAAGTCTCACAGAGTTAAAACAGTTCAGATACCACTCTCACCAGTGGGCAGATGGCTCAAGAAGGAAAGAAGGAAGGAAGTTTGGCAGTGCTGATGTGCAGGGAGAAAGTAATGAAACAGTGAATCAGTGATTCACACGGGTCAGTGGGAGGGGGAAAAAGATGAGTTTAAGGAAATTGGGACAGGTCGCTCATTCACTCATTCAGCAAGCATTCATTAAGCTGTTTGTAGTTTAAGACATAGGTGAGTGCTGGGCTTGAGATAAATGACATGGATCTAGTTTTTTTGGAGATCAGTCTTGTGGCTTTTGTGGTGGAAGTGAGGAGGTCTACGGGAGATTGACATGTATCAAAGATGACAACATAATATGGATAGGGGTGATTCCAGGGCTTTTTAGGACATAATGGGAGATAAAGGTCAGTGGGAAAATCAAAACTGGTTACCAAAAGGGGTCATGTCTAAGCTGACTTGAGCTGAAGTCTGATGAAGGGTGATGGTGATTGAGTCAAGGGAAGGAAAAGAGAAAAAAACAAGGGAAGAGCATTTTAGAAGGACCATCATGAACAAACAGGGAGACACATACAGAGCAGGGGTGTGTGGTAGGGGAAAGGAAATATGCAAGGAAGTGACCTGAGAGGAAGACACAGACTGGGACCATTTGGAAGAGGGGATTCAAGGAAAGAGGAGACAATAATAAGTGTACTGTAATTAGACAATAATAAGTGTACTGTAATTAGGGAGTTAGACTCCTAATTACAGAGCAAGTAAATCCTTCTGTGAATTGATTCCTGAAAGAATGACTAGAGCTTTGATTCTAAACATTGGCTGCACTCAAATCGCCTGAGGAGCTTTACAAAGCGCAGACGCCTGGGTCGCCTCTGCTCTCCACTGCCCCGGGGACCCTTATGCAAGTGACCTTGGATGCAGTTTGGGAAACAAAGTTTTTAAAAGCTCCCAAGTGATTCTAATATATTGTCCTGACTAAAAACTAGAATGAACTTTGTGCCTTAGTTTTGTCATGAGTAAAATGAGGGACATAATATTACCTAACTCAAGCTAAGGAGAAGAATATGTAGAATACTAAAAAAGGTTGGTTGGTGTGGAGCAGTGGTTCTTGACCAGACGTGACTTAGCCCCCAAGGGACATTTGGTCATATGTGAAGATATTTTTGATCACCACAACT
The DNA here is from genome assembly GCA_028627145.1 of Eidolon dupreanum. Classification (NCBI taxonomy): domain Eukaryota; kingdom Metazoa; phylum Chordata; class Mammalia; order Chiroptera; family Pteropodidae; genus Eidolon; species Eidolon dupreanum. Next base: position 12,765,216 of record CM053511.1, read on the forward strand.
TAGGTGAAGGTGCTAATGGCATTGAGAGGGCAGAGGGTGGGATGCAGCTAAATATCCTACGAGACACCAGGCAGTCCCTTCAATATAGAACTAACTGGCTTCAAACGACAATAGAACCACAGTGGAGAAAACTTCAGGCTTCAGGCAAATTCAAGTCTCTGGAGTTAAATTGCCTGGGTTCAAATCCCAGCTCTACCATGGGACAGCTCTATAAAGAACTTGCTATTCAAGTTCTTTGTTGTTAAGTTAAATGAAATATTAGCTAACTCACAGGGATTAAGCAGTTAATTCATATGAAAGCAGACTGCTCCCTGGCAAGTCCCTTAGTTTTATTTGGGACATAAGAAATGACTACCCTGCAAACCTTAAGCTCAAATTTTGGAACTTTCCTTGCCTGGATCTTTGGGTTTGGGGGCTTTAAAGTAAGAAACAAATAGAAATAATAAACAGCCTCTGTTTACTCAGAGCTTGCTATGTGTCAGTCAGCATGTTCAGCATCTTAAATACACGATTTCATTTAGTCTTTACAGTAACCCATGTGCTGTAGGTATCAAAAACCCCATTTTACAGAAACAAATAGAGGTGTAAAAAGTTGAGAAACTTGCTCAAGGTCACACAGGAAGTGAAGGAGGGAGAGTCTGTCTGATTGTAAAGCTTGTATACTTAACACAATATTATACAGAAGGCCAAAAATGTGATAAAGAAACACTGGACAGGAAGTAATCAGCATATCAGGTGCTTTGACTCATTTCTGCCAGGGTTTCACCTCTGATCTATCTGTGCTAGCTCCGCCTACTTTTCCTGGGATTCTGAGTGGCCGTGGAAGCTGCCGCCATGGTATTAATCTTGTGGGCAATGTTCTCCAAACCGTTTTCATCATGTACTCCCTCAGTGAAAAAATCTGGATTGAGCAACCCAACATATGGGTATTTATTTAAACATTATACACATATTCCACTGGATTGCATTTGCGTATATTTTAAAACATAAGTAAAAGTAAAACTTTTAAAGAAAGGATAAGATTAAATAAACATACGAGTTCCAATGTTTTCTTACAGCATTTGTGGGCCCCCCACCCCCAATCGAGAGGGTTCCAACTGCTTCTGTTATCTATAGCAAGGCCTCCTTTCCACTTTATTTTAACAAAAGCAAAGTTACATTTATTTTCAAAGTAATGTCAGCTTGGAAACTAAGTGAAAAGGACAAACAATACAAAAACATGCAATCTCTTAACCTGACTTAACTAAAACCCTGCCACAACCAGCTCGGCGGAGGCCGTTTGCAAGATTCCAGGACTCAATTCTTTTTCTCATCTCAGACTCTTTGATAGATAGGGTGGAGGTGAGGAAGAAATACAGATGGTGGCGGCGGCGGCGGGGGTCTCATCAGTTGTACCAGCTGTGCCTGTCTATGACAGACTTATTTTCAAATAACACTCATGTGTTCTGCAAATGTTTTGAGGTCTATACTTTTCTACTTGTTTTCTTTATTTTTGGTTTCCTGTTAAGATCCCCCTTTGAAAGACTCCGATATAGTCTTGCTGAAACTAATAGGAAAATTAAATTATAATGTACATCTGAAAATTATATAATTGTATTAACCAATGTTACTCCACTAAGCTTAAGAAAAAATAAATAAAACTAATAGGAGAGGGGATTTCTCAGGCCGTGATTGGCTGGGGAGGAGCTGAAGGTTGAATACATCAGCTGTGCTGGTAGCTGCAGCCATTTTCGTTTAGGAACTCAGGCATCGTAGGCAGAGCTGGAGCAGACAGGATACAGTAAATACTCGAGTCAAAGAGTGAATGAAGCAAGCTGAGGTGGCATTAGGACTTTGTCTTTCAAGGCTGTATTACTTTGTCAGAAATCCTGACTCATCCTTGTTCGTCTCCCTGCATTTGGAACTTCCGAATATTAGGCCCCATAACTCCTAGAAAGCAGCATCATGGAAGAATAGAAATTTGGATTTCAATTTTAAGAAAGCAGTTCTGTTGTTGCTGTTGATTGTTGTAATTAAAGAAATTCACTTGATAGTTTTTCATTCTTGGGAAATTAAGAGCATGTAAACAAAGCTGAGGATCAGAAAATTCTAAAGAAAAAAGTGATTAAAACGAGCTGTACAAAGATATTTATGAAATCAGACAAGCAGTGAGAGGGAGCAAAATGTTTGTTCTCTACACGTGTAGTCATCTTTTATATCTGAGGATGAAGAAACAGATGGTCTTGTTATCAGTTTGCATATCCGTCAGAAAAAAAAGCAAACACCACAGGTGTAAGACCCATATTCCTTTCCACATGGCACACACGTAAGAGTCTGGCTTTGGGTTTGTGACTAGAGATGCTGCTTATAGAGCCTGACATCATTTACTTCATTCCAGAGTGCACTGAGATTTTAAGCAAAAAACTACCCCATTTCTAGTAACCACACTTCAGATCCACCTGTCCATAAACTTGTTGGTGTTGGCCTTGAAGGTAGGCCTCTCATGATTCTTTGGCTTACTCAGAAATAATTGTAGAATAATTACCACTTCCGGGCACGGTATAAGGCACCCACTTAGTGAAAAACCTTTGATCATGCATGCAGATCAGACACTTTGGATTCAAGGTGAAGAGGACATAATAATATTAGTAATTCCTACCTAATGGAATTGTTGTCATGGCAATGTTAACATCCTATGAAGATACCAAGAATCTGCATAGCTGCTGGTGTGTGTTTCTCAAAAGACTCTTTTTAACTTTCTAGAAATGGTTATAGATATCTGAGAAAATCCTTGGCTTATCTACATCTTTACTGGTGGAAACAAATAAGCATAATAACCTTCATTATTACTTCTGTACATCCTCAGATGGGACCATGATTTCTTATACATCATGTGTGAATGATTTCAGAAGAGAGTTTTATAAGAAAATCGCACATAATTATAACTCAAGTTCAGGTGTCAGTGGCACATTGATACCTGAGATTTAGGAACCATGAGTATCTGTGAATTCCTTTGGAAGGTAAGTCCACAAAATGGCAGCTCATAAGCCAAATCCAACCTGCTGATGTATTTTGCTTGACAAATAGTGTGTGTGCATTGTGTTTTTTGAATATTTGTAGACGGAACAAACATTCTCTAGTTTTCTACAATCTTTCTCACTCATTCTTATCTTGTTTCTGCTTGATTCACACATTTATGTTACTTGACTGGCCTATAGGTCTTCGATTTTGTCAGCTCTGGTAGCCATAGGAGGGGGAAGAAAAGGAGTTGGAAAAATCAGTAGGAACAAATAGAGTAAAGAGAGGTTAGAACTGCATATAGTGTGTTACACATCACAAAGGACAGAGTCACCGGCTGAGGGCTGGGCTAGAGCAGATGTCCGTCAAGAACAACATGGCGGCATGAACAGGGGGAGAGAGGACGAAACTAGAGAGGGAAAGTTACTGACATCTCTTAGGTAATACATCAGAGGCATTTCAGCCTCATTATCCCATTTAATAAACATAAAAGTCTCCCAACAAGCAGGTATTCTCACAATCAAGCTACAGTCAAGAAAAGGAAGGTTTAGAGGTTAAATAATTTGCACAAGATTGTGAGGTCTCAAACCTAAGACTATAAGACTCCACAGCTGAAACCTTTCCATTTTTCTACTACACAAACTGTTATAATGTTTCTGGTTTGTTTTTTTTTTTTTGGCTACCAAGTCCTATTATGGAGAAAATAAAAATATTTCTCTGTTACATTCTTTTTCATCTAAAATTAAAATAGAAGTACCATAGAAGAAAATGTGTATTGTTGTGATTTAAATTACCTGCTTTACCAAGTAATGGATTGCCAATGAGGAACTTCGAATTACTGCTAGTTATTAAGAATATTAACCCTGCAGATGTAGAAATACAGGCTGAACAGCAGGGCCAGGTGCGTCTGAGTGTCACTCAACATATACAACATGAAGCCATTCCAGGCTAAAAACCACATATCGACCTAGTAGTATATCCTGATTTTTAACCTAAAAATGAATTTGAAGATGCAGTTGTAGAGGAGACATATCATTATTTGATTGCAGAAGTGTCTTCACAGTAAAGCTATTGAATGGATATTAAAGGTGGAAAAAATAGTCTATGATGGCTCTAACTTAGTTGCCAGGGAAAGGGAGAGAATGAGAGAGAGAGTTAAACAAATAGCAATGCATCAGTGTAGGGGAGAGGATGTCTTACAAACAAATAGGAAAATATTTTTAAAAAATGAGAAAAATAGATCCAATTAATAATTCTATATGATGACAAAATTATGCTTGAAATCACAAAGATATAGAACTTCCTTTTAATGTGTGGTTAAGAAGGCATGGTCATAAAAGGGAATATAAACAATTAGGAAACAATTAAAAGCCTGTAAAAGTGGCTCTTGATAAAATGTAGTTAAAAGACCACTTAAGATGTCTGGACATACGTACGACAGGAACGTGTGTTTCTATTAAGATGTTGGTGACAACAGTAGTTAATAGTAGTTGTTGGTCTCTGAGGACTATTATGAAAATCCATAAGAAGTGAAAAGTGGTAACAAATTTGTTTTACTGGTAGGCTTTATAGTGGTATAGGAACTGGTGAGATGCCTGTTTTACATCAAGCGTTTCTTCTGATAAGTTAAATGACAAGTAGGCCACTTGTGCTGAGCAGTCCCTAGGCCTCTCCAGATCAACTCTGTACCTTCTTCTCCTTGCTCTGTGCCCTGGGGGCCTGCATCAACAAGACCCCCTTGCCTTTGGCTTCTAGCGGAGTTTGGCTAATGGAGGCAGCAGCAGGAGAAAAGGGGGCAGAAAGACAGAGTGGTCAGAGTTTTTTTGGTCTGGCGACCTCCCTACTAGGTTGTCAGTGTCTTTGTTTCTCTATCGAGGGTGCCATTTCCTGGGTGCGGGGTAGCAGGGCGCTTTCCTACAGCTCTGGAGGAGTTTAACTGACAGCCTCGAGGGTACCAGATGCTTCTAGCTGTTGATGGCTCCCACGGGTTTCACTTAACTCTTCCTGCCTCTTTGTATCTTGTCCTTTCATGAGCTCTCTTCACATTCCCTGTTTGATGTGCCCTTTGTTCCCTGACTCGAAATCACTGAATTACAACTTTGACCTTTGTACAGTGGGTTTTTGAAGGCGAGGTTACTTTATGGAGCTCTTCTAAGGATTTTAAGTAACTTTTCAAATTCGAGTAATAAAAATATTGTACATAATATTATCAGCCAAAATGCAAATTTGGAAACTGCATTGAATGACAGGAAAGAAAAAGCCCTACAGATGCTTGTATTAGAGAGTCTGCAGAATGCACAGTGACAGGAGGACACCCAGCAGGTCTCCAGCGGCAGACTCTGTCTGTTCCCTTTGGTTCCTTTCTCATGGATTAACGACACCAAGACAGGCTGAGTGTCAGGCTTTCAGGCTATGTTATGGGGCAAGACAGAAGATTCTGGATGAAAAAAGCAGTTCCTGTAAATAGCTTACGCTGCTTCTTATGAATTATGGTAAGTCGCTGTGCACACAGAGAAAGTCTTATTTTAGAAAAAAAAATTTTAAGATTTAACGGTATCCCTAGGAAAGACCTTAAAATTACACAACGGCATCAGGTCAACACACTCAAGTTAACTCCTTATTAAGCTGCTGCTTAGAGGAAAGTGTTCATTTTCACATGATGTGGACAACGGCGACTTCAAATTTTCTCTAGTTGCTTTCATTCAGTAAGATTCCAAAATACCTCCCACAAACAGCCAGAGAACGGGGAAACCACAGGTGTTCTGAGGTCCTTTTTTTTTTTTTTTTTTTTTGGAAAGAAGGATAGCTGCTTCAAGATCACTGCTCAGTAGTCAAGGAACAAGGCCTGGAAAGAAAGGTCTTCCCTCCCCCAATTTTTGGGAGCCATAGAAGGATCAGAGGCAGCGTCTTGTACTTAGCCAGAGCAGCAGGGCTGACACTGCTGTTCAATGCTTTTGGCTTCTTGAGTAAACCAAGTGAATTGCTGCTCCCCTGGCCCCTGTCCCCTCAGCCTCAGAGAAGACTTCAATTCTCTCTACTCACATTACATCACAGGGCAGCCTGGGTTTTGGTTATATACTGGCCTCATGTTTAATATGCTGAGTTTGGCGCCAAACTATCGCTAGGAATCATTAAATATAAAATATCAATTTCCCAAGTTAAAAGGCAGCCATAAAAAGGAAAATCCAGTTGTGTTTTGAATGTGCTGAGTGAAGTTCCTTCCCCAGGCAAAGAATTTCAGAGGTTCAATCTATACGGTTTAATTATTGCAGCGAGTGGGAAGGCTGTTGGAGAACCAATACATCAGCGTTATGAGATGGCATGTCATTCACGGCCTCATTAGCTCCCACCATTTTTCACTCAACAGGGAGGCTGGTGGGCAGACATTGAAATCCTAGGGCTGTTTCCAAAAGAATCACAATAAGATATATCCTATGAGATCGTTGAATTCAATACCTTCCTCAAGGGAACAGAAGATACCCACCTGAGTGAAAACTGGCAAAGGTTTTTACATCTTATAAACACAAACTATGTGAATAAAAGCATTGATGTCGTGAACCATACAACCTGTGTATCTTTTCTCTCTCTCCTTGAGAAACAGAGCATAAAAAGGCAGAAAAACACAGAGATTTATCAAACAGAAATAGTGTTAGATCCAGCACTCTCTTCTCAAAGGCAGTGTTATCTCCATGTCTTTCCAAGTTTTGCAGGCTTGACAGAATGCTGCTCAAAAATGAACAGTCTGTATGCAGGCAGCTATAATCCCCTGTTTAGTAGGAAAATAAGAAATTGCTTTTGCATGATTTGGTAGCCTCTGCTATAATATCGTATTACTGAAAAACATGGTATAGTTTCCTTTTCATAGCCCCAAATTGTCTTGTTTAACAATTTAAGGAGGAATTTAAACTAGGTCTTAATTCAAACTTAAAACAAATATTAACCTAGTTATGATTTAAAGCCAAATAATCTGTCCTAATGCATTTCCCTTGTGGGGAGGTATGGGGCAATTTAAAGAGATTTTTACAAAAATAATAAGTTTTACCTAAGGGAAACGGAAATCTACAATTCTTTTAAAAGCGATTTCCTTTTGCAAGGAGCTGAAGGAGGGCGTCTCAAGTTGGCAGACTTCATTAGCGGCATGACCTGACATGGTAGAAGCAACCCAACAGGATACATTTCTGTTTCTGATGTAATCTGAGAATTTTTTCTTTCTTTTTTTTGTCCTTATACAATAAGCAAATCAAGTTGCGGCTGAATGGTTGTATCGCTCTGGTATTTTAATGTATTACAATTTATGGCAGTATTTACTTCGGTCTTTGGCTTGCTGACACTAAAATTATCTTAAACAGGAATTATAACATAAAATTAGATTAGATATACTTCAACAAGTTTATCTCTAACAATAAATACATACAAATTCTGAAGTGAAGTACCCTGCAATTTTCAGCCAGTGCTTAAAGTAATTACACATTCTGTGGTGGTAACACGTTCCAGTTTTTATTGAGCCACAAGCTGGTGAGATACCTCTACTGCGCATGTTAATGCTAATTAGCAGATAAAGTGTAAATCTGAGGGAGCCTCAAATTCTGTTGCTTTGCCAGTTTTCTCTTGATTGGAAATTGCAGGCCGAATTCCCTCTCATTCCGACTTGGCTTATTCAGGCATTGCTTGAGACGTCTTTCTTCGGTGCATTTTAATCCATCAGATCTGTGCATCGCTGAATGCCTCACTGTTTGTTTTTAATTCAGCAGACTCAAACCGTTTCCTCTATAACTGCCTTTTATCATCAATCTTAGGAGAATTTCGACTCTGCAGAACAATAGGTGGGGATGACATGTTTACGCCACGCTCCCTCATCACTGTCGAAGAGGTGTTTTTGTTTAGCTGCTAATAAAGTGGCATTTTGAAATATGGTCCTGAACCAAGAAGGAGGGAGGTACGCTCTGTAGCAAGCTTGTTTCCACATGTGCCTTCAGCTCCTGGGACTGCAGGAAGGCCCCCAGGGATGCCAGTTACAGTGAGCCCTCAGAGGGATGCTGATGTTTGGGAAGCAAGGGACTGTCCACCCTGTCCCCTGGGGTTGCAGAGACCCAGAGGAGTGGTCAGCAACATCCGCGGTGTCAGAACTTTAATTCTACTCCTCCACTGACTCTACGCAAAATTTCAGGCATGTTCCATGACCTCTTTGCCTCTCTTCCCGTGGGCTAGGGATACCTTTGAAGTCAGTGCGTGATCCTTTAAAAGGGTTTTTTGCTTTGAGCTGTTGGGCTTGATTCAATTAGAATTTATGTGCTGGGCCTATAGCAAATATCTTTGGGTTTCATAAATTAAGACGTGCTCATCAAGTCTCTTCTCCAATTCATTTTTATTTTTACCTGGCTTTTATGTTTCTGCCTCTAAATCAATTGCTCAGCAAAAAATTTCCCCTGCAACCCTCACCATCTGTGTGTCCTTAGCTCTGTCAATGTTTTCTAAATGCCTACTAAATTCTTTTTTTTAATATAAAGTCAATTTAAAAAATTTATTATTATTATTTAAATTCTTATTAAATTTATTAGAGTAACATTGGTTAATAACGTTATATAAATTTCAGGTGTACAGTTTTATAACACGACATCTGTATACTCCATTGTGTGCTCACCACCTAAAGTCAGGTCGACTTCTGTCACCATGTGTTTGACCCTCTTTACCTTCTTCATCCTCCCCCGCCCCCTTTGGTAACCACCATTCTGTGGTCTGTATCTATGAGTTTGTTCTGTTTATTCATTTGTTGTTTTCTATTTTATATCCCACATATGAGTGAAATATGATTCTTGGTCTTTTCCATCTGACTTATTTCACTTCTCATGATCCATACATGTTGCAAATTGCAATATATCATCTTTTTCATGACTAAGTAGTATGCCATTGCATATAGATACCCTATCTTTTTATCTAGTCATCCATCAAGGAATACTTAGGTTGTTTCCATGTCTTCACTATTGTGAATAATGCTGCAATGAATCAGTAAGACAGGAAATAACAAGTGTTGGAGAGGATGTGGAGAAAAGGGAACCCTTGCATACTGCTGGTGGGAATATAAATTGGTGCAGCCGCTATGGAAAACAGTATGAAGGTTCCTCAATAAATTAAAAATAGAGCTACTCATATGACCCAGCAACCTTTTATTGGGTATCTACTGGAAAATTTTGAAAACATTTGTTCATAAAGATATCTGTACCTGTATTGAATTTTTGACCATGTGTAAACCAATAGGAACCCAAAGATGAGTATGAAGTTTCATCAGCTGGGTATGGAGAAGAATCAAAACGCCTAGAAGGAACATGGTCCAGGAACATTTAGATTTCACTTGTATGTGTAAGAAAGCATTGACACCTCTTCCACATCTTGATAACAAGGGATGAAAGTTATCAAAGTGGTATGATGCTCAAAAAGTTAACAATGAGGTTAAATATTTGTGCATAAAAATAAAAAGTGATTTTGTTGCACTGTGATGTTTGTATTAGTCTGCTTGGATTGCCATAACAAAATACCATAGACTGTGGCTTAAACAACAAAAATTTATTTTTTCACAGTTCTGGAGGCTGAGAAATTCAAGATCAAAGTGCCAGCAAATTCATTGTCTGATGAGGTCTGTTTTCCTGACTTATAGCTGTTCACCTTCTTCCTGTGTCCTCACATCTAAGAGAGAGAGAGAGAGAAATAGAGAGAGAGAGAGAGAGCTTTCTTCTGCCTCTTTTTTTAAGGACACTAATGCTATTGGATCAGGGCCCCACCCTTATAGCCTCATTTAACCTTACTTGCCTCTGTAAAGGCCTCATTCCCAAATACAGTTACATTGGGGGTTAGGGTTTCAACATAGGAATTTTGGGGGCATGTCAACATTCAGTCCAAAACAATATTTCTTTAAGCGCCAAAGGCACAGAGGAACAGAGACAGTGATACGAATTCTGAACATTAAAAATTCATTTTTCTGGATGTATGCTGTGGTATGTAATTGTTTAGTTATATTTTTACTTTTATTAAATTTTCAAACAAATAAATAACACTGTTTTATCTTCATTAAAGTCTTAATGTTTGTTACAGAATATTTTAAAACTATAGCTAAGGAAAAAGAAGAAAATAATTATCTCCGGTAAAATAACCAGCCAAAGAGAGTAACTGCTAACACTTTTGGTGAATATTCTTCTAGAATTTTCCTGTGTAAGCATACATGTACACACACACACACACACACACACACACCCACACACACTTTATATATTCTGTTTTTCAAATATGGATTCATATGGCATTTGCATTTTAGAAATCTGCTTTTTTCCTCTACCAATATATCTTGAATATTTTTCCATGTCATTAAATGTTCTTTTATAACATGTGTTTCCATTTCTTTAATGAAAAAGAGAGTGGTTTCTGCTGCAGAATTTCATGGTCAACTTGTTTAAATTTATGGCAAGAACATTTTTAATTGAAAGTATATCAGAATGACATGCCCAGTCCTGGAGAGGAAGCGGAACAGCAGGGAGCAAAGCGGTGTAATCTGAGGACCTGGAAACACACAGAGGACAAATCACTGAACAAATCAATACTCGAAGACGTGGAAAAGTAATCGTAATCGTGCCGCAGTTCCGAGCAAAATTCATTCTGTCTCTTGGAGACATTATTTGCAACAAGCCTGGAACTCTATAAAGTTTGTGTTCACTGATGTGATATGAAGTTGATTTAATAACCAAGAACCCTACAATTTACTCAGCTGGCATTTAAAAAAGCTGGTCCTGTGGTATAACAAATGTGTGAATCTGTTGGATTATGTGGTGAAGTAGCAATCAGCTGCTGTTTAAATACTTGTAGGGATTACTTGCCTTCTCTTAAAATCGGTTTTGTAAAAACACCTTGTAAATTTACTTTCAGAACAGCCCTTGTGTGTCTGATGCAAGAATGCTAATTTGGTGATGGGCCAGAAAGTGACTGGCAGGAATTTAAATGACAATGGGAGCAGACAAATTGAGGCTAGAGATATCAGTCCATTTAGGAGGTATGAATAACAAAATTAAAATGTAAGAAAAAGAAGAAACCAAAGGGGAAGGAAGAAGCGTGTATCTGGTTAGTATAATTTAGAAAAGATGACACCAAATGGGATATCCAGTCATATGTACGGAATATTGTATTCATCTGGCAGGGGTCAAATACTTTTGGGACCGTGACAAATGATGCACTTTCAGTGGAGAGAAGACATACTGACGAAGCGTCTGAAAACCGTAGTATATTAAGAACATTTGAAGAACTAGGGACATTTAATGGAGGAAAAAAAGAACTTAGTTACATTTATTTAGTTTGAGTTCTGGTGAGGTACATGCATACTTTCTGTGTTACAACAGATGGCTCAACCTGGACCATGAAAGGAAAACTTTTCTAACAAAAATTTCTCACAATGATCTGGCGCTGGCTGGATGACCGCTCTGGGGTGTTTGAGGCATGTCTGCGTTTGCGGTATGTTGCAGGAAAAGATTTAACGTCCTTCCAATTCTGGTTTCCAGGGCATCATCTTCATGCCAATTAGATAAAAGCTCCTTGGTGGAGATAGATGACAATTCACCAGAAATTTGTATTCTTTTACATCATGTGGGGAGGTTGCTGGGAGGGAGCTTCCCAGGCAGAGACCACTTTCCAGCCTTTTTCTGGGTGTGGCCATGAGACACTTTTCACCGAAGGAACGAGATTGGAAGGGATGGGACTCACTTCTGGGTCAGGGTTTTTAAGATGCAGACCGGGCTTCTTCTGTCTCCATTTTCCTGTCTGTCAGTTGGGTGCAGAATTCTTTGAGGCCTAGGCTACCGACAGAGGGAACAGGTCCCTTAATCTTCATATTAAATAAAACTACCCACCAATCAGAAACACCAGCTTTGTCCTTTTATGTGAGAAATCAGCTTTTTAAGTGTTAAGCTGTTAAAATTTGGGGGTTTATTTGTTACAGAAGGTAACCTGATGCTTGCATTCAGACTGATTCTGGGTGGTCCCCCCTACAAAGAAAACGAAAACAAGTCAGTGCTTCAAATGAAACAACTATAGGGTGTGCACATAGACTACACTTAAACAACTGGGCATGAAAAGCTTCACTTTGTCTAGAACCAGGAGGTGAGGAGGGTGAAATAATTATTATTATCATTGTCAGTTAACACGTGCCAGCACTATATTCAGTAATTTCCATCTGATCTTTGCAATAACTCTGTGCGGTAAGCAATAAGCTCCCCATAGAAAAAAGAGGAGACTAAGATTCGGAGAGGTTAAGTAACACGCCCAAGGTCACACAGCAAGTATATGGCTAGTCCAGGATTTGAATGGAGTCTGTATAATTGAACTGTTAATTTCTAAGCCTGTGATTTGAAGAAGAGAAACCCTTTTAAATCCTGAGGTCAGATTAGCTCTAGATGCAGACAGGAAATTTTCTGTTTTGCAATAATATTAGACATTTATGCCACAGTGTATTGCCCAATCTCTTCTGACAACATAAGATTACTTGCTTTCTTGGTTTTCCTAAAACTTGGCTGTTGGAGCGCCTTCTAAGGTTAACAACAAGAAATGCAGCTTCAATTTTGCGTTCTGCAGTACGCTTGAGAAGGGAACTAACTCCTGTGGATTCCCTTCACTGAGTAACGAATGTAGCTCTCGGCTAGAAGCACTGCCTCTGACCACCAAAGATCCCACACAGAATCCAGAATATTCGGTCTACCCGATTCTGCATTATTTTACACCTGTGAGAGTGACACTCCTGGCTTGTAGAATCGTAGTGAATTAGCAACGCGCTCATGTCTTTAGCACTGTTAACCTACGATGCATCTTTGACTTCAAGAGCTTGGCTGAAAGGAGCCTTTATCTTTCCTGTATTCAGCTGTTTGCAGATCCTCATCTCAGATTTATAGATTGTGCTATTTTATTGTTTTGTTCTTGGGTTGTACCAGGCACTGGAGAAATTTGTGCGAAGTGACTGCTGAAGCAAACTGAAATTTCCTGGGTCTGACTTTAGGTTCTGGGGCAGGCACAGGAAACCACATATTTCATAAGCTTCTCATGCACAATAAATTGTAGAATAAATGCTTTAGAAGATTGTAGGAAACTTATGTTTCTACAAAGTCCAAGTCCTTCTGCTTAAACATTCAGACAGTGTGATATTTTCTGAGCGTTTCTCTACTGATTGAGCAAATGCTTCCATTACAAAGACTGTTTCGAGAGCTCTCTCCTGAAGCTTCCAACCTAGTTTGAGAAGCAAAGTCGACATTTATAGTGTAGTGTAGTAAATTATTGCTATGTTTTGCTCTGATAGATCTAGTGAATTTACTTTACTACGCCATGATACACTGACTTCCCAGTTAAATTTTCCATTAAAGGGGTGACTATTATCTCAGGAATCTTTTGTGGATTTTCTCAACCGTGGCTGCCCATTAGTGTCACCTGGTGAATAAAGACAATCTTGATGCTCAGGCTGCATCCTGGATCAATTAAATCCAAATCTCTCGATTGACATGGGCGTTTTCCCCCAGCTTTTAGTTACAATTTCAATCTTAGCAGGATGTTTCTCTCCTACACCTTCCCAAGTGTCTGTACTATGGGTGCTAGGGAGGCGCGTGTTTCCCAGAGACATCCATCGTCAGTGAAGCATCCATCATCATTTTCCATCAGATCTAATAGAAGGCCATGTATCTGGCTTTCCATCTGGGATTCAAGGTCCAACTCTTTAATTAAGCTTCTCCCACGTCCGCTATTGTACCTCATTGTAATTATAACAAGTTGGCATGGCTTGCATTTGTGCCAGCCTTTGAGTGATGTAGGCCTGTTTTCTGACGTTTAAATTAGAAAAATAAATTTGCCGAGAGCAGAATGGAGGGGCTACCAGAGAGCCCTTGACCAAATAGTTTATCTTTAGAAACATCATTTCCTAGTTGTTTGTATAAAGCATTTCAGGAGGCAGTAGGTGCCGGGTGATGAGAGAGGTGTAAAGCAATTCTACCAGCCACCCACTGGTAAGACGTTAATTACACTGGGTGAGAGCCTAACACCAGTCAAAAACTAAATCCATGAATGCGAAGACGGGTGATTTTCCACTGAAAAAAATGTTTTTTCCATTCTGGGGGTTCTGCTGCAGACCTGAGACACTGATTTAATAGTAGTGCCAGTTAGCATCTCCTAGATGTCTTCCTTGCCCGGCCGGGACTTTCCCAAACTTCAGGCTGAGCCTAGTGACAGCGTCTCTGGCTCGGAAGCCCAGAGCTCTAACGTTCTCCATTGTTTGCGCTTTTCTCCAGATGCCTGTCCATTTCGGCCTGGGTGGTCCAAGCTTGTGTTGCAGGCAGCTGCAGAGGTTCCAGCAGGCTGGAAGTCTCTGACGCAACCTTCCTTGTGAGGACTGATTGGCCAAGAGCTGGCAGCCAGCCACGGGTGTTTCTTTTTTTCTTTTTTTTCCACAGCGTTTGCACTTTTATGTCTAAGCTGCTACCTTTGCTGAGCTGAATGGAGGCAAAGTGTTTGAGCTTTATTTTCAAAACCAAGAAAGGTTTGTGGGAAGAAAGTGGTATCCCGGTTCTCGTGTGGGTCTCTAGTGGAAGATGATGGCACTTTATTTTTTTGGTGAGCATTTATAGATTCAGATATCTCATAGTTTTATGATTTCTTTATTTCTACTTTAAGCTTCTTAAAGCATCATTGATTAAAATAATTTAGAGAGTGATAGAAGGAGACAGCATGCTACTTACTTTTGTATTCTCCTGCTTTGCTAACAGAAGACTCAAACACAAATAATAGTATCTAATCTACAGTGAGCCTCACTTTTATCCCCAAGGTAGACTAAAGTTATTACATCAATGTCTTTACATGTTTCCTTTATCCATTGAGGATATTTGGGCTTGAACAAGAGAATGGAAGAAATTGCTATTTGTTGAATGTCATCTATGTTCCAGGCACTTCCAACTGTCTGAACCAGCCAATGCTCACAACAGCCCTGGAGAGGGGTGGGTACTCTCAGTATCCTGATTTTACAACAGAAGAAACTCAAGCTCCGAGAGGTTAAGCAACTTGGCCAAAGTTACAACGTAGGGATGCCAGCAGCTGAACCCTGATTATAGAGATCCCAAGGGCCATGCTTTACCAGTGCTATCATTTGCCTCCCTTGCCCGGTCTGATTTTGCAGCAGCAAATCTACAAGGCCTAGAAGCCATCTTATATAGATGGACTTCTTTGAACTGGCAGCACTTAAGCAGTTATTGTCAGTCTCACTTACCCCAATATTTCCAGAGCATTGAATAGAGTCTCTCTCTCTCTCTCTCTCTCTCTCTCTCTCTCTCTCTCTCTCTCTCTCTCTCTCTCTCACACACACACACACACACACACACACAGTAGATGCTCAGTAAATATTTTCTAAATGAGTAAACACTTTCCTTTTAACCTGAACTCTCAAGTGGCGTTCTTAAAACATGTAAGCTTTGATCTTGGTTATGGTGTTTTTTTGCTTTGTTTTGTTTTTGGTGTGGAACTTAGAAGCCTCTTTTATACTTTCTGGATTATACTTTGAAGGAAATGAGAGACTTCGTTGTTTGGTTCTAACTTGTGTAGTAAATGTCAGTAACTTTAGCCCTTTCTGCTACGCCGAGAAAACCAACTTACTGAGCAAATACCTGTGGAAGGAAAATAAATTTGTGTCTTACTTGTTTCGAAAAGCCTTGTCTTGGTATTCAGAGGCAAACTGGTGAAGTCTTGGCACTGTCATATTTAGTGAGCTCTGTTAAATGTAAGATTCATTTAAAGAGACACTGCTTGCACTAGAAATGCCAGTAGCCAATGCATATGAAGCCAGGTTTCAGGATGCAGTGTTTTCCTGCCTTATTTTATGGAAATGCAGTATATCATATGTCTCTAGGGTTGTGAAATCTGTGATGGCATTGGATACCTAAACTACATTAAACCGATCTGGCATAATAATGCTTGCTTGTGCTCAAGCAGATTTACTTAGTGGAAAATGGAAAGTGGGAGAGCAATGTAAATGATTAGGCTTTTTTTAAAGAAATGAAATAATCGATCTCTTTCTAGAGTACTTTTCATTTGACTATTCTCATGAAATATGAAAAGGTGGTAATAGCGAAGGTACTTTTACAATTCATTAGGACTACTTCATCTAACCTCTTCTTATAAGCTATTTTTGCAAGAATATTTAAGAGATAATATAGAAGGAGTACATTTATAATAATAATAATAGCAATTACCAAACCACAGATCTTTTTTGTACCACTCATTTGTACAAAACGACTTTATCCATGTTATCTCAGAGATGGGTATTATTAATCTACTTCAGTGTGAATTCTGAGGCTCTAAGAGGTTTAAAATCATATAGCCAGCAAGTAGGAGAAATGGACTTTGAGTCTAGCTTTATCTGAGAACCAAGTGCATGGCAGGTCCTTATCTGCTGGTGACACTATTTCCTATTGATACAGTGAAAGCTTTTTGATTTCTGTGGTTTCCTTACTATTGTCCTTCATAAAGTATAATCATGAATCTGGTAGAAAATGAATTATTCTTCCCTAAATATCAAGTAGTTTGTGTATTTACTGATTCAATTACTTGGTCTCTGCATGCTGAGGGAGCCCTATTGTATTTTGGCATAAGGCAACCAGACCCAGGAACACAAAAGGCACTTTGTAAAGGTGTGATTAGATCTCAAGCCAATGAGGCAATGCAGGTCTTATAGTTGGGGAAGGGAAACTAGGGTGACCAAAACTCATACAGGATGATGTCCTCATTTATGACTCAAGATGTGGCTTAAGAATGTTCTACAGAGAGTATTCTCTCTCTCTCTCTCTCTCTCTCTCTCTCTCTCTCTCTCTCTCTCTCTCTTTTAATGTTTGGTCTAATTTGGAAATAAATTTCAGTAGGAGATGTAGAATAACATGATGAAGAAGACCAAGGAGTCCTTTCTGACCCCAGATGTACAGGATTTTTTTTTTCTCACACCAAGCAATTCTTTGTGATACTAGCTGGGTGTCCTACAAGTCAATTCAAGTCAATTCAATTCTCACACTAACTAGAGACAGCACAGACCCTACAAGTTAGAGGCTCAGTCCCATGAACTGCCCCTGTCACACACTTTCGACACCAGTTCCAAGTAGTAGGTTCCCAAGTTACCCACAACTTCTTTCCAACTTGGATACAAATTGGAGGTTCCCATGACCCCCCTCCTTGAATTAGATAATTTACTAGAACACTTAGGGAAACATTTCCTTATATTTATCAGTGCCATCTACCCAGTACATGGATGTGTTCACCAACCTGGAAGCTCTTTGAATCACAAACTATTGGGATTTTTATGGTGGTTTCATCATGTAGGCATGATCAATTAAATCCATTTCCAGCTCCTCTCTCATTTCTGGAGAATGGCGGATGAGGCTTGGTCTTTCTGGTGATCAGCCCTTAGCCAGGGACCATCCAGGAGGCTGTAAAGAGTCACCTCGTTGGAACAAAAGACACTGCTACCACCCAGGAAATTCCAGAGAATTTAGGACCTGTGTGTCAGGAACTGGGGTTAATATTAAATGTTAGAACACAAGGTCCTTCTAGTACCTCTACTAAAAACGGTTTTAAGGGCTCTGTGTCAGTAACTGGGAGAGGGGTGTGGGGTGGCAGAGACTGATATACGTTTCTTACCAGTTCACAATGGGCCAGACATTTTTTTTAGCATCAGTAACAGACTGAAATTCGACATTCCTTTTCCATTTCTCCATTGTCCGCACTTGCATCACATTCCTGTCATCAGGCTACTGTGTGCCTATTTTATTATATATATTCATTCTTGGTGGTGTCATATATTCATTCTTTTCAGACACCAACCTTGGCAGACATCTTACTTTGGGTCTGTAATGTCTCCAGGTCATGCATTACGAAAAGGTTTATTGTGCAGTTAGAGAAGTTGCTTTAGTGACTTGTTTCCTGTATATTTAATAACCTTGTTTAATATTGTATTAACGATGCTTTATTTATTTTACTATGCCAAGATGCTTTCCCCCCCATACCCAAATATCCATTTTAGGGTTATTTTACACATTTTGGGGGTCATAAATACTTTTTAAAATGTTCAGTAGAATTTCATTAATTTTGCTCCTTTGAAAATTGAGTATCAGCAATGTGTTTGCAGTTTCCCGACTTGCAGTAGTATTTAAAAATAATGAGTTAATTTTTCTAAATGTGCTTTTTAATTTGGACCTTTTCTAGTTCATAGATGTCTCCTTTCCTTTCTCCTCTTCATTTGAGTTAATGTAATTTGTTAGATATAAGCTTTGATGACAAATAAATATATGTTAAAAGAGATTATTATATCACTCCACATATTTTATGTGTTCATAATTATTAATAATAATCACCAACATTCACATAGAAGATATGGTTTGTAAGTGCTTTTGTCTACATTATTATTATTTCCAGTTAACAGACTGAGAACTGACATTACATGAGAGGTGACTATTGAAGGCAGGGCGGTAACGTCAAACAGGACCTTCTAACTCCAGAACATATTCTTTTCCCAATACACCACAACGCTTTTTCACACGTTAGACTGTATTTATGTATAGGCAAAAATAGATGAGTCTTATGGGGAACTGTGAAATCAAGATTACCCATTTATCTGATACTTCTTTCATAAAAATGTAACATGCATTTTTGGGCCCATATTACATATGGTATTAAGTAGACATATGGTTGGCTTCTTCAGGAGTTTTGACCTTGTCTCTCTAGTCTTAAGATTAAGCACTTCTTATTTTTTCTCTCTCTTTCTTTTGTTTTAATATTGTAAAGATCAGAGAAATTGTAGTCTGTGACTTCCTGTGATCTTGAACAATTTTCATAACTTTTCTGAACTTGTTTTTCTCATTGATATAATGCCACAGTAGGCAGTTGTGAGAATTTGATACATTATATAAAGTACAATGAAATGTTATGTAAATGTCATTTAATATTATTATTGCATTCATATTATATATTATTTATGGGGTCATTTATAAAAATTATAGGATTAACAATTTTTACATTAATTACAGAACTATTCATTGAATCACTCCAAGTTCAAACATCACTAGAACTTTTGGTCATTGGCTTAAAAGGATCAGAAGGACCATTCTGCGAGCTATTCAATTAGTTGACTAGAATCTCAAAAACTGTCCACTGTATTTTAGTTCAAGAGAAGAAACCAAGCTCAGAGAAGTGGTGAATGATTTGAAGTCACAGGGCAAGTGAGAGAAACAAACGAATTAGGTGTTCTGGTTCGGGATCGATGAGCAACATCTTTAGTGGAATGAGCATGGATCTGGAAATCACGTGGTACTAATTGTGCACTCCAGTTCAGAGATAACTCAATTAACGTGTTTATTTCCAGGCATTTCACACCTATTCCCAGGTGGGGACTCACAAGTGTTCCATATGTAAGGTTGTTTCTTTAGAGACTAAACAACTTTCCAGGTATTTTAACGCAGACATTCCGGTCCACTCTTAGCTGCTGTAACATTTCCTGATCGCTGCCTCAGCAGCAGCAGCTCAGTTTCTCCCTCTTCTCCAGGAAAAGAATCAGTTCCTGATATAGACAGACACCAGCCATCTGAAGAAAGTATAAGCAGTAATAGCACCTTCAGATTCAGGACAGAAAAGTGGTTTTACGTAGAACTCATAAAATGAGCATGAAATAAATATTTGGATTCATCCATTAATGTTCACTCATGCATCAAAACTGTTACGTAGTTGACAGGGATTTGACGCAAACAGGTTTAAGAATCACAATACAGAAACTCTCATGCATGATTAGCAGTCTTCAATGTTCTAGACAAATAAATGCTTCTGTTTACTTTGAAGTCAAAATAATAAACTTCATGAGAAGGAATGGGTGATTCATTTAGTAGCATTCAGGTGCTTGGTGCTTCTCATTTAAGTCGTGTAGCACTTTTTCCTTATTGTAGTATTTGTTTGTATTTGGGGGTGGGGCATGCATCAATCTTAAAAGCTAGTTCTCAAAAAAATAAGTAAAAGCTGGTTCTCAGTTACCGACACACTTATCTCCTTTAATAATGGTGATGAATGTTCATTCATGACAGTAGTGCGTCGCTGACTTTTGAATTCTCATAAGAGGTGCATTGGGTACATTGTGTCATTAATTGGATTCAATGCAAGAGGCATACAGGTTAAGGGTGACAGACTTTTAAAATTATGATTGTTATGAATGGCTTTGGTCTTTTAGATAATTCTATAAAGTGTTTGTCTGTGACAGATAAAATTCCAGTCAACTGAAAAGGTAATCTTTTAACCAGGTACTGTTGGACATATATTAAAGGGTTTTTTTTTCTCTATAAATCTTTACAAAGTATGTGAGTTTGCATAAGGGAGAAACATCTCCATAGAAAACACATTCAAATGACAGGTTTTTATGGTGTAGACATTCCAGAATTTTATAAGATTTACAAGATTCCAGTAAAATGTGGTAGAAAAGCTCGTAAAACTGCAGTGGCTTGAAATGAAACATTTTCACAAATAGAAATCAACCTGCTTTGATTAAAACACAGTTCAAAGGGAAGTAAACCAATATGATGTAACGGATTTAGTTTAAATAGTGTTTTTTTTTTAACACCCTCCGCCATTTTCTTCCATCAGTGAAAATGGTACACGAAGAAGTTACTAATTATTTATTACTGGGATGATCCTAAGACTCTTTGTCCTTAATAATAAATTAAGAAGGAATATTGCTTCCCTGAAATAACATCTTATCAAACATGTACACATGCACACACACGCACACTCTAGATTTTCACTAGAAAGAGAAGCGTTATATAGATGTCATTCTAGTTTAGGGAAGAGTCATTTATGTCCAATTTAAATATAGTTTCAGTGTTGGATGATAGGCATATTTTTAGTCAAGCTGCATTCTTTTCCATTGAATTTACTGTGTGTTGTGAGTTCGAAAACAGGGGATACAGTTAGTTTTGGTTTTTCTTGGTCAATGCTTTATGAAATTTCTTCTGGCAGATGGATGTATGTGGATGGTGGCAGTAGTGAAGAGATGTAGAACTTTTAGTCTTTATGTCTATTCCCTTAGTTGATTTTTTTCTTATTTTCTTTTCAACAGAGCGGATCATGATGGCTAAAGGCTGGGCTGAGGGCGATGCCATCAGATGCTGGAATAGGTTGATAAGGAAGCTTGTTGGTACATTTAGGATTGTCAGGTTCTTAGAATTTGTCCCACACTAATAAAAGTTTCAAGAGATTATGGTGCACTAAATTACCAATTATTTAAGGGATGCGATATAGGTTTCTAGTGAGTAGATTTCTCTTGGACACTAGCTGTGCTACTCCTTTCTGGTATCATGGCACCTGTCAAATCAAATCAATCATTCCAAGGTTGCTTCTGAGTACAGAATTAGAGTACAGAAATGGAGATGGTCTACACTGTGGTTCTTAAGCTTTAGGGTGTCTTAGAATCACCTGGAGGGCTTGTAGAACACAGATCACTGGGCCTCATACTCAGAGTTTCTGATTTAGTAGATGGGGAGTGGAACCCAAGAATCTGCATTCCTAACAAGTTCCAGGTGGTGCCAATGCTGTGGGCTGAAGGTCTACCTTAAGGACTGTTGTTCTTTAGTAGTAATATGTTGCTTAAATTGTATTACAGCCTTGTGAATTATTTTTTACTTCATCATAGAGTGTAATTTCCCAGAGACCAGGATACTTGTGTCCACCAAATGTAATTATTTTTCACTTCAGACAATACTTGATGAGCAAACTCTTATTAACCAATATTTTTCCTACATCAGCCATCAAAGATCATAATACTGAGATATGCTGCTTGCTAGATGTATTACAGCATAGTTGAGACGATCATAGCTTTCTTTAGTAATTATTAGATGCCAGTTATGCTCTTCTGAGCACATTCCTCAGGTGCTTTGCTTTGGTTGGTAACTGGATTTCTTAGGTAGAGGTTTGGGAATCTGCATTTTCTTATTAGCAAACAGCTTACAAACCATCTTCTTAAGATGAGCTATTTCTGTGATAGGCAATCTCTCTACCACAGGTTCTCCCACTTGCTTCAATTCCAATGTGTGGCATTTTTCCTGACCTTGTCCCCCAAATCAAGTGGAGTATACTCCTTATAGTTTCTCATGCATTTATGATGAGTAGTGATGTATCACATTTATTTAGAGCTTGTTATGTGCGAAAAGTTACTCTAGGCACCTTACATGTATTAACTCATTTAACCATAGGAGGAATGTACTTTTATTACCTCTAAATTAAAGATAAAAAAACAAAGAGAGGTGAAATGGTCTTCCTAGGGTCACACTGATGATACATCCAGGATTTGAACCTCAGGGTTAGATATTTAGTTGTCTATTTGTTGCTGTTGCTCCCTTAATGTGGGTGGCGGGGAGGGAACTTATCCCCAGGCATATTTTTATGTAGGAGGGTAGGTCCTCTGTTGCTGCTATGCAGGTTGGTCCTGTACAAAGGAACCAGGACTAGAGGCTAAGTTCACCATGTTGTGTCCACATTGGTGTGGGCTGAACCATTGGGGGTGTGCCTTCTCCAACCTCTGCTGGTTAGAAGAAAACTCTTGCTCTGTTCTCTTGGGAGAGAAAAGCATGAGAAAAACATTTGGGTGTCTTTCTGACCTTCCTTTCTTCAGAGGAACTATTTCAGTGCATTCTTGGTCATGTCCAGTTGTTCCTGTGGTTGGGGTAGTGGTGATGAAGTTAAGTTGTAGGTTTATGTATGGGTGATGGAATTAGAAAGCTTAATTGTGGCTTCACATTTAAGCTGAGTATGTTAGGTTGGGTTCTCTAGAAGAGGAGCCTGAGGCAGAGATTCGAGTGAATATGGTTTATTGAGAGAGTATTCTTCTGGAAAACCCACAGGGAGCTAGGGAAGCAGAATAGAAAAGGGGGAGGAGCTGAGCAAGGAAGGATGTGTCCTCAGGTCAAGTCTACCTGCTCCACAGGAGAAGGCCACCAAACATAGAGACGACAGCAGAGTTACCAGTGGGGGCTGATGGACAACTGAAATGAGGAGGAGTGAGAGAGTGGTGGGTTTGAAACTTCCCAGGTGAAGTGAATCAATCAGATGAGGTCAGTTCTTCAGATAAGGGGACATCTATGTGATGTTACCGTCAAGTCTCACAGCAATTAGGGGTCTGGGCACTGGGCCCTTAAAGGAATTGAGTGTGATACTAAGCTCTGTTTTCAAATTTATTTTAACAGAGATAAATAGTTTTATCCTCTTTAATCATATATCTGCTCTTTGCATGGAGGAAAAGAGATGTGATTATCACTCTAAAACCCCAGCTGCAGGCAACCAAGCTTTGCTTTGCATTAATACCAGCTTGAGATAGATTATTTATAGAATAATCACATATTTACTTAAACTTTTCATTATAGCAATGTAGGACTGAGTTTGTCTAGAAGAAGAAAATGAAAATAATAATTTTGTTTGTTTTAGATATTTTTTCTTTCTAATAAATGAAGGGTATGACTTCTACTCATATATTGTAAAAAAACAAAACAAAACAAACAAAAA
Organism: Eidolon dupreanum; assembly: GCA_028627145.1. Lineage (NCBI taxonomy): Eukaryota > Metazoa > Chordata > Mammalia > Chiroptera > Pteropodidae > Eidolon > Eidolon dupreanum. The sequence continues at coordinate 12,788,790 of CM053511.1, forward strand.
ACAAAAATAAATAAATAAGAAAAGTTCAAGGAAACACATAAATAGTATGTTTTGTTGTGTTGTTGAGATTGCTCCAGTCATAAGCCTCCATGAAAGCTGTGCAATATATTGGAGAATACCCAGGCTTTGAAGAAAGACAGAGATAGGTTCAAATGGAGATTCTGCTCTCAGTAAACTGCTTCACCTTAGCTGAATTACTTAATCTCTCTGAAATTTATTCTCTTTATTCATAAGACTGTTGAGAGACTCAATAAGATGTTGTATCTAAAGCTTTTCTTAGAGTGCCTGGTGCATAGTAATGTGCAAAACATAGAAACCACTCATTCAATAAAGATTTATTGCCTACTACAATACATACTGAACAATGCACTAGACACTGGGGCCATCAACATGAATAGAACACAGTCCTTTGCCCGCAAGAGTTCTTTAGTGAGGGAAAGAGACACATAAGTAAATAATTAGTGTTAAGAGAGAAAAAAGAGATGTAGCTTTGGGAGACCAGATGAAGAAATAATTGCCTTGAGGGGATACCAGAAAGTCTTTGCAGGGGAGAAAAAATTTGAGTTAGATTTCATAAGATGAGAACAAGCTTGCTAAAGGATAGAGGAAACTCTACAAAGCATGGATAAAAAGGTATGTGGTATTTTAACACTAAAGAGTCATTGATGAATAAATATATGGTAAGGTTGTCCCAGACTCTGTTTTTTGCCAACTTGATGTTCATGCCTCTTGCTATAAACCAATACCTGCAATCCATTTTGGTCCTATAAACTTCTGAACTAAATGGTTAGGTATGACACTTCATTCCTGTGTCCAAACACAATTTCTGTAGGTATCAATGAATGATGCTAAAGATTATTAGGATGATATTTTATTAATATGGGTGTATTAGATGTAGCAGAGATATGCAAAAAATTGATATGCATATTTTGTTTAATTTGCATTCATTGAACTACAACTTAAATGAATTAGAGACCTGATAGTTACATGAATATGATGGACCTTTTTGTAAGAAAATATTTTTTTTGTATATTGAATAGCAATTTCTAATATAGCTATGTAAATCAGTATTTTCCATTTGGGGATAGTTTAGCTTGAGAAGATTATGATTTTAAGATCTTTTAATTACTAAGGAGGAACAAATATGATTGAGTACTTACCATGTGCTAGTTACATTATAGTATCATTCAAACTTCTCAACACCCTTAGCAGATAAAAGAAGTGATTACTATTGTTTGCCCATGCTCTACACTCTTTCTTACCAACAACACTGGTTTATTCAGATGTGTGGTGGTGTAGACCTCGTTCCTAGCTATGAGGCATGAATGATTTAACCAAATTTTGCCCCTCTTACCAGTAATTGGTTTAGAGGTGGACATGTGACTCAGTTCTGAACAATGGGACCTGAAGCAATATCTGCTGGGGGGTTCTGGGTAGGATTTAATTCTTGGTGAAAAAACAAAGCTGTGTAAGGGGAAGTGTTTCCTGTTTTGTTCCAGTTTGGGACATTTTCATGTGACATTATAATTCTCAGAACCATTGTAGTTACCTTGAGATCGTGAGGGAAGAGCTGAGACAGCTCAATTTCTGAACAGTTGAGCTACAGAATTAACCCTGGAATTGGTTGTCTCTGGACTATATTAGAAAAATAAGCCACAATTGTTTGGGCCAGTTGTAGTCGAGCATTCAGTTACTTGCAACCAAAAGCATCTCAACTAATTATATTCTGGCAGGAACTTCTGCTCTGTACTTTATTCCCATTTTACAGGTTAATTTACTGCAGTGTAACTGCATGTGTTCAAGATCTTATAGATACTGAGCAGGGAAGAAAAAACAGGTCTGTTGAAATGCAAATCCCAGGCTCTATGTCTTGTAAAAACTAATTTAAGTTTAAAAAAGTATCTTGTCTCTTCCTCATATGTTGGACTCTTTATTCATTTTTTTTCCTCAGAACTTTTCAGAAACTGCCTCTGGTCAAGCACCAGGGTAACATAACAGCTCAAAAACACACGGATGTTCCACCAACCAACTTTGCTCTGTGATGGCTAATGGGTACCCTTTATTGACAGTTTGATACATGCTTTGTGCTAAGTAGTTCACATGCATTATTTTATTTCAAAATTTTGTGAGTGAGGTAGGTTGTTTCAGATAAGAAAAATAAATTTCAGAAAGGTTAAACAACATGGCCAAAGTCATATGGCTCATAAAATGGCAGAGCCAGGATACAAACCCACTTTTACCAGTGTTTTTAACCACTGTGCTATACTTTGCATATCCCTACAATCCTGCTCTACCGTAAGCCATCTCTGAAAATCCTTAGAAGAAAATAAACAGTTTTCTGAGATTCTTTTCCACTTTTACAAGGCAATAGCACTGCCAATAGAAGTTTTTGCAAGAATACATTTTGCTTTTGCCAAGAAATTAACTTAATGTGGTACCCAGCTGTTTGCCAATAAATTCTAACATCTTATGTTAGAAGAGATTGTAGAAGCCATCTCGTCCAGAATTTCCTCCCAGCTTGGCCTTTGGAAGAAGAGGTTAGTCAACCTTTGTGTATGAACTTCCACTGGCCTTGCAGTGGCTCACTTGGGAGTAGGTCCCATTGATGAAGAACTCTGCCTTTTTATCGATTTTTTTGGAACATCATTTTAGAGATCCTAGGTCTATCTTCTGCATAAGAACAAGCTTTGGCATCACAAAGATCTGGGTTCACATCCTCCTAACATAAAATATTGTAGATTCTTGCTCAGTTCCACAGTCCCTGTTTGCTCATTCTTAAAATGGGATGAGAATTTCTAATACTATGGGGTCAAAGTAAGGATTAAAGGAGAAGCTCGCATCTCTCGTACAAATTCCCAAGGGAATCTGAATGATTTGGTTAATTGCTACTTTAAAGGTAAAACTTTTTAAAACAGGTGACCTTGTAGGTCACTGGGCAGGCATTAGTTTGCCTGAACTCATGTCAGCCTCCTTGGTGTGCCCAGTGGCCAAGTGTTACATTTTGAGAGTTTGCCATGGGTGCGCCTCATCAGAGACTGCATAAATGGCAGTTACCTTCAGGAGAGGGCCACAGACATGGTGACAGCTAGAGATTTAGGGTCCTGTCTGGTATCCACACCTAATTTGGTATAAAAGGGTTCAATAAATGTTCATTCATTTGACTTTTTTCTTATTCCATGTGTAAACATTTCAGGTTCTTAGAGACAGTTCTCACTCAATTCAATTCAGCAAACACTCACTTGATGCTTACTGTATTTGTATTAGTTTCCTAAATCTGCTGTAACTACCTCAAAGCAGAGATTATATTGTTCAATTCTTCAGTCTTATCCTGTAGCCCCTTAGATAATGTTAGATCCCAAAGAGAACAAGCCTTCAAAGTTTGACAGTCATCCCAATTGATTCCAATGCACCACTGCCACACTGAAGTTTTCGTTCTACAATGAGGAAAGCAGAATTTTGTCATCAAGTTAGGATTTAGTCCCCATAATTCATAATAGCCTTCATTGGATGGTGAATGAGGTTGCAACTTTTAAATCTAATAAAAGTTGCATTGGGAGAGTTTGGACGATCAGATCATGCAAACAGTGATTGACCGACTCCCTGTCCTTCAGCATCTCTTGTTGCCACAGCTGAGACCTGTGCCCTAGGGTAGCTCAGCCTCTCATTTAGTTGTCATCAAAGTTTAGTGTACAAAAGAATCTCCTGGGGAATATTTTGAAGATTGCTAGATCTCATCCTCCAAGGATTTTGATTCAGTTGGAACCTCAGAATTGAATTTTTAAAATAGCAATCCCCAGGAAAGATCATCATTTTGAGAAGCATGCAGATAGGAGAAATATAAAAACTCTTAGATTTTCAGCCCAGGGACTTTCTATGAAACTAACCCTGCTGTGGGTTCAGCAGTGACCACTTTCTTAGATTCAGACTCTGGGCTCTGATTTTTTTCTTGTGAGAAAGTATTTGCCTTTTATTCATTTGCCCTTTATCATATAACCACACCTCTCAGAAACTGGGGACATAGCACTGAATCCCATCCCATTATGGCTGAGTCCATGTTCTCTCTCGTCACTCGAGTTAGAGATTTCTGGACCCAAAATTAGGTAATAGGCAGGTAATTGATTAGATAAAGATGATAAAGAAAGAATGTTTGATTTGGCGAGCAGTCTCTGATGTGATAACAAACTAGAAACAAATTAATGAACCAGTGGCACCATCCCTAAAGTTGTCATTCTTAGATTTTTCTTCATTACTCAAATTGCCCTTTGGGTTCCTAGTTCATTTTATCTTGATTTTTGGTTTTCTAACTCTGGTTTTTGAAAGTGTCAACTCCCATTTCTGACTCCTTAGCCTGACCCTGCACCACTTCTAGACTACTACTGAAGTCTAATATTCCTGTTGAAAACAGATGTCATAATTATGGTAATAATAATAATAAAAATAATAACAATACAATAATACTAAAATATCGATAGAGTACATATTATATGCTTTACATTATTATGTCATTTAATCTCATAGCAAACATATGAAGTAGATCCTATTCTTATCCCAAGTTTTAAATAAAGGAACTGAGGCACAAATAGGTTAGAGTTATACAGCCGTTAAGTGGCAGAGTGATAATTGACACACAGTCTGATTTCTGGAGCTGTGCTCTGATCAAGCATGTTATATTATTCTATTCCATCTCAACTGTGCCCTTTATTGCTCATCAAATGACAAATCTCTATAAAAGCCTTTATTTCCCCCTTAATGTATATGACAACTTTTAGAGATGGGGCACTAAAGTTCCCAATGATTCCTCTTTTGAACTCTTTGAACAACATTTAATTTCAACAATATTTTTCCCCCAAAGAATATTTTTGAAATCATGACATTCCCTGTTATCTCTCCTAACTAATGAGATCATCCCAATAATTCTGGGGGGCTAGTTGCATTTTATCAGTGGCGCCTTTGTTGCACAATTTCCATTTTTGCTCTTGAAGATACAATAAAAGATTTATGCCTGGTGGACTGTGATGTGGTTTGCATCTAAGAGAAAAACAATTCTTTTTTAAAAAAATACCATATCCCCAAATGATTTCATAATTGCAAACAGCGTTGATGAGCTCTTTGGCTTAAATAAGTTTATAACATATTTGCTGTTTTTGTGTAGATATGTTTTGATGTGCTTGCTAAGGAAAAATAATTAAAACCCCTTTGCCATTTCTAATTGAGAAGAAAGAAATGCAACCCATTAGTTGATGTCTACCATAATAAGATTTTTTTTCTCCCTCATTTCATTCCAGATTTGTTTCAAGGATTAACTTGCATTAAATAGTTTCAGGTCTGAACGTCAGCCATGTTTCTCATTATTGCAGATCAAAATGGCTTAATTCCCTTTGTGTGCTGATGCCACTAAAACACAAGGGAATCTTAAAACTACGAACTTCTGATAGCACCACATTTTCCTAGTCAATCTGCCCAGCAGAGCTTGTGTTTTCCCTCCATTTACTTCTGGAACAATGCTTCGTACTGACAAGTTTCAGGGTTTTGATGTCATGCACAGTCCAGGGGAGACACAGTGAATCCAGTCACTCTTGTGTCCTCGAATATGTTGCTGTGAACTTTGCTTTCTAATTCTACTTGAATCGACTACTGTCTTTGGTCTTTAAGCAGAATGTAGCCATCCATCGATGGGATGATAAGGACTATTATCTAGGTTAATCTAGGGGGTCTCAATTTAAACACACCTGACTTTAAATTCTGATTCTGCCATTAGCTATATAATTGGGTCAATTTTGAAAATTTTCCTCATCTGTAAAATGGGGCTAATGACAGTACTTATTTATTAGCTGTAGAAAGGTGTACTTGAGATAATGTGTATTAAACAATCAATGAGCAAAGAGCACATGTTCAGTGGCTAGTTAGTTCTATTGTATGTTACTCTATTGTATTGAAAGACAAGAGATTGATTTCAAAGGCTTCTGGAGACTCTTCCCAGCTCTAGCATTTCATTGTGACATTGATAGACTTGGTTATCTGGTTGATTCAGGCTAAACAACTAGGCATTAAAGGAGAATTGTTGGGGCAGAGAGGCATAAGGCGATAAATCGCAAAACTTTTTTCTGCTCAAGATCTGAATCAATTGAGAAAGAAGACCAAGACGTAGGGAAATGGATACCAAAATATCACTTTATTATTGATAAAACAGAGTGTGAAGACTGAGCCATTTGTCTATAATTTGCCCCATGGAGAACCACAGAAAGAGCCAGGTTTACCCTTTTAGCTAGCCTGGGGCACTGGCTTCACTCCAGAGCAATGGTCTCCAACCCCTGGGCCACAGACTGGTACCGGTCTGTGGCCTGTTAGGAACTGGGCCACACAGCAGGAGGTGAACGGCAGGCAAGTGAAGCTTCATCTGTATTTGTAGCCACTCCCCAGCACTAGCATCACCTCCTCAGCTCTACCTCAGATGATCAGGCATTTAATTCTAATAGGAGCACTGGTCCCCGGTGCCAAAAAGGTTGGGGACTGCTGCTCTAGAGGAGCAATGATACGTGTTTCCACCTGACAGCTTGCTCTCAAGAGGAATGACTGAGGTCTTCATGATTATTCCAAACTCACCAGTCAAGGGGGAGATAAGGAGAGTGTGGAGAGGAGCCAGGAGCATCAGGCCAATGATCACCTTCCACCTGGAAGGAAACATCAGAAATGGAAGTGAACATTTCCCGGTAGGAGGATCTACCTGAAGAAATAAGTTACCCAGGTTTCACTTTCTGGAGACGGATTGTGGTGATAGATTCAGACTGAGATACTTTACAGTCATCCCCCGTTATCCATGGTTTTGCTTTCCACAGTTTCCAGTACTTATGGTCAACCACAGTCTGAAACTATTAAATGGAAAATTCCAGAAACAAACAATTCATGAGCTTTAAATTGCAGTGACGAACTCTCGCGAGGTCTGCTTCCGCCCGCCCAGGACGTGAACCCGCCTTGATCCTGCGTCTCCATGTTGTTCTCGCTTCCCGCTTCCCGCTGTTAGTTGCTTAGTCGTCTTGGTTGCCAGGTCCACTGTTGCGATAGCGCAGCGCTTGTGTTCTCAAAACTCTAATTTTACTTAATAATGCCCCCAAAGCGCCAGGGTAGTCATGCTGGCAACTCAGATATGCCAAAGAAAAGCTGTAAAATGCTTCCTTTATGTGAAAAGATGAACTTGTCAACTTAACAAGGAAAGAAGAAAAACCTGTGCCAAGGTCGCTATGCTCAACAGGAAGCACGATCTTCTAAGGCGAAATCATGAAGAAGGAAAAAGAGATTTGTGCTAGTTTTGCTGCCGCACATGATAAGTGCGTAGTTAAGATGAAAAGGCATTATATTTGTGGGTGGAAGACACGAACGGGAAACGCATTCTGGTCGGTGGCAATGTGTTGTGCTAGAAAGCACGAGACTGTGTGGAGACCGCAGCAGGGGATGCCCTGAAATGAGGGACACGAAGCCACTTACGGCAAGTACGGAGCGGCCACCGGATTCAGGAATGGGATCGCATCTTATCGTCTCACGTCATCACAAGGAGGAGGAGGGTGAGTACAGTACGAAAAGGTATTTTGAAGGAGAGACCACATTCGTATAACTTTTATCAGAATGTATTGTTATAATTGTTCTATTGTATGATGAGTTACTGTTAATCTCTTACTGTGACTAATTTGTAAACTAAACTTTATCATAGGTATGTATGCCCATGGGAAAACAGTGTCAACAGACTGGGTGCTCTCTGCGTTTTCGGGCATCCACAGGGGGTCGTGGGATGTAGCCCCTATGGATAAGGGAGACTGCTGTATTCACAGTTTAAATTGGTTCATTTCGATGAACACAGCCCTTTCTTCTAAATCCATAGATTACTGGTAACTTAATATTCTACACATAAAAGTGGGAATTAAGTAAAGGATCTTCCCTCAACTGTACTCTCCTCCATCTTATGACCCCAACAATGAATCTTAAATAAACAGCTTTGAAGTCTTATATTAAAGTAACTGATGGAATGGTATTAGCAGCCACACTGTTGATGACATAGATGAGGATAAAGGTTCAATTTTAATATGCTTTAGCTTTAAGTAGAGGTAAATTGTTTCATTACAAGACTTGGCATCCTTGTCCTTGTCCAGCTGTTTAACAAATGTGTGTCCTTGGTCACCAAGGGAACCAGACCAGAGGGTGTAGATAGCTGAGTATGAGCCATAATTACTACTGTTAAAACAACTCAAAGCACATGTCCTACTGACAGGGGTGTGGAGATGGCAGGCAGTGAATGCATGACACAGACAGACGTTGTGAGGTATGTTTTCAAGTTGTGCATTGCTGGAGGTTTTAACCACACACACAGATCTTAGTTTATGTGTGAGGAGAGGGTAGAGGGTTCCCAAATGGACTAAACCCATCCTTTCTCTGCCATCACTCGGAGGCTCTTCTTGAGACACAGAGCCATTGCGTCTGTGCTGAGGCTCTTTTACTGCTTTTATTATAGCATTGATATGATGGCTTTAAAACATTTTTAAAATCCGTTTTGAATTTTTCTCTAGGCTGTGAACTCTGCAGGAGTAGGGTCGAGGCGATCTTATTCATAGCTGTATTGTAGCACCTGGAACAGTGTCTGAGCCATGGGCTCAGCAAATATCTTGTTGAATTGAATAAGAGTTTGCTTTCCAAAGCAGGAGAATGCAGATGCTCTGGGTTGAGGCTCTAGTTTTGTTCCAGTGACACCTCCTTAAGTAACGTGACCTTGCTTTACCTCTAGCCACAACTCGTAGATTCATATATAGTCTTCAAGGGCCTTGAGATCCCTGAGAAATGCATCACACTAACCTTGTTTTGACTAACTCCAGTGCCAATACACAGGAATACCTAGACTTGGGGCTCTCAATACTCCAATGTAAAGAGGCTCATTATATGTAGCCCTTGAACCTTCTGTTGTGTCAATCTGTGTGGCTGGTCCCAGTCATTCACGGAGGACCAAAACTGAGGCTCAGGCACAAGATTTAAGGAGGTATCAAACTCTCAGTAATCAAGATAAACAATATTTCAATGCCATATCTTAAAAAATCAATATCAATACAAGTATTTCATGAGGAACAAAACATCACATTTTAAATCAAGATAGTTTTAATATTGATTTTCCTTTTGCCTCCAGTGGTACCTCTTTATTGCCTCACTCTGCTTGCCTAATCTGGGCTCTGACGAAGACAGAACTGACAGGAAATCTCCTTGGCCATGACTTTCCTGATTTTCACCCCTTGATTTTTTTTTTTTTTTCTATATTAGGGAGAGATGGTATGGGCTTCAGGTAGTATTGAAAGGTAAACGCATAAACATAATCATAAAAAATGGAAGAACTTGTCAAATCTGAAGTGTCTATACGAGAAAAGATTTAGCAGAGAAAATGTTGCATATTTAATAACTGAATAGCAAAAGGCTGAAATGAATAAAATTTAATAACATTCAGCAATATGGCTACAATATTTATTTCTCGGATGAATTCGTGTGGCTCCATTTTTATTTGCTTTGTCCTTTATTGGAATCGATTTTTAAAGGGCTATTTCTCAAATTGTTCTGGATTTCCGTTAAGCAGTACAGAATGCTGCTGTATGCAAAGTTACTTTAAGTGGGAGCAAATGCATATGAAATCAGCGTATGTTCCAAGTGCGCCTTTCTTCCCTCTTGGAAGAGCTTTCTTCATTTACATAGGAGAGCGGAAAGCCAGAAAGGGGGAAAATACAAATACGAAATCTCCAAGAGGTTTTTTGGAAATGCAGCAGAAAAACACAACACTTAAATGGAGAAGCCAAGTGATTTTCCAGTTTCCTGTAAAGTGGCAGCTTTAGGAGGAAAGTGACCTTCTGGGGAACGTCAGTGGCTCTGGCTGGAAGATTAGGGACAGCCTTTTTTCAGGCTGTGGATGAGTGGGAGGGGGGAAATATTGTGTAATTGTAGCAAAGCATCTTGAAACTTTTCAGTTCCATTTGTTTCCAAACAGGAAAACACAGTGCCTAAGAAGGCTTAAAGAGAAGGAGAAGCCTCAGGCAGTTTTTTTCCTGTGGAGGCACAGCTGTGGTTGTATCACAATATTTCTCAAGTGTTTTCTTTGGATCTCTTTACCTGGTGCCAGCCATCCACAATGAAAGTATAAGGGAACTGCTCATAGGAACCAAATCCTGGTCAAAATGCTGTTTTATTTTTCTTCGTTCCTTTGTGTAGCACAGGGTGTGTCTAATTTGCTTTATAAATGCAAGTGACACCCTAATGCCCCCTTCCCCATCACCCAAATTCTGGAGGTACAGACTACAGGCGAACTTTCCTGCTGTGCTGATTGTGGGAAGGTGTAAAATCTTGGCTCGCGGAGACAGTACCAGAGAGTAAATTTCTATTTTTGGCCTCTCAGCCACCGAAATGCACAGATAAGGCAGAGTAACCTTTACTCTGAAGGAATCGTCTCATGGCTGGTCGCACATTAAAAACATCTAGGGAGTTTTAAAAAATACTGGTGCCAAGGCTCCGCTTCCATCCTATTAAGCTAGATGCCCTAAGGGTGGGAACCACGCATTCAAAAATTTTAAGAGCTCTCCAGTTGATTGTAATGTGCAGCCAGAGTTGAGAGGTCCTGACCTGGAGCTCTTGGTCCCACAGACAGCCCTTTGCTCTCCTCTGGGTGGACTATCCACCCAGATAGCTCCACAGTCCCAGTCAGTGGAAGCTATTACGGCCTTTAAGTTTAATTCAGTTAAATTACGTACAATTTAGAGAAATATGTATTCATCTGCTTCCCTACCCTTCATTTCTGGTTTTATCTTCCACAAGACTGGTGAGATCCATGTTTCCCAAAAACGAGGACAAAGATACTTGAATTTATCTCAGTTTTGGGGGGCAAAAACAATCTTGTTAGACACAGATTACAGGGAAAACAGTATGCATTGGATTTGGATATCAAACTTTTTCTGACATTCAAATCTCTGGGCAGATATATGTTTATATGTCTGTAAAACATCCATCATTTAATGCCTTTATTTATTCAGTGCACATTATTAAGTATCAATGAGCTGAGATAATAAATAAGACAAAGCACTTAGCTTTTGAAGAGCTTCCAGGCTAGTGGGAGACATGAAATGTGAACAAGAAATTAAACTACCGTGAACCTCTGAAGCTAAAAGAGATACATATGAAAGGATGTTTCAGATGAATTCAGAAGAAGGAATTGTGTCTGGCAAGGTGAAAAGGCTTACAGAGGAAGAATAGAAGAGTATTCTTTCTTAATGAAGGATTTCAGGCAACAGCAGGAGTATGTGCAGTTTTTGAAGGTGAATATTGGGCTGAAGACTACACAGGAAACAGAGGAGAAAGAGAAGAAACTTGAGAGCTCCCAACTGTCTTTAGAGGTTTATCTGTTGGACCAATGTTTCTAAACCATTCTTGCATCCTGGCTGACTTCCAAACTCATACATTTGTAGCTACATTTGGGTGCGCAGTGATTGAGAAAGCATTCTGGGTGAGATGCGACAATAGCTGGCGTGCTTTTGAAAAGCAATGGAGAAAGCTTTGAGAAGCTAAGAATTTAGGCTCTAGAATTGAATTGACCTCGGATTTCATATACTCACTGTGAAACCACAGATAAGAGTCCGAATGCCTTTCCTCAACTGTAAAATAAAAAATACTCATGCTCACCTCATAGGAGTTTTTAAATGAAGGCTCAATCTGTTAAGTATTGTTTAAACTGCCTGAACATAGGAAGTGTCAATAGAATCTCTCTCTCCCATTTGAGATACTGAATCTTCTCTTTGTAGTTTTCTTTAATTTTTATTTGTGTTTATTTGTGATTCCTACTATACCTGGCCTACTTTCTCATTAGCTGATTATGAGAAGTGCATGATTTGGGGCATACAATGTAACATGTGTTTTAGGAAGTAGTCAACTAAATCACCATAAGGGAACAACACAGTGCTAGAAACTCCTCTGACAGGCTCACAAAAATCTCTTTTACTGATATATTCATTCTGCAGTCCTCTGTGTCTCTTCCTCCCAAATTAAAACCAACACAAAAAATTACCAGGCTGAGGCTATCTGCAACATCTAATCTGATCTGTTCATGGCTCACCCATCATTCTTCTTTTACCTTTTAAGATGTGGTGAAGAGGGCGATAGTTGAGAAGGACCTTGAAGAATGCATGGAATTTCTTTATGGCTAAGAAAAGGCGTTCCAGGTAGGGAGAGTGATGTGAGTAACAGTATAGAAATATATTTAGGAACAAAAAGTAGTAAAATAGTTGGTTTGCTGGAACACAGGTTGTGCGTACAGGCAAAGTAGAGAAATAAGCTACAAAAATTGGGCTGAGGCTACAGGGATCCTTCTTACTGTATTTATAGACTAAAAAGCCAGATTTTTTATGTATATCCTATAAAATAGGTGACGTCTCTTAGAAAACTTGGTTCCAAATCTCTTTTAGAATAAATTTACCTTACCTCTCATTCTATTATTTTTATTTCTCTTTCTTTATGTTTATTTATTTCTTCTCTTGTGTCTTATTAAGGACATTTGTGGTGAGGTCCCCATCTTGGCTTGCTGAGAGTTCCTCAGCTTCTGATGTCTGTTCTTGGTTCACCTAAAGTCACAAAGTCTTCCCGGGAAAATATACTCATTTACACAGAAACCAATTGTGGTATGAAAAAGGGAGGATTAGAACATCAATTGGGTACGAGTGTCTGCCATGGAAAAAGTCTGAAGCACAGGATCCTGTTTCTGTACATACATCCTTAATAATAATGAGGGGTGGCGGGTAAATTATGGTAGAAGGGAACAGAGTTATTTCTGAATAGCTTGCTTTCTGAGGTAGTGCATATGATATCAAAATTCTGTTGTCCTATAAAAATCCTATTTTCGTTGCAGTATTGTTGATGCATCTGCTTCCATAAGTAGGATATAGGCCACAAATAAAATTCAAAAATACCTCTTTCTTGTAGAACTTGGAAACAGAAACTCTGAAGCTGATATCCAGGAGATAAAGGATAGTGAGTTTCATGTTAAATTCAGGTGTCTTTGAGTTCAGGCTCCAAGGGGTTTATATGGGAAGAAAGACAACTTCTGCAGGAATCAGGTCCAGGATTTATAACTGTACAGTTTGAGAACCACGTTGGATACTTCTTCAGTGGCAAGGACATTTCTTCAAGAAATGCTAAATGATGCTCAAAATGAAGAATTTACCTCAATCTCAATAATGACAGTAAAACTTTAAACTTTCAAGATGTTGGTAACAGAGGGTGGAAGATTGATGACAGGACCAGGCATCACAAAATTCTTTTATTGGTAACTTTACCTAAAATGAGGACCAATGCATGGTAGTTAGAGCCAGGTGGCCTCTTTAAAAAAATAACCTAAGATACATGTAGAATGATAGATTATTTGAGCTAAGAGGGACATGATCGTACATTGAAGCCAACCTCCTATTTTATGAGGAAATTGATGTCTAGTGATCACTTAGCTAATTTCTGTCATAGCCAAGGGCAGAATTATGGTCTTGTAAGAGTTTTGTCTGTGTTATTTTAATGCCCGGAACTCCCTTTATACAAAATCCCAAGAGTGTCCTAAAATTTAGCTGGGTGAGTCCCAAGGTAGGAGTAGGGAGGAATGGGTACGTTATATGACCGCTCTGGAAAATCTGACATGTCACTGTAAACTACTGGGGCAAGCAAGTAGCCAAAAATCACAAAGAGAATCCAAAAAGGGCTGTGGCCAATTCAGTCTAGTTTTTCTGGTCAGCTTCAAGATTCAGGGGAAACAAAAAAGAGATTTTTTTTTTGTTTTGGTTTGGAAATATAGAATGGAGTTGAGAATTTCCTCAAAAGCAGAACAAAGGAATCCTTCTAAGTCAAGGCAGGAAGGATGAAGGGAAAGGGGCCCAGATGCCTAGGAAGTGAAGCTACCAGAAAAAAGGAGGCAAATCAGGTGGTGGGCCATCCAGCTGTCTTGGAAGTTGGATGGCGATTATTGTGATGGTGGCAGTGGTAAGAGAGGGTTTGAGAAACCCTAGACACTTCTGAATCTCAGGAAGAAGGGTGCCAAACAGAGCCATCTGGGGGTGGGTGGGTTGTGGAAGTAAGGGGCTACGTCTGATAATGCTGACACAGCCTCCCAAACTTCAGCCCTCAGTCATGCCCAGTAATGTGGCATAAACTTGCTGATGGGATGGGAATGTAACGATTTCTTAACGATTCCAAGGGAGAAAAAAAATGTCAGATGGAACCAGGTCAGAGTTCTTTTTATAAAATAACCCCCAAAATGTCCATAAATGACTTCTGTTTAGTGAGGAAAACACAGCAAGGAAATATAGAGCTGGAAGGTATTTTTCCTCACTATTAAACAATTACATTTTAAAAACTTGTTTCCTGATCTCCTCACTCCATACTAATAACAGACAGTTAAAAACCATCTTCAGGCATCTAAATGTCAAAAAATTTTCTCAGAGAATGTACTGATGGACAGGATTTCTGCAGAAAATGTTAACAGCAAAGAGCCAGAGTTCGAGGATGGTGGACTTTGTGAAGATGCTATCTGTTTAAGTTCTTACCTCTGCACAGATGCAGAGAGAGAGAGAGACCAAAAATTCTCAAGTTACTTCGATTGGCAGTGATATGAGGCAATGACAAATGTGGTATGTGTCAGCATGGAATGTAGATAAGTGTGAGGCATAGAAGGTGATCAGTAGATAGCACAGACCCTGAGTATAAAGAGAAAACTATGACCTGGGCTCAGGGTTGCTGCTATGTCATGCAAAGCCTGCATTCAGTAATTTAGTGAAGGCTAATTTTAAGATAAAAACATACGTATACTCTATTGTTTATCTGAAGCACATGTTAGTATTATTAAACACACACACATGAATACAATTAATTGCTTAATATATAGTTTTTAAATCGTTTTGTTTTTTCACCCCTTGGCAAACACTTTTGGTTGTCTACACAAAACCCTGAGTTATAAGAACCACCATCAAAGGCCTGTTAGAACGTTTGTTGAAACCAGGTGGATCGAACTGTTCCTTGTAGTCCAGTTGCAGAGGTCCACTGTGGGCAGAGTGGAGGAAGCTGCCCTTTTCCCAAGGATGGGCTCAAATAAGATCAGGGATGTTAAAAAAAAACAAAACAACAACAACAACAAAAAACCCAAAAACAAACTTGCAATTACACTTTTCTACCACTAGAGGACATGCATGTATAAGCAAGATAAAAATCTTTCTACTCTCTTTATCAATGGCCCCACAAAGATAACAGATAAGTTAAGATGTTAAGAGGAAAGAGACAAAATGTGAAAATGAACTGTCAGTATTGATTAGGATAGTAAATGTGATAATAACAAATTTATTGAACACTTATTCTTTAAGCCATGAAACCACTACCCGCAAGCCAAATTCAGTTTACCATCTTTTTTTGTAAATAAAGTTTTATCGGAACATAGCCATGCTCAATTGTCTGTGGCTGATTTTGCTCTACAATGACAGAGGTGAGACTTGGGACAGAGACTGAAACACCTGGAAAATTTAAAATATTCCTGTCTGTTTCTTTACAGAAAAGTTTTGGGATGCCTGGTCTAAACAGGTCAGATCATTCTAACTCGTTTAATCTTTACAACACTATAGTTGTGAAAACATATTATTATTATTATTATTATTATTATTATTTTTAACAGACAAAGACAAGTTATAAGGACATGGTGAATCCTGGCTCATATATTAAATGTCTACAGTAGGCATACACGACAGAGGCTATGACAATTGATGTATGACATGCTTAATACTCTTGGTTCTGTGTGAATGACAGTTGGCTTCAAAGTTGTAGGAAATCTAGAAAGAAGAAATCAAAATTACTGCAAAGCCAGGCTGGTCTTCTGTGTGACCCATAGGGAGAGGTGTAGCTGGGATAATGCGACTGCTCTTGAACACTTCCTCCCAAAATGACACTCAGAACATATTTTAGGAAATGATTTGACATGATTATTCATAAGACTGAAGATGATTCAGCAGTTAAAACAGTGTTTTAATTGGGATTGAAACATCAGTGGTCTGGTGGAGAGACACAAAAAGAAGGCAGTCAAAGGAAGGTTTCTTTTTAATACCTTAACTTCCCCTAATCTTTGCTCCTCCAGTGTTAGAACCTGGATATACCTGGGCCTTCAGGATATCTGCTGGGGATGTAGAAGCTGGGAGTGGGCTGGGGAGCAGGGTGGCATTCAGCTTTACAGTTCCTGGGCTCCTAGTCATTGTCAGGTGTCGTTCTCCCAGTAGTTTGTAATGAGCAGTGATCTGGTGAGGTAACTCCTGGTGGTTTTTTCCACACTTGTCATTTCTGCTCCTTTTTGTTTGTTTCGTTTTCTTTTTTTCTAAAGGGTTTGGGTAACTAACTGTCTCAAAGTCATAAATTGTGAGGAGGAGAGGGGAGAATGAAGAACTCAGTCACTAGTCTGCCAACCTAAGCCTCTGTCCCACAGGAAGAAATGGGGCCACATTGCTAGCTCTTCCAAGGGTTTTCCCAAGCCCCAACTCTCCCCTTCCTTCACTCTGGGACACCTCTCCATTGTGATTCTTCCATATTTTGATGTCCTCCTTCCTTAGGATTCTCCATTGTCCCTACAGAAAGTAAGTTCTGGTGGACAGTTCCTTCCATTTGGTCTTTGTTGACTCTAAGAAAGGGGGTGGGGCGCTAATGTTTGGTGTCTCCTGGGTGAGGTGGGGTTGTGAGTGGCGGGGGTCAGGATGAGGGAGCAGGAGGGAGAAATTCTGGGGCCTCGCCCAGGGATGTGGGAGGAGAACGGGGGCTCCATTTCAGGAGGCTACAATTTTTTTTTTTTTTTTTTTTATCAAGAACCTAAAATAAACAAAGCTTCCTATGATAAGAATTAATTCCCTTCTAATGATCATCTTATCTGGTTTACATCAGAAAGTTATGTTCCTCCTAATAACATGACTTGGGTCCTCACCCCCTTTTTTTTGTGAAATAATAATCCCAGCCTCATTATGCCAATGGAGCATTTGCCCCAGGTTTCATTATAGAATGAATGTCCCAAGTCTAGCTTCCTTTTCTTTAACACATGAGTGTATATATATATATGCATGTTTATATATGTGTATGTATTTATAGTTGAATTTTGGTTGGGACAGCGTATGTGACATAGTGTTGAGCTAAACAATTATAAAGATAATCTGGCTATTGGAATTTAGGAAGGGGGAAAGCCTGGGAGAATAGAAATAGTTTAATTAAAGGTAAGCGATTTAGGTTCTGAGGAAATTTGGATACGCAAAGGAAGAGGCATTTTAGCCTACAAGATAGAGAGGCAGAGGTGTGAGCTTGCTTAACAGAGGGCACGTTGAGAGAAGGTAATTCTGGTAAGGGCTACTTTTAGGAGTTCAGTAATATCAGCTTACAGTTTGAACTGGATGTTGGTTCCTGAGAGAACCAGAAGACTTGACTAGAGAGGTATTACTGACTATGAACTTTTCAAGAACAAGGCTGTCATGTTATCTCTTCTCTGTGCTTAGCTACGTGACCACTGGCATATGGCCAGGGTCCAAACAATTTCAAGTGAATAAATGCACAGCAATGAAATTTTAAGAAAGATAATCTGGGGACTAGGCACAAGATGGATTAGAGAGGAAAGACAGAAAACAGAGAAAAAATAAGGGTGAGAGCAAAGACATACATTATTTTCTCTTGCCAAACACTCCACATGAAATGATCAAATTTTGAATCTCATTGCTAGTACCACAATTGTAGTTGGAAAGCTGAACATGAATCAATCATTGCAACAGTAATTGTAAACCTGAAATAGGAAATGTTTTATAAAAGTCTGTTTATTTCACTTTTGACTACGTGGCCATGTCTTTCTGTGCCCAGTTTAGGATAACTTACAAATGCAGCATGATGAGAAAAGAAATCAGTAGATTTTGTGTATGTCTCAATCACAATATTTTTCTGACTGGTTTGAAGAGTAGTTTACTTAATAAATATTATTTCTTCTCATTCTTGCCATCTTCATATCTGTATCTGAGACTTAAATTTTTCTTTTTAATTTACTCTTTTATTAGATGAGAGCTAGGTAAGAAGAAAGGGTTAAATTTGAGTTATCAAAACAGGTTTTCTTCAATCCTCAATTCTTTATTCAGCCACTGGTACTTGATACGTTTAACTAGAAGGAATCACTTTCAAAATCTCTGTGTTATTGGGTGGAGAAGTAAGGGCTGACGTCCATCCCAAGTTACGTCAAGTGGTGTCAAATTTGGCTTGCCTTTCTCACTTCCTGTTGACTCTGAGAGAAAGGCTGTAGTTGGCGTCTCACAGTGAAAAACATGAAGCTCTGAGACCAGTCTGAAATTACTAATCACTACATGTCCTGTCCAGTCTAACCACTTTTTAAGCGATTAAAAAAACTGGCCAGGTCAGTGACTCAGCTTCCAAGGGGGTAGCCAGCAACCCAAGCTGATCCACACATCCCAAGGTCAGATCCAGAGCTGTCTCAGAGAGATGGTTTCCTTTTGGAACTTGTCTCTCTGGGGACAGAAAGATGGGCACAGCTGATGAAGTGTATAGTCTACTGGAGAAGGGCCATCTTACTATGAGTCTTTTAAGGGAAAGGGTTGCAAGAATGTCATCTTTCATCAGTTGGTGTTACTCTTTGGAACCAGTGACAAGTAGCTGGGTGTGGTAGGGTAAAGTTGTCTGAAGTTTGAAAGGAGAAAATATATTGAGTAGGAGACATTAACATTTTTTTCTTTTCTGGCTTAACTGTCAGGAGATACAGTATTCCCTTGTTTGTTTCAGTAACTACTAAAGGTTCATTTTAGCATAGTATACTTGTCCTACTTTTTTTTTTTTTTAAGTGATTAGCTGAACTTTGCTGCATTTACTAAGTTTAATGTCCAGTTACCATAAAAAGCAGCACTTAGTCGGCGGTGGAAATAGGGCTGGGAATGTAGGGGCCACATGGGAATTCAATTCCAGGAACTCCCAGTCTCATATGCAAATTAGATTAAACTACTCTGCAGCCATGGCTCCCAGAGCCAATAATTCCCATTCTCACCTCTTTTCTTGCATTATCTCTTGTGAGAATAAAAAGAGATTTTTTTTTTCCAATTTATGTCAGCTACTGCCTTTTTTTAAAAAAAGTACATTATATGCCTTAGTTTGTCCACCTTGTTTAAGAAAACTTCTTACCAGGTAAATTTTTCAAATACTTAAAAAAGTTTTTGAGATCCTTAGTAGGAAATATACTGCAAGCATATCAAAGTTTTATTTTTTCAGAAAGAAGTCGAGTCTTTTGAATGGCTGGTGCCACCACATCCTTCAGGCGGTTTTCATACTTGGCATAAAACTTTTAGCCATTTCTCATATTCCCTTTGTTTTGATTAGTTAGTGCATGATAACTTGACAACACTCAAATGTGAAAGCTTGAGAAAGGGAGGGTGACAGAGAGAGAAGAAGCCCTCCAGCCAACAATTCTTTCTCTAAAAAGTTTTATGAACATGCATATTTTTCAAGCACAGGGACCAAAGGTGAACTTGAAGAATACATCCAAAACTACAATCTTGATTCTCTGTACGTGGCCATTTCAGTTCTATCTGGAAAGAATGTGTGAGAATATGCATGCCAGAGAGCAAACATGCAAATCACTTCCTTCCCAGGACACTTCAAGTGTTGCTGCTTTATCTGTGCAGATGTGCTGCGGGCCTTGCAGATAGCATCTGTTTGTTCTATTTATGGATGGGAAAAAAAAGAAAGCATGTATTTGTGAGCTCAGCAGCCAAACAACTTTCTTTTTGGATCTTTTATCTTAATTATAATTAAATTTTTTTTTTTTTTTTTGCGTTCTGAAACCAAAGAATTTGAGTCACTGGCGATTCTAGATGACATCTAATTTCTTCTCATGTTCATTGCTTACCTGCTTTCCCTGCCTCCAGATTTCACAGAGTTTAAATCAGGACTGGAGAGATGAAGTCACTTGCACAAGAACTTGTAACATTCGTCATTACTTGCATTCATCATTATTGATTTGTTTAGTTATTAACCAGATACTTATTGAGGCCTTCCTATGTTCCAGGCACTGTGTAACATTCTAGAACCCAGAGGTAAGCAAA
Source organism: Eidolon dupreanum (assembly GCA_028627145.1). Lineage (NCBI taxonomy): Eukaryota > Metazoa > Chordata > Mammalia > Chiroptera > Pteropodidae > Eidolon > Eidolon dupreanum. The sequence goes on from CM053511.1 coordinate 12,808,928, forward strand.
AATGCCACTGTCTCTGTTCTTGTGGATTTTATAGTGTACTGGGGGAAAAATATACAGTAATGAAAATAATCACACACAAATATGCAACTTCACCTGTGACAAGTACTACATGTTCCCTTAAGAGCCTACAATAGGCAAATTTGAGCTGGTCACAGAGGTAACAGGTTTCCTTAAGGAAATGATGCTTAAGCAAGGATTGGAAAGATAAGTTAAACCTAGCGAGGTATGTCAAGGAGGGAAGAGTCTTTCTGGCAGAGGGAAGGGCATGGGAGAAGACCCTGTGGTGAATAAAAACACGAGAGCATGAGAAACAGGAAGGGGGTCAGTGTGGCAGGAGTGGGGGCGGGTGGTGGGGGAGGAAGAGACTGAGTGGTGATTCAGAGCCGTGGCTCATTTGAAGCTTTGTTTTAGGTGTAATGGAATTCCATGTGGAGAGTGATGGAAGGCAGGTGAGAGGGAATAAGGAAGACTACTGGGGTGACTACAATAGTCCAGGCCACAGATAATGGAAGCTTGGTTTTAAGTAATGAACAGTAGAAGAGAGGTAAAGAGTACCTACACTCGAGGAGTTCTCAGAATGTATAAATGACAGGATGTGGGGAGGAAGAAAGTAAGTAGAGATGAAGATGACCCCAGGCTTCTGTATCGACAGTGATGCCATTCATAGACACAAGGAGTGCTAGAAGATCAGGGTTAGGGGAGCGTGGGAGGTTTATTTTTGGAAATGTTGGAGTTAGACAGTGAGTTTCAAGGTTGATTGCATGGGTCTGGCCCACAAAGGCGAAGTCTGGGCTGGAGATTAAATATTTGTGACTGAATTGCTTATAGTTTTAATACTGAAGTGATTTATTCTTCTTTAGCATCTTTTCAGAACAACATTTCTGTAAGTTGAGATAAGTCGAATGGTCTTGGACACGAGGCTAAATGAATTGTTGAACAAGATATTCTAGATGGCAGGGATTTAAGGGGCTTCTGCTACAAGTCTAATGTGGATAAATTAGGGAGTTGTATGATTTAAAGAATATCAAAAGGTAGCTATGTACCCAGGTAGTTGTCTTCTTCCTCTTGACTTGCCAGAGGGCCTAAAATTGTTGGCAATCATGCTGCTCTTTAGCTGGTTCTTATTTTATTTGGCTTAGAATGAGAAAATGTTAGTGTTTAAAGGTAAGGTAAAAGTTGTCTGCTCCATGCTCTTCACTCAAAATGAGTCTGCTTTACAAAATCTTTAGGCATGTAGCCTGTACTTGAACATGTCTATGATGGGGAAGCCAATATTTGACAAGGCAGTGCAAATTTTTAGTTCTGTTCCAAAAATTCTTGGATTTTCCATCCAGGATGACACAGAACAGTTCTCTTTTCTCTTCCACATAGCAGACAATCAACTAGTGTTACCCGTAAATCATCACTATTCTCAGCAAACTTGCCATGGAGATGGATGATTTAGAGTCAACTGTCACTGAAGTTACTGAAACACTTGGACATACATCATTTCACTTAGAGGTCACAACAGTCCTTTGAGGTATGTATTGTTATTCCATAAGGAGATGAAGAAACTGAACCTCAGAGTTAAAAGACTTACCTACTGACATGTCATATGAGTAGAAAGTAGAACTTGGATTTGAATCCATGTATTGTGACCCCTGGTCCAGCGTCTACCTAAGCTGCCTCAGTAACATGTTAGGGTTCTGTGCTGACTCCTAAAGGAGCAGTAGGCTTGAAAGTTATTTGATTTTCTTAATGTCACCCCAATAATTAAAAAAAAAATAAAGACCAGTAGAGACAGGAGAATGATGAGCTGATAGCACTGAGGTGGAGCTTACCCACCTGGCCCTTGTGGACTGAATAATGCCTACCACCTTGACTTGCTCAGCAAATGTCATAAAAATAGTAATTACAGATGTTCACTGTTTTTGATTTTGAGCACACAGAGGCAGGACATACTCTCTCTAGTTGTTCACTTTCTCCACCTCTCTCTTCAGCCTCTGTGTTCATCTACCCACACAGCCCTGTGAGGCACTTATGCTTATAACTTTGTATTCTTTTGAGAGCTGGATAGAACTCTAATTTTCATTTTTTTTTTTCACATTTTATTTCCTTAGCTAAAAAAAATTTGAGTGTGTATCCTTTGTGTATTTTTAGATTCAATACAAATATTAATATAGTAGGCCATCTTTATTTTCAAATATATCACATGTAAGTTTAAAAGACTGTAATATATATATATAGAAGTCCTAATATTTTCTTTTCTCACCCCAGTGAATCATCTTTATGGGCCATCTCTGTAGAGTTCCACTGGAGTAGGGAAACAAGGGCAGGAGAGGAGCCCAGTGTGACGTGCCATGGCTAGTAGGGGTGCAGCACGAGGGGAATGTACGGAAACATTTCAACTGTGCTGACAATGGCTTTTCCTCTCTGTGCTTCAGCTCGGTTCCAAGGCGCACACATTAGTCAGATCTCTCCGGAGGTTCATAGAGAGTAAAGGGCTCATTGCGCTGGTCTGCATCGTTTGTCCTTGGTTTTAATTGCCGCTCGTGTCCTGAGCTATGTGGTAATAGCACTAATAGCTAACATTTGTTGACTGCTTACTATGTGCCACTGTGCTAAGAGATTTACACACATTCCCTCATTGTCTGCATTACAAGCCTGTGAAATTTTGCTATCCTCCTCTCACAGATGGGAAAACTGAGGTGTGGGAAGCTGTGACTTGCTCCCAGGTGTATGGCTAGTTCTGGTACAGCTGGGATCTGAACCCAAGCCTATTCTTCACCACATCACTCGTTCTTAACCGGTATGCTATCCGTACTGCCAGCAGGATGAGTGCTTAGATTACTGATAGTGACCTGGGTGGATTTCCATCTCTAGAAGTAACTTAAAAGGGATGACTCACAAGCTGCACAGATCATAAAGTTGGGCTCACAGCAGGTGTGGATAGCTAAGAGGAAACGACCAGGCTGATAGAAATACAAATGTGTCAGTGCCATTAAAAATGAACCTCTCCAACCAAATCTGGGTTCTTCTTTATTTCTAGATAACTTGGCTCTTATTGTAACTCATAGCTTCAGGTAGCAAATATACACCGAATACTTTTCTGGATGAGACCGTTGGAGGCTGCAGTTGTCATTTAGGGCATCTGAGTTCTATTGCAGGCCGTACATGATTTGCCCTTACATTTAAGTGTTTGAATAGAACAGAGAAAGATATCAAGGGGTACAGGAGTTCTCTTCATTATCCATTAGAGTGCTTCAGGCCAATGGAGTCAAACAGACCTGGAGTTGAATCCTGACTCTTACATATTAGCTGTGAGAACTTTGGCCAATTATCTAAGGTCTTCAAGTCTTAATTCCTTCATCTTTAAAGTGAGGATAATTAATATCACTCCTTCAAAGTGATGTTGTTAGGATTGAATATGGTACTGTAGGTAGCATGTATCCATAGTGCTTGGCACATAGTAAGTGCTCAAAAATTGGTAGTATTTTTTTGTTCTCTGTGACCACACTTTCTCTGAGAAGAGGCACCGATGGACTCTCTGTGACATAAGCCCAGGTCTCCCACTGCATTGGTTAGGTCCTTTATGTCCTATATGAAAAGGAGGAGGAACTTTCTTTCGTGAATCCCCTCAATAACTTGCTTCCACAGAAGAAGAAATCTGTTTTCACAAAAGAAGAGTAAGAACTGAAGACATTGAAAATTTATGGGCTGGAGAAGGACGCTCCAAGAAGAAAAGAATTCTGGTGATCATCAGTGCCCTCCTGAGGAGGCCCAGATGTGGGCCAGATGCTGAAAGTCTGTAGAGACACGTTAGACTTGGTGACTGTTATGTTTCATCCATTTGGGCATGAAGGCTATTGACTGATCTCACCCAGATTATTAAGAATGACTTCAGGGCTCTGGAAACGTGGGTATCGGAGGCTGGGACTCAAGTGGTGGTCTTGACAATCCTCCCAGCTGAGCAAAGAAGTTTCTGTAGATGACAGCCCTACTCTAGTGATGGATGCCTGCCTCCCATGCCTCGCCCCATACCCCCCCCCCCCCCAGAAGAGCGCTCAGCGAAAAGCACTGAGGATCCTTCAATGGGAAGTGATTTGAGATTTCTGCCTGGGCAAGAAATCTCTAAGGATTTTTATCTAGTGTTATTAAGGTTGGTTTTGATGTGATCCTAACTAGAGTGATTATTCCTATAATCACTTTCTCTTCAATCAGCCTGCACGGCCTCTTTTCTCACTGGAATTTCACCACACTGCTCCACCTTCCATTCTATGCTTTGATAAGCATGTTTTGTGCTTTGAAGTGTACAAGGATGGTGAAAATTTCTCTTTTTATGATGGGCCTAAGTAAAGGCATGTTAATATAACTCTTTTAAAATAAGGGCTAAATTCAAGAGCCGAACCCTGGGTATGGAAAATGCCAAGTCGGTTGTGGCTGCTGCCTGCCCTTCGGTTCTACCCTTTTTCTTCCCTGGGCAGTTCTCTGTACTGCAGCCAGAGTGATGTCCCTACCTTCAGCCCTGCTGTTCAGTTTTCTATTGCTGCTGAAACCAGTTACCACAGACTCAGTGGTTTAAAACAACACACATGTATTCTCTCACAGTTCTGTAGGTCAGAAGTCTGGTACAGGTTTCAGGCCAAAATCAACGCATTGGCAGGGCTGCATTCCTTTCTGGAGGCTTTGGGGAGAATTCTCCTCTTTGCCCTCTCCAGCTTCTAGAGGCTGTGCGCATTCTTTGACTCATAGCCCCTTCTTCCATCTTCAAAGCCAACAGTGTTATATTTCTCTGACCATGCTTTCATAGTCCCCTGTCCTTCCAACCACAGCTGGGAAAAGGTCTCTGTTTTTAAGGACCCATGCGATTTAGATCAGGCACACCCAGATAATCTGGGATCATTTTACCTCAGGGTCATTAGCTTTATCATATCTGCAAAGCTACTTTTGCCATGGAAGGTGACATATTGACAAGTTCCCAGGATTAAGATGTGATATCTTTGTGGGTCTAGTATTCTATCAACCACACCTATCAGCCTGCTCCAAGCCCATCATCTCTCTTCTGGACACCTGCAAACACTTCCTAAACAATTTCTCTTTGTGTACCTTTGTTCTGCCATCTTCATCTCTTGTAATTTTTCTTCTCATTCACTCTGATATAACCACATTAGCCTCCTTTCTGTTCCTTGAACACACCAAGCACATTTATGCCCCAGGGCCTTTGCACTTTCTATTCTCTGCCTGGATTGCTTTTTACCCCAATATCTTCATGACTGCCTCTTTCAGGACTTTGCCCAGACATTATCTCTTCAGCGGGGTCTTTCTCTGAACAATTTATATAAGTGAGCTTACTCTCCCCCCATTTTCATCAATCTTTTCCTTTCTCTTATTGTTCCATGGCACAGGATATATTTATTTTGTACTCTTTTCCTTGAGTCTTTATTTTACTTTGAAAGATAGTTTCACCAATTATAAAATTCTAGGTTGATAGTTCTTCTTGTGCCCCAATATTTTAAAGATATAACCACATTGTCTTCTGGATTGCATTATTTTTGATGAGAAGCCTGTTATTGTTCTTAGTTTTCTTCCTCTTTATATAATTTTATGCTTTTAGGATTCTCTCTGTGATGCTGGTTTTCAGAGATGAAATTATCATTTGCTTTGATGTGATTTTTATGTTTCTTTTGTTTGGAGGTCATTCAGCTTCTTCGATATGGGTGTATAGTTTTTACCAAATCCAGCCATTATTTTTTTAAAAAAATATTTTTATTGCCTTCCCCTTCTTTGGGGATTTAATTATATATATGTTAGTTCACTTGATATTGTCCCACAGTTCACTAATTCTCTGTTTACTTCTTTCCTCTCACAGTATTTTTCCCTATGTTTCATGTTGTATAGTTCTATGCTCTCTCTGATATCTACTACATCTACTGCATCTAATCTGCTGTTAATCCTACAAGGGAGAGATATATATATTATCTCAAATGCTTTGTTTTTCATTTCTATACATTCAATTTGTGTCTTTTCATATTTTCTACATCATTCTGATTATACTTAGACTTTTCCTACTTTCTTAAACCTATGAAGTATATTTGCGATAGCTGGTTAGTATCCACTAACCAGCTTGTCTACCTTTTCTACTAATTCCTTCATTTGTTTCATTTCTGGGTCTATTTCTATTGATTGACATTTCTCTTCATATAAGTCATATTTTTCTTTCTTTGCATGCCTGGTAATTTTTGATTCAATGCAGATATTGTAAAAGTTATATGGGTTGCTGGATTGGTTGGTTGTTGGTTTTTTTTATTCCTTTAAATAATGTTGGGCTTTTTTCTAGGACACAGTTATTTGTTGACAGTTTTCTTAAGGGAAGTCTAGAGTGGCCTTTAGTTTAGGGTTAATTTGGTCCTATTTCTCAGGCAATATTATTCTGAGGACTCTATTCAATGCTTTGTGTGTTAGGAGTTCTTTCTACTCTGGCTGGTGAGGGTAGCCACTCTTCTTCACCCTGTAATTTCCCTGAAAATTGTTTTGTCTGCTCCTTTCCAATGGTTCTTTCTTTGGTCTTTGTAGTTCTCTTACTTATATGTGCTAATCAGTAGTTAACAAAAGACTCCAGGGTAACCCTGTAAAATATCCAGAGGCTTTTCAGTAAAGTTCTGTTTTCTTCAGTATTCTTTCACCAGAATTGTATCCAGCTTGAGCTCTCTGAATCCAGAACTCTATATCCTCAACTTATAGAGACTACAAAGCTCTGTTTGGGTCTCACTTGATGTGCTACTTTCTGGAAAAGCTCCCCATGTATTAAGCTGGGTCACCTATAGGGCTCACCTTGTTTATTTCCCTCTCTCAGTCATTACTATCCTACAATGCCAGTTACCCAATTCTGAAAAGTGTTGTTTATGTATTTTATCCATTTTTTAAAAATTATCTAAGGGGAGAAGTTAAATCCAGTTCCTGTTACCCCTTCTTGCCTGAAAGCAGAACTGTATTCACTGACCTTTGAGGCTTATTTGTACCAGAACTGCTTTTACACAAACTCCTGGCTCTGTGTTCTGCCTCTGATCTCCACCTCTGTCTCTACCAGGATTTGCCACTTCTCTGCATCTTTCTCTGTGTATTTGAATTTAGATTTTTGGCCTAGATTCTGATTTGGTTCACCTTTTTAACTCTTTATCCATGATTATCTCAGCTGAGGGCTTGTGCACTTGTTCTAATACTGAATCTTCCTCCAGCTTCTTCAGCAAACTCTGTATCCTTTGCCATGTGTGGAATTAGAACAATTATACATTTAAAAATTCTGTAATAATTTTATATGTGAAAATGAAAACTTATTTTGATTTTTATTTCTTTGACTACTAGTGAGGCTGTTTGTTCCCTCGAACATATACCATTTAATTTATAATTTTTTTTACATGAGTAGACACTATTTTCAATTTTCTGTTGCTTTTGTTCTGTCCCAGAGGCTCCAGATTGAAACTTGTAGTTCATACTGTAGTTTGGATAGATTTATGGGACAATTGGTCACGCCCAAATTCCAGTTCTCTCCCTCTCTAGCTAATGGGGATCTCTTTTCAGATGAAAGAAAGAATTTTCTGCCTTGAAGTCTACTTACAGAGGTTTTTGTTTGAATTTGAAATACCCAGTGCTACAAAAAAAAAATGCATCAATTATTGATTTTTCTTCCCATGATCTTACCACTCAAGAGCAAATGACAGGAACAATGCCTAATCACTGAATTCGATTTCTTTTAATTAATTTTGGTTCTGAGAGTATATTGGCAACCCAGTCTAAATGAAAGGGAGATGAAAATATATCATGTAATGCATCCAACATATTAAAAAGTGATTAATGAAGGATATATTATTGAAGTCTTTTGGGAAGAACTGATGGATGAACTGAGAACAAATGTAGTTTCACAGTTCAAGTACTGGCCTAAATCTTATCTGAGGGATGTTAGTGGATTTATTATTGTAGAACAAGTCATTGCATTAGCATTGCTCAAAGCTGCCCTTGATTGTGCTATCTATGAATATTATCATCATTATGACTGTTTTAAATTTACTGTCGTAATAAGGTCAGTTACTTCTTTTTTTTGTTGCACAATGATTTGATCTCTTGATAGATTGATTATATTTGTAACACATAATTTAACAATCACTTCCATAACTCCAGAAATCATCTTTTCCCCTTTTAATACCTTTACAAAATAAAATTATCTTCTAAAATAACAAATGGAGTAATGCAATCTTCTCAGCTTGTATGTTGGTTTCATATCAATGTCAAGAGGGGGCAACTTGCAATTCTCTTCATCTATATAACTGAGTACAGTTACCTAGAGATGACTTATTTTCATTGATACTTTGTTTTTTTTGAGGGTTGGTAGTTTTGGGGAGAGTAAGGTGTCAGTTCATAACACACCTTTCTTGTTCTTTCAGTTGGAGAGTTAGATTCAGTAGTAAGATAGTTGGAGAGCAATGGATTATGTCAGTTCTATTACTGTTAAAGGAAACTGGAGCATGCGACAATCGTACCTTGGCCAAGGGAGTTTGCTAATACTTTATCCCTGAATAGACAGACTTTGTATTCTCTGCCCCTACAATCTTTGACACAGCAGGAAAAATGCAGATCTTCCTTAGATGGGAGCCCTTACATTTGGTCAGGAAGGTAATTAAGAAGAGAAAAGATAGAAAAGGACTGAGAGAAGCATAGTAGTTCTAGTTCCAGGGCTACCAATTACCAGTGGTCACTTAACCTCCATAGCCTCAGTTTCCTTATCTGTGAGTCAGGAAAAATGTTACCTGCTCATCTCATCTGATTGATGTGAAAGTTCAGTAACAGTAATTACAAAAGTGCTTTGTAAAAAAGTGAATTATTCCTAAATTTAAGCAAAAAGGTAAAAGACCTATACTCAAAAAATTATGACAGTGAAGAAATTGAAGAAGATACAAATAAATAGAAGCACATACTGTGCTCATGGATAGGAAAAATTAGCATTATTAAAATGTCCATACAAAGCAATCTATAGATTCAATGCAATTCCTATCAAAATACCAATGACATTTTTTCACAGAACTAGAACAAATAATCCTAAAATATGGAACCACAAAAGATCCCTAATAGCCATAGCAATCTTGAGAAAGAAGAACAAAGTTGGAGGTATCACACTACCTGATATCAAACTATATTACAAGGCTATAGTAATCAAAACAGCATGGTACTGTAATAAAAACAAACACAGAGATCAGTGGAACAGAGCAGAGACCCCAGAAATAAACCCACACCTATGTGGTCAATTAATCTATGACAAAGAAGGCAAGAATACACAATGAGATGACAATCTATTCAATAAATGATATTGGGAAAACCGGACAGAAACATGCAAAAAAGAAAGAAAGAAGATCACCTTCTTATACTACACACAAGAATAGACTCAAAATGGATTAAAGACTTAAATGTAAGACCTCAAACCACAAAGCTCCTAGAAGAAAACAGGTAGTAAACTCTCTGACATTGCTCTTAATAATATATATGTATATTTTGTGATATATCTCCTTGGGCAAGGGAAACAAAGGAAATAAAGAAATGTGACTACATCAAACTACAAAGTTTTTGCACATCAAAGGAAACCATCAATAAAACAAAAAGACAACCTACTGAATAGGAGGAGATATTCACCGATGATACATCTAATAAGGGGTTAATATCCAAAATTTTTGAAGAACTCATAAAACTCAACACCAAAAACCCCAAACAATCCAATTAAAAAATAGGCAGAGGACTTGAATAAACATTTTTCCAAAGAGGACATAGAGATGGTCAATAGACATATGAGAAGATGCCCAACGTCACTAATTATCAGAGAAATGCAAATTAAAACCACAATGAAATATGACCTCAGACCTGTCAGAATGGCTATCATCAATAAATTAAAAAAACAGGTGTTGGTGAAAATGTGGAGAAAAGGGAACCCTTGTGCAGTATTGGTGGGATTGCAAATTTGTGCCACCGCTATGGAAAACAATATGGAGGCTCTTCAAAAAATTAGAAATAGAACTCCTTATGACCAGCAATTCCACTTCTGGATATTTATCTGAAGAAATCCAAAACACTAATTCAAAAAGATCTATGCCCTCCTATGTCATCTGCAGCACTATTTGCAATAGTCAGGATATGGAAGCAACCTTAGTGCCCATCAATAGATGATTAGATAAAGAGGGAGTGGTACATATACACAATGAAATATTACTTGGCTATAAAAAATGAAATTTATGTTCTCTTAACACATATTCCCTTTAATTGCTTTTTCTATTTTCTGTATCAATTCTCCATAAAAATTATAACTGCACATTATTCTTATCCTCAGTTTACAACTTGAGAGAACTGCTTATTTTTCCCTTAAGTATTTTTCACTTTACCTCTTTCTAAAGGTAAAGAGGTTTCTTTTGCTTCTTAAAAAAGGAACTACAACAACCCTAGATTTCTTACACAAGTGAAAAGTGGGACAGAATCTTACTTTAAGCCTTCTCATCGCTAAGACTTCTGTGGAAAACAAAAGTACCAGTATAGAGTGTAAGAAGTGGGCTCAGAGAGTGAGCAGGCTAGGGAAGAAGAGTCATGTCCTGTGTGTCAACATATGCTCAGTAAAAGCAAAGAAACTGTTCTCTTTCCACCTGCCTCCTTTGCTGTTGGTTTTGCTCTGTCTCCATCTCTTCCACTGGAATTGCATATGCGATGGTCCTGCTCCTGGCATCATGAAGACAGAGGGAGGCGCTGAGCCTGGTGCAGTACCTAGCCTCCATGGCTCTCACTGCCCATCTCTGCTTGCTTCTGTCCCCCTCCTCTGCCCTGCTTTCTTCCCAGACTTGGTTACACTGCACGGATGCGTAGGATACTGCTTCCTTCTTATCCATTGTGTTTGGGAGACTTAAAAAAAGTAGACATACTTCATTCTGGCTTTGCCTAATTAAGAGGTCTCTACGGATTAATTCCCAAGAGATTGAATCTTGTTATGTTACTATAGTAAAGTGAAATTTGTGTGAAGTAACAAGGAGCTAGATTAATGTGACCCCAGGAAATAATCCATAAAAAACATATGAGGCCTTTAGCAGGCTGTAAATTGGATTTTAGACAGAGTGAGGGAAGGGGAAATAATCGTATAAGAAACAATCACTTTGTAATGAATAGAACTAATATTTTAGCACTTTGAAATAGAAGAAAACACCAAAGTAAATAACTCTGAGAACCCAATGGCAATATTTTCTAACATGTAAATAATTGAAAGTGTGATTATAATCCTAACTGAATTGTTCTTGCTTTATGGCTACCGGGAAGGGTATTGTTCACTAAGCATCACAGAGCTTTAAATCTAAAGAACAAAGGAAAAGGGGAATGCAGAAGAAAGAGATGGAAAAGAAAAATAAGCTGTCCATCTTAGTCTATAAGCAACTTAGTCTTGGTCCTTTTGCAACAAAGCAGTCAGGCTGTTGCAAAGTCCGAAAAGTGATTAAACATCTCATTAGGTCCATATAGAGTTTCTCTGGGATAAGAGAGCTGATTTTGAAAGGGTAAAAGTGGTTTGGAGCCTGATAGGATATAAATTTCTTTCTTTTTTTTCTATTCCTATTTTTTTTAAGCAATGGCAGGAAGGAAGAAATGAAGGAAGAAGTGGCAGGAAGAAAGAAGTGACAGAAATAGAAAAAACAATACTAAAACTTATATAGAACCACAAAAGACCTTGCATAGTCAAAGACTTTTTTAGCAGAAACAAAGGTAGAGGCATCAAACTTCCTGATTTCAAATTATGTTATAAAGCTATAGTAATCAAAACGGTATGGTACTAGTATGAAAACAGACATATAGACCAATGGAACAGAATAACGAGTGCAGAAATAAACCCACACACATACACTGTCAACTGATCTTCAACAAGAGCAGCAAGACTATACCATAAGGAAAGGACATCTCTTCAATAAATGGTGTTGGGAAAAGTGAATATCCTCATGCAAAAGAATGGCACTGGCCCCTTATCTCATACCATAAACAAAAATCAACTGAAAATACATTAAAAGCTTGAATGTAAGATATGAAAGTATAAAACTCTGGGAAAAAAAAATCTCCCTGACATAGGTCTTGGCAATGATTTTCAGATATGACACCAAAACACAGGCTACAAAAGCAAAAATAAATAAGTGGGACTAAAAAGCTTCTGTACAGCAAAGAAAACAATCAACAAAATGAACAACCTTTGGAATGGGAGAAGATATTCACTAACCATGTATCAGATGAGAAGTTAATCACAAAATATATAAAGAATTCCTACAAATCAATAGCAAATAACCAAACGACCTATTTAAAAAACAAATAAAGGACCTGAATGAACATTTCTCCAAAGAAAACATACAAATTGCTCAGCATCACTAGTTAGCAGGGAAATTAAATCAAAATAACAATGAGCTATCATTTCAGACCCATTAGAATAACTATTATTAAAAAGGTAAAACATAACAAAAAGTTGACAAGGATGTGGAGAAAGGGCACACTGGTACACTGTTGGTGGGAATCCTTCCACAAAGGCCAAGGATGAAGGGTTTGTCCTAGGCTACCCGGAGCCTCGATGAACTGCGGACAGGAGCTGTCAGTGGCACCTGTTATCCAACGAGAGTCTGGGGCAGGAAATGGGAAGTAGGTTTCTAGTGTCGAAAGCTTGGGCCCATCTACCCAGCCCTATGTGCATAGGCAGAATTTTCACATTAAGAATTTATACTTTTCCTAGATTATTAGTTGAATGCAATTTTAATATAATTCAAATTTTTGAATGAATTTTAAATAATGTCTCTGAAATTTCTTGGAAAAATAAACAGGTAAGATTAATTGAGGCAATTTTGAAAAATGGGACTGTGATGGGTATGTATTCTGAAAGATAACAAAATGTATTACAAAAATTTATTAAGTAAAACAATATGGTATTTAGGCAGGTAGACAGAAAAATGGATTATAATGGAGTGTTCAAATCCAGACTATGGAATATTATGAAAACTTAATATGTGATAAAGCAGATAACCCTGATGATTGTGAGAGGAATGATTTATTTAACACATTATTTGGGGAAAATGGCTTTATCATTTAGAAAAAAAGTTAATTGAGATTCTAAGCACTTACCATGTTGTAAACTTCCTAGAAAGTATATATGTTCTAGATTGACTTATGTCTTACTAAAAGATAAAATTGGTTACAATGGCCCTAGGAAATTAACATTACATATACTTACAGATGTGTATGTATATAATTATAATATTTTTGATGGTCGATTTGGACATTGAAATGCTAAAGCTAGCTAATATAATTTGATGAAGAACCTTGAGTGGCATCTTGCCTTAGCAGGTTTTAAAACATTTTATAAAGCAGTGATAATTAAAACAAAAAGACCAGTAGCTCATTAGAATAGAATGAGGAATTTAATATATAAATTTAAGGGGTAATGTGGACAAACAACTTGGTTCTTTTCCACATGGACCTGCCTAGGCTTCCTCAGAACACATCGGGTTCTAAAAGTGAGCATCCTGAGAGAACAAAGCAGAAGTGTGTGACATTTGCATGATCTAGCCTCAGAGGTCATACAGTGTAATTTCTGACATACTCTATTGGTCAGGTTGGTCACAAAGCACTGCCCAGGCCCAAAGGAATGGGACAAGACTTCACCTCTTGATGGGAGAATGGTGAAGTTCTAGGAAGGCATGTGTGATGGGAGATGTCACTACTGTCATAGGAACTAGTTAGCCACAACTGGGACTTGGGAAGCCCCTACCTTCTCCATATGTAAACTGGATTGGCCGTAATTGCTTTGCTCCCTGGGTTTCTTGGATTGGTTCTTACATTCGCACCTCTCTGAACGCTCACTTTGCCCTCACCTTTACTTCACTATGATTATCTTGGGTCAAAAGTGCTGGACATCGGTGATCATTTTATTTTGTGAGGCCTTTTGGGAAAGAATTTACACTTGATTTCCATCAGGAGTAAAGTAATTGTAGAATTAGTCCCAAACATAACAACACAAAGTTTCAAATGTTGACACAGAGAATACTGGGTATTTGATAGTTTTAGAGGATACAAATTTGAGGACTTGTCAAAGGAATTGTGAGCACATCACACAGCCATGCCTGAAACCTAGATATTTCTAGTTGTGGAATGGCCACATGAATGTTGAGCTCTCTCCACCTTGTGTTGGGGGTTCCAGGCAAGCCCTACCCCATAAAACCTAATTAATAGCCATGTTAAATCTGTGGACTAGAAATATTGTATTGACAGTTCTATGACTATAGCTTTGAGAAATTTCTTTTGCTCTTTGCACCAGGAGTTCCTTTTTCTCCCCCCTCTTGCCCCAATCTCTACTTACTGTAGCCTCACTGGAGTCCTCAGATAATGTAGAAGAATAAAAGATAAGTCTGTCTTACAGAATCTGAAGATACTCTACTGACTTCAAAAAACCATATATCATGGGAATCAGCTAGACCATGTAGTGCCTTAAGTTCAAAGGAGCAAACTTTGACAAAAGTTTATGTAAAGAATTTTCACTGCTCCCACATCACCATAGCAATCACCTCCAATAACGGTTGATATTAGAAGTGAATTTGCAAAAGTAATCTTTATCCCAAATGGGGTTCTGATGGTTTCATACAAGTGATTTTATGGCTCATGATACCCATGGGCTAATTAACTCTTGAAAGCAATCATTTGGATAAAGGTCAGCAAATTCCTGATTGCAGAAATATTGCTTAATATTCTTCATGTCTTAATACTGATAAATAATCTCAACCCAGTCAATGTGGCGATTGTATAGAATTATGTTCCAATCAAAAAGAAATGAACATAAAGGTATTACAGCATCTTAGATAATGGAAGAACCACATTCCAAAGGGGAGAGGTGTGTGTGGCAAGGTGGATAGCATAGTTTCAAGCCTAACACAGTGCGTGCTCATATAGATGATCAACATATGTTTGTTGAATAACAAAATGAAGGAAGGTAGAAAGGGATTGTGTTCTGTTAAAAATAAAGGTAGAAAAAAATTGTATAGAATAATGGATGCCTTAGCATTGAGATGTTGATATATAAAGCATTAAGGTATTATTATTGCATTGTTTTTACTAGGAGCTATGGTTTTTCTCACTTGGTCATTGGCATTTTGAGGGAGGGATGAGTTTGAAATCACTGGCTTGAGTTCCCTATATGATTAGCTAGATTAATGAGTTATAAAAAGTTTATGAATTTTGTTTGTAATTTAACTTTGAATAATATTTTTTTGGTTTACTAGCACCTGGACAACACTCTATATTTTGGTTCTTTTTGCATCTGATCCCTAAATGGCTGATTTTAGGTAGACTTAGCAAACACATTTTGGAATCAAGTGAAGGAAGTTGTTAAGACTGTATTTCAACTCGTTCTAAACAGAAGGTGAGTTAATGCAATTGCAAGAATAATAAAAGTGATGAAAAAGTCCTTATACAATTCTTTCCCAAGGCACTTGAGACACTGAAGATATTAATTAACGCTCATTAAAGTCCTATGGGGTAGGAAGGGGGCAAGAATTATTAACGTGTTTTATAGGGGAAATGAAGCAAGAGAGCATCAATAAACTCCCATGTATCAAGCAGTAATTATGTAAAAGAATAAAGTGTCAAGCCCCAAACTCCTTTTTCTCAGGGCCTTGCTCACCAAAGCACAAATAAAACTGCTCCGGAATTGCAGTCTTCAGCGAATTTCAGCAAGCCTCACACTATCTTTCTCACCTTTGCACCTTGTTTCTCAGATCAGGTGTTCTAAGCTCTTCTCGCACTGTGAAAACACCAGCGCTCTACTTTCTTTCCTCTCATCAGATGAAATTACCTCCTATTTCACAGAGATCCTTGAAGCCATATACGGTGAACTCTCAACCTCTCTTCTCGCCGACTCACATTTATTTTTATCTTCACCCATTTTCTGCTCATTCTTTTTCCTTGTTTCAGGGTCTGATCACCTTGCAAAGTTGAGTCAATCTATCCCTCTTCTGGATTCCATGCATAACAGCTTTCTTGTGAGGGTGGGGGACAGGGGACTTTCTGCCACCTGTCACCCCCTCCCTTAGACCTTTAATCTCTTCTTCTTAACTTTTTCCTGTCAAGCTAAAATCAGGCTAAAACTCTCCTTCCATAAAAAATGGGCCTACTTTTCCTTGACCCTGCTTTTCTTTCATGTGACTTCCCTAGCTCGCTTTCTTCCTGTAAATGCCTAATTTCTGAAAAGAGCAGCCTGTATTCTGTTCTTACGGACTCTTTGCAATGATCATTTGCACTTCTCTTGTTTTCCTGGGAGGCAGCAGGAGCTTTGGAAGCAGACTGCCTGGGTTCAAGTATAGTGAGAGTAAGACCGGCCATATCCCTACTCTACTGTTTCTGGAAAAAAGTGACCACTGCAGTCCTACCAGCAGTGTATGAGGGTTCCTTTTTCTGCAGTCCTACCAGCAGTGTATGAGGGTTCCTTTTTCAGCCACTATAGAAAACAGCATGGAGGTTCTTCAAAAAACTAAGAATTGATCTACCATATGATCCAGCAACCCCTCTACTGGGTATTTACCCCAAAGACTTGAAAACCTATATCCAAAAAGATATTTGCACACTAATGTTCATAGCAGCATTATTCACAGTGGCCAGGACATGGAAGCAACTGAAGTATGCCATGCTTGGCTAAAGAAGCTGTGGTACATATATACAATGGAATATTACTCAGCCATAAGAAGAGATGAAATGCTGCCATTTGCAACAACATGGATGGACCTTGGGCTAATCATGCAAAGTGAAATAAGCCAGACAGAAAAAGTTGAAAATCACATGATATCACTTATACATGGCATATAAACCTAAAAGCAACAAATGAACAGGACAAACAAACAGAGACTTATGGACGTGGACAATAGGTTAGTGGTTACCAGAGGGTGGGAGTGGGGGAGGAGGGAGTAGGTAGATGGTTAAAGAGGGTCAAATATAGAGGGGGTAGGAAGAAGGTAAAGTGGGTAAAAGGGATCAAATATATGGTAGCTGAAGGAAACTAGAATTTGTGTGGTAAACACACAATAGCATATACAGATGTCAAATTATAATGTGCACCTGAAAATTATATAATTGTATTAACCAATGTTATCCCAATAAACTTAATTAAAAAAAAAAGACTTAAAAAAGTGATCATTGTTTTCATGCTGCCTTTTCCAGCTCTGTTTTATACTATTCTGAGGTCGACAGCAGCTGCTGTTGGGGGAGACATCTCATTCACTTTTATTTTCAAATTTGAGCTCATCTTTTTTATGAAATTCCATTGAGCTTATATATTGTTAAAAATGGCCTATATTTTTGTAATTTAGATTTTTATTCTAATTGGAAATGAAGAAAAGAAGAATGACAACCACCACTACAAAGTGAAAAGTATATCTATGCATAATGGCTGGCTACAAGTCACATCTCTTTCTTCTATTAAAAATCCCTGTACACATAGAATGGGATAATAACTCAGGTCTGTGGGGAAGCCATTTTTGTTAGACATCAAGGTAACAATAAGGCAGTATTACTTCACAAGTTAATTGAAGGTCTTACAAACATTTCTTTCCTACACTTGATTTAAAATCACTGATTTAATAGATAAGGGAGGTGTCTAAATACATCATGGAGATCATTATAGAATAAGGGAGGTGCTCTGATTGAGGGATGAGAGAAGAAAGAGCAAAGGGCTAATAACAGTTATTGGTGGTAGTTCTTTGGGTAACAAATAAGGCACCATTATGTTGAAAATTAAAATTGGATGACACTTGTAACGAGACTCTCAATGTAAAGACACACAACACAACAAAACAAAACCAAAAATAACCCAAGAGGACTTCAACTGATGACTCTAGCAGATGGCCACCAGATAAATATTCATTCATTCAGCAAGCATTTACAGAACACTTTTTAAACACTGGGAAGGCAGGAGTAAATAACATAGCTCTTGTTCTGAAGGAGTGCACAATCTAGGGCATGAGACAGATAAACAGTTTATGTGTGATAAATGCAGTGATTCAGGTTTCCCGGAAGGTGTGATGAAGTTATACAGATTCAAGGATCAGGGCAAACATCCCAGTGGAAGAGAGTAAGCCCAGTGTGAAGGAGTGGGAGAGGAGAGGCATTTGGGGAGAGGGAGAATGGAAAAATTTGGGGAGCAGAGTCAGAAGAAGGGATGGTGCAAGACAGGACTAGAAAAGTTGGTCAAGTCTGGATCAAAATTAAATGATGTTGAAATAATATCAGTGGCAATAAAAATGGGGGTGAGGAAATACAAATAAAGACTGAAGTGTTGCAAACAAAAAGTTCTGGCTGGGGATGGGAAATGTAAACCATTACTTAAAAAAGAGGATTGTAAACCAGATTGTGTGTGGGTCTTAGTGACCTTGACCAAGTACAGTAATTCCAAGAACTCAAAACTCTTCAAATGGTCTCTGAGGCTCCAGATCTCAGTCTTGATCCAAATCTGCCGTATGTCAAGGGAAATCCACTTTTTACTTATGTTTATTTTCATCTTTGCTCCTTCTGCCTGATTGCAAGGCAATGAAGACTAGATGTGCCTGTTGAAGTGTAGGTTTGGTGTCTAGCTATTCCTTCTAGTCACAAGGATAGATGTGTAATGCTCAAGATTATATCTGCTTTGTAGGTAGAAGTCTGGAGTGGCTGTATTTCCACTCTGTCCTTTCAATTTTTCTTGCAGATGTTACTTCTAGTGGAGGTGATACATGATCTTTCACGATTTCAAGGGCCTCACCTTGGGAAAAGAATTTTCACAATGAAACTAGCAATTTTATAAAGAACTAAGCAGTGTTTATAAAGAAATGGAGAACTACTTCTTTACTAATTTTATAGGGCGTGAAGCAACTTCTCATATAATTCTTGGCAAATATTTTTCAACATGGCACTGAAAATGTAAAAACAACCCCAAAAAATAAACAAGAAAAAAACAACCCAGCCTCTTAGATGGTTATTTCTTTTCTTTCTCTCCTTTTCTTTTTTTCTTTTGTTCATTCTTTTTTTCTTCTCTCTCTCCCTCCTTTTCTCCCTCTCTTTTTCCTTCCCCCTTCTCCCCTTCCTTCCTTCCTTCCTTCCTTCCTTCCTTCCTTCCTTCCTTCCTTCCTTCCTTCCTTCCTTCCTTCCTTCTTTTTCTGTTGCATATTTTCTCTGTTAAAAGATAGACTTAAGGGTGAAACTGAGAGGGAAGTAGTATTTACTCAGTCCTTGTTGTGTTCCATTTGTTTACTTATCCAATAAGGTAAAGAAAGCTACCAGGGAAGGAAAGCAAGGACCACAAAGATTAAATGATTTGTACAAAAACACAGAATGAGTAAGAGAGCTGTGATTCTAGGTCCTGCCTATCTGATTCCAAAGCTTCAACTTTTTCCACTACACTGAGTTACAGCAGCTTGGGGGCTCCTTATGCACACAAGACTATTCCTCCTTTGTCAAAAAAATGTTATATATTTTTTATTGCAGTAAATAAAATATACACAAAGAAAACTACACACAACCCCTCAGGGTATAGTCTGATGGATTTTTCATAGACTAACATATCTACGAATCAGCTCCCAGATAGAGACACAAAACGATCATCAGCATACCCCAAAGTCCTTCTAAGGTAAACACTATCCTGACTTCTAGCATAGATTAATTTTGTCACTTTCTGTACTTTATACACATAGATGCACATTATCTTTCATTTCTAGCTTCTTTTGCTCAATATTACATTTATGAGATCCATTCAGAACACTGCAAGTCATTAAATATTGTCCTTTCTCATTGTTGTATAGCGTTCCAGCATATGAATACATCTCAACTACCTATTCTTTGTTGATGGAAAATTGAGTACTTTCTTGCTTGTGGTTCACAGTCGACAGAATAATGGTTCCCCAAAGATGTCCACATCCTAATCCCCGTGAATATGCTACCTTATGTTGCAAAAGGAACTTTGCAGATGTGATTAAATTAAGAATCTTGAGATGCGGAGATTTTTCTGGATTTTCAAGATAGGCCCGATGTAATTGCAAGGGAGGCAGGAGAGTCAAAGTCAGGGAGCAGATGTCACAATGGAAGTGAAGGTTGGAGTGATGCATTTTGAAGGTGTATTTTAGAGATGCAATCTAAGGATGGCAGTTAAGCTGAAATAGACAAAGAAACTGATTTACACTTAGCTCCTCCAGAGAAAGTGTAGCTATGCTGATGCCTTGATTTTTAGCCATTAAGACTCACTTGGGCTTCTGACGTACAGAGCTATAAGATTGTGCATTGATGTTGTTTTAACCCATGAAGTTTATGATGATTTGTCATAGCAGCAATAGGAAACATAGGGGGCTATTATGGGTAGAGGAGCTGTGGACATTCTGGGTCATGTGTTTTGGTGAACATACAAACACATGACTGTTGAGTATATTTCCCTGGGAAGAAGATTGCCGTGTCATAGGATATGCATGTTTCAACTTTAGCCAGTAGTGTCAAAAAAATTCCTAAAGTGGTTATACCAATACCTATTCCCTACTAGAAGTTTTGAGAGTTCTCTCTACCTCTTTGCCAACACTCAAAGTTTGCTTTTTTTCATTTTAGAAATTCTGGGAGTGTGTATGGTATCTCTTTGTGATTTTAATTTGCATTTCCCTGATGACTGATGAGGCTGAGGACTCTTTCATATATTTACTAGCCATTTGAATTTTTTGTGAAGTATTTATTCAAGTCCTCTGCCCATTTTCCCTTCTTACTGGGTGTCTCTCTGTCTACATTATTTTGGCTGCAGAATTCCACTCAGAGCTGCTTTCTTAAAACTGTACTCAAAGCTTTAAAAGTATCTTTCCCTATTCTTCCCCATTTTTCTAACTCTTACTTCTTCAATTGCCCCCAAAGAAACACATCATAATCTGATTTAGACCTAGTCACGAGTGACTGGTAGAAGTTTGTATTAACCTCTTCTAGAGCTTTGCAGTTTTTGACTGTGCCAGCATCTATGCATCCTCTGTTTACCTAAACCTCCACGGTAACACCTAGCAACTCTGCATTTAGACCATTTGGCACTTTATACCAAAAAGCAAAGTCTACCTCATAGCCTCTCTTCTCTGTAACCTAACTTGACTTTTAGCAAGGAGTTAGAAAGCTTGATGGTTTATGAAGTTCAGGCTTGGTGAGAGAGAGCAACATAATTGTAGTCCTTCCATTTATTTCCTTGTGTTGTCTTTCAAGAAGGAAATCTTAGAACATTCCATTCTTGTCATTAAATATACACGTTGACATTCACAGGTACTTGCTTTTAAATCAATTTTAAGTTAATATGGTAAATTTACATTTAAAAAAATGTACAATTCTATGAGTTTGAACACTTTTATACGTTCATGCAACCATTTGCAGAATTGGGATAGAGAAGAATTCCATTAACTCAAACAACTCTTTTGTGCTATCGTTTTAAAATGATATCTTCCTCCCACTTGTAACCCCTGGCAACCACCAATCTGTTCTCCATCTTTAAAGTTTTTGTATTTTTGAAAATGGCATACAATGGAATTTTACAGTAAGTAATCTTGAAACATGTTGCTTTCATGAGGCATAATGCCTTTGCAATTGATTCAAGTTATTGCATTTTACAATATTTGTTCCTTTTTATTGATACTTCTATCATTTCTTTTTATTTTTCCATTTTATGGTATGGATAAACTAATACTTTATTTACCTGTTGAGGGACATCTGGAGTCTTTCAAGTTTTTGGTGATTATGCTGCTATAAACTTCTCTGTACGGGTTGTTGTGTGAACATAGGTTTTCATCTCTTTAGGGTAATACACCCAGGGTAAGTGTATTAATGTTCTAAGAAACTGCCAAACAGCAAAATTTTCACTCCCACCAGTAACATATGAGTGTTCCAGTTACTCTGTATCCTAACCAGTGCTTGGTATTGTCAGTATTTTTTATTTTATCCATTGTAAAATAAATAGTGATATTTTATAGTGGTTTCAGTTTGAATTTTCCTAATAGTCAATCATGTTGAACATCTTTTTGTATGATAATTTGGCATTTTTATATCCTCTTGGTGAAGTGTGTGTTCATTTGCCTATTATTTTTAAAAACCAAATTGTCTGTTTCCTTTCTAAGTTTTGAGAGTTTATTATGTATTCTGGATATAAGTTTTTTGTCAGATATATGACTTGCAAATATTTTCTTTCAGTCTGTTGCTTATCATTCAATCCTCTTAAAAGTGTTGTCACAAATAAAATATTTTTATTTTGGTAAAGACAAATTTCTCTCTCTCTCTCTCTCTCTCTCTCTCTCTCTCTCTCTCTCTCTCTGTCTCTCTCTCTCTCTCTCTCCTTCTCTCTTGACAGTTCTTTTGGTCTCATGCTTGAGAACTCTCTGCCTAGCCCCAGGCTATAAAGGTTTTCTCCTGGGAGTTTTATAGCTATTTTATTTAGATCTATAATCCACTTTGAGTATTTTTTGGATAATATGTTAATTAATTTATTTTTTACTTATAGATATCCAATTGTTTCAAAATCATTTGTTAAAGAGACTATCTTTTACCCCTACTGAATTGTTTTTGTACCTTTGTTAAAACAGGCTATATTTCTATGGATCTATTTATGGACTCTTCTTCTTCTTTTTTTCTTTTTTCACCAATATATGTTTCTATCCTTTCACCAATACCATACACTTTTAATTACTATAGCTTTATAATAAATCTTAAAATTGTGTAACAGATTATAATTTTTTCCCCAAAATTATTCTAGCTATTCTAATTCCTTTGTCTTTCCATATAAATTTTGAAGTCAGCTTGTCTACATGTGAAAAGAAAATTCTACAAGGATTCTGATGAGAATTGGGTTAAATCTATAGCTCAGTGTGGGCAAAATGACATCATTACTACATTGAATCTTCCAGTCCATGAATATGGCATGTCTCTCTTTTGGTCTGCTCTGATTCATTTAATCAGAACTTTATAGTTTCTAGTATAGAGAGCCTGTTTGTGTTTTGTTAGATTTATTTCTAAGTATTTTATTTTCTTGAAGTTATTATAAACAAAACTTAAAAAATTATTTTCCAATTTTACATTGCCAGAATACAAAAGTAGGATTAATTTTTGAGTGTTGATTTTTCAGCCTGTGACCTGATAAACTCACTTATTAATTTTAAGACTTTTTGTAGGTTCCTTCAGATTTACTGTTTAGACAATCAGTTATTTATATAATCTGTGGCTAGGAACAGTTTTATTTCTTCCTTTCCAATCTGTGTGTCCATTATTTATTTTCCTTGTGTTGTTGCACTATTCGAGACTTTTAAGACAGTATTGAATAAGAGTGATGAGTACAAATCGTGGTCTTCCTGATGTAAGAAAAAATATTCAATCTTTCACCATAAAGAAAGATGTTAACTATTAGTTACTTATAGATTCTATTATCAAGTTGAGAAAACTTCCCTCCCTTCTGTTTTCCTAGTTTGTTGAGAGGTTTTATGCTTAATGAATGTTAAATTATTAAATAATTTTTCTGCATCAATTTATATAATTTTCTCACTTTTCCCCTTTTGATAGTTACTGTGGTATGTGACATTTATTTTCAAATATAGAATCAGACTTGTATTGCCAGGATAAACCACACTTGCCATTGAGAAAATTTTAGTACAGCGAAGTCACAGATATTTGTTAAAGCCAATGGGTTGTAGCCTTTTCTTTAAAACTGTATGGTAGGAATTGTCTTTTAATGAAAGGCTTAGTCTTGGTCAGTCACTTCCACTGCACTTCTGATAAACTAATTATCTGATGGTATGCGGCAAATTCAATAGTCTCCAGCATGATCCCCTAACTCACAGGCCAGAAATGGAAATCACAGAGTACTCGTTGTCTCTAAAACAATCCTTTCTGTTCTCAGTCTTCCTCTGAAGCAGGAAAGGATTATCCTGGAGGGCAACATGGCGATGCAATGAGAGGTTAGGAAGGTAAGAGAAAGAACAAAAGTCCTTGAAAACATTTCTCTTGCTTCTTTTTATATCTATCTAGTTAATTATGCTTCAACTAAAATAATAGATGCTCACTGAATTGAATACTATCCTCCATTCTCAGCATTAAACTACCATGGATTAACTGCATAAATTGTGAGCTTTAGTTTGTAGCATCAGCATAGTCTTTGGATGAATTATGGACTTGTATTCATTCCATAACAATCTATTACCCTCCACATAACAGAAAATGCCATTTATTGCAATTTGTGCAAACTATAAAGCATTGCATTATTACTCAGAGGCATACTCTTGTATTTGGTAATGGTGTGTGTGTCGGGAGTTGGGGGAGAAATAGCTATAGATTTTTAGTCTACATTTGAGCACTTGCAAAAATTTTCAGGAGAATTAATGGTGGCTACTACCTCCTTAAATTGCAAAGTGGCATCTCTGTTCAAGTGTACTTCTTCTGGGTCTCAAACAGGTACTGACCAGTCTCAAATAATCAACCTTTGGACATGGTTTTAAATTGGAGGAATCGATTGTGCACATGTTAGAAGGTGTTTGGTTCTTTTGCACAGATTCTAACCCTGACTGCACACTGGAACCACCTGGGAGGCAGGGCAGACTTTTGGAAAACACTAATGTCTATGCCGAATCCCAAATATTATAATCAGAATTTTGGGGTGGCACCTAGAACTTTTAAGAAGCCATCTGGATAATTTTAAGGTGCAGCCAAGATTAATAACTTCTGCTCTATAGAACAGAATGTGGAAGAAAACAAAGTGTAAAGGGAAGATAGTTGCGGGCTATAATTTTCTCAAATTAGAGTGAAATACATCTTGGGGATCTCAGATACAAGTAAATCCATGGGGTGTCTCTTAGAGTATTTCTGTGCACACCATGAGGAGTGAAAAAAGATAAAATTAAATGTGCCCGACAAGAAGAAAGCACTAAATAAATCCTTATTTCTCCCTTAAAAATGTAGATAACTAATAGAGACCTAACATGTAAAAATAAGCACATAACAGCCTTGCATAAAACTTTGCCTTCTTGGTCTGGTCCTTCACACAGTGCTTCCCAACCTTTTTTATATCATGGATACAAAAAGTGGTGTTTGACCAGCACACTGCTGTTAACAACTGAGTCTGCAGCCCAAGTGCCCCAAGATCCGAGGAGTTAATATCTGGTGGGAAACAAATGTGTCTTTTTGTTACCAGAAGACTGAAGAGTCTTCAAGAATTGCTAGGTATTTCTTGACTAGCATGTACCCAACAAGACTATTCTCATTTTACTGATAACACTAATGAAACTCTGGAAGCCAACAAGATGGCTGCCCACAATCATAAGGTTGATAATAAGAGCTACAATTTGTCAAAATAATATTACATGCATCTACTGTGCTGAAGTGCTTCTCATACCTCAGCTTCTTCTGTTTTTCTGACCACTTTTAAGGTAGGCACACTTACTCCCATTTCCCATTTGCCAAGTAAAAAACCTGAGATCCTCCTCAACGTCAGTTCTGTTCTATTCACTTTCCATCTTCAGTCACTTCTTCCCAGCTTTACCAGCAGCAGAACCTGTAAGAAATAGTCTACCCCAGATTTGAGCTACCTGAAACCCTCCTCTTTATGATTCAAACTCTGCCTCTTCTTTGTGACCTTCCCTGATCACCATGTTGATCTCCATCTTGGAACCTGCAGCATTTATAATCTGCTCTGTTGTGTTCATACTTTCTATTCCATGCGATTGGTATGTATGTGTTTGTGTTTTATTTTCTTAAGATGCTTATAACTCTTGATAGGCAGTTCATGTGTCCCATGCTTTTGTGTTTCTCCGCTAATGCTTTAATCATAATAGGGTTCAACAGATGCTGGTAGTTAATTGATTTTCAAGAGTTTTTAATAATTTTTTTTCCTTGAGGAGTGGGACAAAAATGGGTAAGCAATAAACATGACATTTTGGGACAAGGCAGACCTGGGCTTTAGTTCTGGCTCTAATATTTATTAGATGTGTGGCAAAAGGCAGGTCATATAGTTCTCAGATTCTCTGTTTTTTCATCTCTAAAAGTGGCACAATTGTATTACCTGGCAGAATAACTGTGAGAATAGTATTATTTTGCAGAATAATAATTCATTATCATGCAGAATAAAATATCTAGCCCAAGACTTGAAATTTGTCCATAGGAAATGGACAAATAACTTTCATATAGTTATTACTATGTATCAAAATTGGTTGCCATTAGAATTTTTTATAATATAAATTTGTAAGGACAGCATCAGTATAAGTCTTGTTAAAGTGGCTTATCTTTGAGTACTTATGTTTTACATCATGGTCAGGAGGAATGTTGGTGACTGGCGGAGGGCAGATGGCAAAACTGGTGAGTGAGAGGCATCAGGTAGAGGCTGCAGGGAGTCCTATTAGGGGAGGTCCACTTAGTAGCAAGAACCCATCTTGGGCAGTCAGTTGGATGAAGCGTAATAACAAGAGCACTGGACAGGGAATCAAGACAGCTAGATTTATTGCCCGGCGCTGTTGCAAACCAGCTGTGTGACTATGAACAAAAACCAACTGCAAGTATTAGATTGGGCCCAGTCAGTGCAGCAACCTCTTTCCTCTGAAATCTACTTAAAGATGCTTTCCTTTTTGGTTTTCAAAAACAACAGAAAAGACTCATTGAGAATGACTGAATACTTTCCTTCCATGCAATGATAGTTATAAGAGGTTTATTAGAGAATGAACCTAAGCAAATTCCTCCTTTGAGCCTCCACTCACGTTCTTCTCTTTTATCACCTATAACTGAAGTGCTTGTTTAACTGATCTTCCAATCATCCAAATGGGAACACTTTTGAGAGTTAAAGGGGGTGCTACTGACAATCAAGCTGGAACGACTGGTGGAAACTGGGATTTTCCTGGACCAACCAGGATGTATGGCCACACTGCTCTGACACTTTATTGCTCTTCATTATCTACTTGTCTAACTTTCCCACCAGACTGTGGTCTCTCTGAGGCAGGACCCCATCTTACTCATTTCTAGATGCCCAGTACCCTGTGCAGGGTCTAGGAAATAATAGGTGTCACTAGATGTCTGGTGAATGAAGGAACTCATGAATTAACTAATTGGCACATTAGTGACCTTGAACAAATCACTTGAGCTTTTGGTGCCTCTGGAAAAGGAGTGGTGGATTGATAATCTTCAGGACCCTTTCAACTTGCCAGCCTATGACTCTTTCTATCTCATACAGTTTTTGCTTCCACCTGTCCTTTTAGATGACTAATATTTGCAATGTGAGCATCAGAGGGAACCGCTGGCCCTGAATTGGAGGCAATAGTGAGATGACTGTTATTGCCTGCCTTTCTCTGAACCCAGAGAAAAATCTCTACACATCCCTGGGAGTCTGAATGACAAAAAGGAGAAAGAAATTAAGAAAACCATGCCTGTGCCTTTCTAATTTACACAGGCATAGAGAGGAGGCTCGACAGTGCCAAGGTCATAGAATCAATTGGTGACCGGGATAGGAAGAGCTTCAGATGGCTATTTACTTAGGGAGCTCTTTCAACTTCAGCTGGGGGAGCTGAGCCCGAAGAGTGTTCGGCATAAGCAGAGGGCATTTTGGTCAGTGGCAGCCCTTTCAGGGAACCCTAACTACAGTCACAGTGAATCATGAACTAGATTAGCCACATTAGAGGTTTTGCTACAGTATATTTCAAAGTTAAAACACAGGCTGTGGCAATGATATCAAAACCTGTAATTTCTGATGCAAATGAATGACATGAAAAATGGCCCCTAGCTACTGGGATAGACAGAGGAATATGTGAGTGAAATAACGTGGCAGTTATGTCAAAACTGGAAGAATAACTATATTCCAGAATAGCAAATTGTTATCACAGCCTGACTGGTAGAGTCACCCATAAGGTAAGTGAATGTGTGTGTGCACTTTTTTTTTTTTTGTACCTGGATAAAATTACATTGTCGATTTTGTTTAGTCCCTCTTTAAAACCCGAACATTCATTTTTGAAAATGTGTGTGGAACAGAAGGTGACATTTGGAAAAAAAACATAATTTTCAAAGAATACTGATCCCATTAGTTCTTATATTACAGATGCCGATGAATTTAACTTTTATAGAGTTGCTAACACATGGAAGGCATAAAATGGACTTTCAGCTACTGAGGGTTTTCAACATTGGCTCAGGAAAGTACCTGAGCTTTATAAAATGTATTATTTGGGGAACATACTCTGTCTTTGCATTTCATGGGCACAATCAGAAATCTCTAATTTTAAGTCCAAGGGCCTTTTCTTATCGGCTGAATGACATTGAACCAACACAACTGTACTGAGCCTAACTTTTCTTATCTTTAGAATGGGTATAATAATACCATCCTTATAGAGCCTCATGGAGATTAGAAATGATAATATGGGTAAAGTGTACAGCATAGTACCCACATGTAGGTAGACA